>OU744735.1:4012427-4612427 GCA_916613615.1 Steromphala cineraria
CGGACTATAGAAGGTATGTTTCAGGTGAGTACTGGACAGGAGGAAATGACCGGACTATATAAGGTATGTTTCAGGTGAGTACTTGACTGGAGGAAATGACCGGACTATAGAAGGTATGTTCCAGGTGAGTACTGGACTGGAGGAAATGACCGGACTATAGAAGGTATGTTTCAGGTGAGTACTGGACTGAAGGAAATGACCGGACTATAGAAGGTATGTTCCAGGTGAGTACTGGACTGGAGGAAATGACCGGACTATAGAAGGTATGTTCCAGGTGAGTACTGGACTGGAGGAAATGACCGGACTATAGAAGGTATGTTCCAGGTGAGTACTGGACTGGAGGAAATGACCGGACTATAGAAGGTATGTTTCAGGTGAGTACTGGACTGGAGGAAATGACCGGACTATAGAAGGTATGTTCCAGGTGAGTACTGGACTGGAGGAAATGACCGGACTATAGAAGGTATGTTTCAAGTGAGTACTGGACTGAAGGAAATGACCGGACTATAGAAGGTATGTTCCAGGTGAGTACTGGACTGGAGGAAATGACCGGACTATAGAAGGTATGTTCCAGGTGAGTACTGGACTGGAGGAAATGACCGGACTATAGAAGGTATGTTCCAGGTGAGTACTGGACTGGAGGAAATGACCGGACTATAGAAGGTATGTTTCAGGTGAGTACTGGACTGGAGGAAATGACCGGACTATATAAGGTATGTTTCAGGTGAGTACTTGACTGGAGGAAATGACCGGACTATAGAAGGTATGTTCCAGGTGAGTACTGGACTGGAGGAAATGACCGGACTATATAAGGTATGTTTCAGGTGAGTACTTGACTGGAGGAAATGACCGGACTATAGAAGGTATGTTTCAGGTGAGTACTGGACTGGAGGAAATGACCGGACTATATAAGGTATGTTCCAGGTGAGTACTGGACTGGAGGAAATGACCGGACTATAGAAGGTATGTTTCAGGTGAGTACTGGACTGGAGGAAATGACCGGACTATATAAGGTATGTTTCAGGTGAGTACTTGACTGGAGGAAATGACCGGACTATAGAAGGTATGTTCCAGGTGAGTACTGGACTGGAGGAAATGACCGGACTATATAAGGTATGTTTCAGGTGAGTACTTGACTAGAGGAAATGACCGGACTATAGAAGGTATGTTCCAGGTGAGTACTGGACTGGAGGAAATGACCGGACTATAGAAGGTATGTTTCAGGTGAGTACTGGACTGGAGGAAATGACCGGACTATATAAGGTATGTTTCAGGTGAGTACTTGACTGGAGGAAATGACCGGACTATAGAAGGTATGTTTCAGGTGAGTACTGGACTGGAGGAAATGACCGGACTATATAAGGTATGTTCCAGGTGAGTACTGGACTGGAGGAAATGACCGGACTATAGAAGGTATGTTTCAGGTGAGTACTGGACTGGAGGAAATGACCGGACTATATAAGGTATGTTTCAGGTGAGTACTTGACTGGAGGAAATGACCGGACTATAGAAGGTATGTTTCAGGTGAGTACTGGACTGGAGGAAATGACGGGACTATATAAGGTATGTTTCAGGTGAGTACTTGACTGGAGGAAATGACCGGACTATAGAAGGTATGTTTCAGGTGAGTACTGGACTGGAGGAAATGACCGGACTATATAAGGTATGTTTCAGGTGAGTACTTGACTGGAGGAAATGACCGGACTATAGAAGGTATGTTTCAGGTGAGTACTGGACTGGAGGAAATGACCGGACTATATAAGGTATGTTCCAGGTGAGTACTGGACTGGAGGAAATGACCGGACTATAGAAGGTATGTTTCAGGTGAGTACTGGACTGGAGGAAATGACCGGACTATATAAGGTATGTTTCAGGTGAGTACTTGACTGGAGGAAATGACCGGACTATAGAAGGTATGTTTCAGGTGAGTACTGGACTGGAGGAAATGACCGGACTATATAAGGTATGTTTCAGGTGAGTACTTGACTGGAGGAAATGACCGGACTATAGAAGGTATGTTTCAGGTGAGTACTGGACTGGAGGAAATGACCGGACTATATAAGGTATGTTTCAGGTGAGTACTGGACTGGAGGAAATGACCGGACTATATAAGGTATGTTTCAGGTGAGTACTTGACTGGAGGAAATGACCGGACTATATAAGGTATGTTCCAGGTGAGTACTGGACTGGAGGAAATGACCGGACTATAGAAGGTATGTTTCAGGTGAGTACTGGACTGGAGGAAATGACCGGACTATAGAAGGTATGTTTCAGGTGAGTACTGGACTGGAGGAAATGACCGGACTATATAAGGTATGTTTCAGGTGAGTACTGGACTAGAGGAAATGACCGGACTATATAAGGTATGTTTCAGGTGAGTACTGGACTAGAGGAAATGACCGGACTATATAAGGTATGTTTCAGGTGAGTACTGGACTAGAGGAAATGACCGGACTATATAAGGTATGTTCCAGGTGAGTACTGGACTAGAGGAAATGACCGGACTATATAAGGTATGTTTCAGGTGAGTACTGGACTAGAGGAAATGACCGGACTATATAAGGTATGTTTCAGGTGAGTACTGGACTGGAGGAAATGACCGGACTATATAAGGTATGTTCCAGGTGAGTACTGGACTGGAGGAAATGACCGGACTATATAAGGTATGTTCCAGGTGAGTACTGGACTGGAGGAAATGACCGGACTATATAAGGTATGTTCCAGGTGAGTACTGGACTGGAGGAAATGACCGGACTATATAAGGTATGTTCCAGGTGAGTACTGGACTGGAGGAAATGACCGGACTATATAAGGTATGTTTCAGGTGAGTACTGGACTGGAGGAAATGACCGGACTATAGAAGGTATGTTTCAGGTGAGTACTGGACTGGAGGAAATGACCGGACTATATAAGGTATGTTTCAGGTGAGTACTTGACTGGAGGAAATGACCGGACTATAGAAGGTATGTTTCAGGTGAGTACTGGACTGGAGGAAATGACCGGACTATATAAGGTATGTTTCAGGTGAGTACTGGACTGGAGGAAATGACCGGACTATAGAAGGTATGTTTCAGGTGAGTACTGGACTGGAGGAAATGACCGGACTATATAAGGTATGTTTCAGGTGAGTACTGGACTGGAGGAAATGACCGGACTATAGAAGGTATGTTTCAGGTGAGTACTGGACTGGAGGAAATGACCGGACTATATAAGGTATGTTTCAGGTGAGTACTGGACTGGAGGAAATGACCGGACTATATAAGGTATGTTTCAGGTGAGTACTGGACTGGAGGAAATGACCGGACTATAGAAGGTATGTTTCAGGTGAGTACTGGACTGGAGGAAATGACCGGACTATAGAAGGTATGTTCCAGGTGAGTACTGGACTGGAGGAAATGACCGGACTATATAAGGTATGTTCCAGGTGAGTACTGGACTGGAGGAAATGACCGGACTATAGAAGGTATGTTCCAGGTGAGTACTGGACTGGAGGAAATGACCGGACTATATAAGGTATGTTTCAGGTGAGTACTGGACTGGAGGAAATGACCGGACTATATAAGGTATGTTTCAGGTGAGTACTGGACTGGAGGAAATGACCGGACTATAGAAGGTATGTTTCAGGTGAGTACTGGACTGGAGGAAATGACCGGACTATAGAAGGTATGTTTCAGGTGAGTACTGGACTGGAGGAAATGACCGGACTATATAAGGTATGTTTCAGGTGAGTACTGGACTGGAGGAAATGACCGGACTATAGAAGGTATGTTTCAGGTGAGTACTGGACTGGAGGAAATGACCGGACTATAGAAGGTATGTTTCAGGTGAGTACTGGACTGGAGGAAATGACCGGACTATAGAAGGTATGTTTCAGGTGAGTACTGGACTGGAGGAAATGACCGGACTATATAAGGTATGTTTCAGGTGAGTACTGGACTGGAGGAAATGACCGGACTATATAAGGTATGTTCCAGGTGAGTACTGGACTGGAGGAAATGACCGGACTATAGAAGGTATGTTTCAGGTGAGTACTGGACTGGAGGAAATGACCGGACTATAGAAGGTATGTTTCAGGTGAGTACTGGACTGGAGGAAATGACCGGACTATATAAGGTATGTTTCAGGTGAGTACTGGACTGGAGGAAATGACCGGACTATATAAGGTATGTTTCAGGTGAGTACTGGACTGGAGGAAATGACCGGACTATAGAAGGTATGTTTCAGGTGAGTACTGGACTGGAGGAAATGACCGGACTATAGAAGGTATGTTTCAGGTGAGTACTGGACTGGAGGAAATGACCGGACTATAGAAGGTATGTTTCAGGTGAGTACTGGACTGGAGGAAATGACCGGACTATAGAAGGTATGTTTCAGGTGAGTACTGGACTGGAGGAAATGACCGGACTATAGAAGGTATGTTTCAGGTGAGTACTGGACTGGAGGAAATGACCGGACTATATAAGGTATGTTTCAGGTGAGTACTTGACTGGAGGAAATGACCGGACTATAGAAGGTATGTTTCAGGTGAGTACTGGACTGGAGGAAATGACCGGACTATAGAAGGTATGTTTCAGGTGAGTACTGGACTGGAGGAAATGACCGGACTATATAAGGTATGTTTCAGGTGAGTACTGGACTGGAGGAAATGACCGGACTATATAAGGTATGTTCCAGGTGAGTACTGGACTGGAGGAAATGACCGGACTATATAAGGTATGTTCCAGGTGAGTACTGGACTGGAGGAAATGACCGGACTATATAAGGTATGTTTCAGGTGAGTACTGGACTGGAGGAAATGACCGGACTATAGAAGGTATGTTTCAGGTGAGTACTGGACTGGAGGAAATGACCGGACTATATAAGGTATGTTTCAGGTGAGTACTGGACTGGAGGAAATGACCGGACTATATAAGGTATGTTTCAGGTGAGTACTGGACTGGAGGAAATGACCGGACTATAGAAGGTATGTTTCAGGTGAGTACTGGACTGGAGGAAATGACCGGACTATATAAGGTATGTTTCAGGTGAGTACTGGACTGGAGGAAATGACCGGACTATAGAAGGTATGTTTCAGGTGAGTACTGGACTGGAGGAAATGACCGGACTATATAAGGTATGTTTCAGGTGAGTACTGGACTGGAGGAAATGACCGGACTATATAAGGTATGTTTCAGGTGAGTACTGGACTGGAGGAAATGACCGGACTATAGAAGGTATGTTTCAGGTGAGTACTGGACTGGAGGAAATGACCGGACTATAGAAGGTATGTTTCAGGTGAGTACTGGACTGGAGGAAATGACCGGACTATATAAGGTATGTTTCAGGTGAGTACTGGACTGGAGGAAATGACCGGACGATAGAAGGTATGTTTCAGGTGAGTACTGGACTGGAGGAAATGACCGGACTATATAAGGTATGTTTCAGGTGAGTACTGGACTGGAGGAAATGACCGGACTATAGAAGGTATGTTTCAGGTGAGAACTGGACTGGAGGAAATGACCGGACTATATAAGGTATGTTTCAGGTGAGTACTGGACTGGAGGAAATGACCGGACTATAGAAGGTATGTTTCAGGTGAGTACTGGACTGGAGGAAATGACCGGACTATATAAGGTATGTTTCAGGTGAGTACTGGACTGGAGGAAATGACCGGACTATAGAAGGTATGTTTCAGGTGAGTACTGGACTGGAGGAAATGACCGGACTATATAAGGTTTGTTTCAGGTGAGTACTGGACTGGAGGAAATGACCGGACTATATAAGGTATGTTTCAGGTGAGTACTGGACTGGAGGAAATGACCGGACTATAGAAGGTATGTTTCAGGTGAGTACTGGACTGGAGGAAATGACCGGACTATATAAGGTATGTTTCAGGTGAGTACTGGACTGGAGGAAATGACCGGACTATAGAAGGTATGTTTCAGGTGAGTACTGGACTGGAGGAAATGACCGGACTATATAAGGTATGTTTCAGGTGAGTACTGGACTGGAGGAAATGACCGGACTATAGAAGGTATGTTTCAGGTGAGTACTGGACTGGAGGAAATGACCGGACTATATAAGGTATGTTTCAGGTGAGTACTGGACTGGAGGAAATGACCGGACTATATAAGGTATGTTTCAGGTGAGTACTGGACTGGAGGAAATGACCGGACTATAGAAGGTATGTTTCAGGTGAGTACTGGACTGGAGGAAATGACCGGACTACAGAGGGAGTTTAGAGAGATGGGACAGAGTCAATAAAGTACATGACTGTACTTTTGATTTGGAAGATAAGCTTCTTTATCTCTAGATCAACCTCTTAGTTAATATTTTGTCAACATGAAGAGATATTTCCCAAAATTTTAAAAGCTACCTCTGAATGTTTTTTATTCCTTTTTTTCATGTTTTAATCCGATCATATGAAATATATAAGAAGACAAAGTTTGTGAATAATCAATAGGTAGCCTATGTCAAACTTTAAGATAGCCCTCGCGAGTTTATTTTCCACAACTCCTCGGTACCGACTTATTATTTACTACACATACCTGAACTCGTTCCTTAAAGAAAACCACACTTTAATAATCTTTGATTTAAGGGGGTATGAAATAGGTCCACTATAAAAAAAATTAAAATTATTTCTGTAATCAGTTTCGTCTAAAAATGGATTATTCAAAGAGACAACATTAGATCTGTTCGTAGGTTAACCATATGTTTCAAGATAGACAGACGACTAACATTCACTTAGTGATTGGACAGTACTGCTAAATGTGGCAAATACCTACTTATTATGGAACTATTGAAAAAACAACTGAGGGTCATAACTTTGAGAACACGTTTGCAGGTAGCTTTCACATGTTCTCTTTCACATTTCTCGTTTTATCATTGAGACCATGTAAGTAGGTGTTTCGTTTACACCATAAACCATAACTAGCATAGGGCATTAGGAGTTGATTGTGGCAAGTTGTTTATTATGCAATTCTGGGGAACTTTTAATATATCGTCACTATACTGGTTATGCAGTGTCAGCGCATTCACGCATTTAAATGTATATACCATACACTTCATTGTTACCAGATGTCTTAGGAATCCGCAAATGGCCTGGACAGTCAAAGTGACGTCATACAAATGCAGGTGATCCAAACCGAATTCGAAGAAATATGAGGTTTTGTTAGAATGTGCAACTACATTCCAATCATTACACAATTGATTTAGAGTTTTTTCCTTTAAAAAGTAAATCAATAAATTTTGAATTGATGCTAGAAATATCAATATCAAGGAAATTAACTTTGCAATGACTTTCGGTTGTACCATGAAGAGCAGAATCATTGCACCTTCGGACAAAGGTTTGTTGTCGTTTAATGTACCCTACATCATGTCCGAAAGTTATATCTTCGCAAAAGAAGCTGTATCGATTTGGTAGCATGACACATCTTATGCAGACGTTATGGTTCATTGTCTGTACGCAATCTCCCAAATGAAACGTGTTCTTTTATCTTTTGTAGGAAAATGAAACAAAGCTTGATGTCATAGAGTGTGTACATGAATGTCCAGCTATTTGTTCAAATGACGGAATAAGTGGATAATGTATCCTTGAAACTAAACTTGAAAGGAAGGGTAGTCGTAGACAAAAGACCTCAATAATCAACTTCAGCTTTAAAAAGTGTTCTACTTCTCCTAGTGTGTACACAACAAACTCCTTTGCTTCTAGAGTTGCTATGTCATGTAGTATACGAATATTAATAATTGATGAAACACAACCGACGTATATATGATTTCAAAGAAACAACCTGAACAGTTTCTTTCTTGCAAGAAATATGAAAAATTATTCAATAATAAGAATTTTAGAATAGTTAACGAAACTAAACGGAAGTATATTCACGACAGGCATTATCGAGGATGATTTCATTATGCCAAACTTGATTTTTATTTTGTACATGGACGATAAATATCGCTGGACAAAGATACACTGACAGGTGAACAAACTTTATGTACGCAGCTGTATTCCTCTGTACACACCCCTTCTGTACCAACTCCGTCTCTTACATCAGTTAAAAGGCTCGGATGAAAGACATTGTTTACAAATGTATAGACACATTGTTTCTCTTGCAAAAATATTAAACCGCCTTCATAATTAATGAGTATTTATTGTCTTCAGCTGAAGATGACAGTCGATACGTCACTCCAGATTTCATTGTTTATTTTTTCAAATAATTATGTCTTCTTGTATATGTCAACACGACCTCAGTCAAACCTTTGATGCGCCAATAATATACCAATTACTCACTCCCAAACAGTATGACCAAATATAAAACCTGTTGACCTAAATTTATTTAGATTGACTCACTCCAGGTTTCATTGTTTATTTTGTCAAATAATTATCAACGTGTCTTCTTGTATGTCAACACGACCTCAGTCATACCTTTGATGTGCATTTAATATAACAATGGTGACTGAAGTCAGCTTCTAAGTGTACTTGTGTAATTTTTTCTTCTGAAATTGATTGGGAGTAATCTTTTATTATGTTTTTAATTAATTAATTTAATTAATAAAAATATCGTAAAACGGATTGGTATTACAATGCGAGATGCCTGAATGATGTCACCATTGTTAAGTATGACGTCACAATAAATTACATTGCACCATGCAAGATTGACGGAACGGATGGAGATGAAATCACAAAGTTTACTACGTGGCTGCAATGGCATAAAATCGATTCATGCAATTTAGCTCTCTAATATCGTAAAGATTCTTGTTTTGAATTTTTTGTAATTCGATGGTAGTTCCGATAACTGTTAATATATTTTGGGGCTGAACACGTCAGCGTTTAACAAAGTAGGTTTATCTCCATTCTACCATGACGAACTAGTTCACGGATGTTCCCTTGATACAGTCGTAGATTTAGCCATGTACGATGGCATATTGATCAATCATCAAACGAACACAGTGTAGAAAACGTTGTAAATCAACGAATATCAAAAACAGTACATCTTAAAAATAAATCTATCCTCAACATGCACCATTCCAGCAGAACACACGAAGTATCGACTTTCACAGGCACTGAAACACCTCTATCACAATGGTCGCCGAAACATTCCCAGCGTGTAGTTTCCAAACATTTTGAAGTATTTAACCACACAATTAGAAATAGTTGTCATTGTAATAAAGTCATGTTTCTGAAAGCATGGCAAGATATTATCAGATGAATTTTTCTGTGACAATTTAGTTAAATTTTCATTGAGACTGATTAAGATATATAACGTAGTTATATATAATATCATGTATAAAAGTAGGAAGGAAAAACAATAAAAAATGATTCATTTTGAGAAGAAGGTTAATGATATGATCGTATGTAATACTATGTATGGTACATTTAGTTGAAATATCAAACTGCTATTTCAATAAATGTGATATATTTTATTTCGTGTTTACTTCACGCGTGTAGGCATAAATCTTGTACAAATCTACAATAATATAATTTCTGAAAATATCTTTAACAATTGTGCATTGAGAGATGATAAAGATAATCAAACAAAAAGAGGAAGTTTTGCTAGATTTTGAATACAACCAGACATGTGACACAATGTTATTAAATCTATTGAGTCGGAGAGTCTACCGTTCAACTTATTCTAAATATCCTGGATTTAGTGAGTGCATGAGCTATTGTTTTACGCCGCTGGGCAATATTTCAGCCATAAGCGACGTGCAACCTGGATTTGACAACAACATATTCAAATATAACCAACTCCCTGTACAATTAACTAAAGGATGAAAACTTTGTGTCTCAGAAATAAAAAAATGTTTTAATATTGAAATAAACCATTGCTGATATGTAGTTTGGTATTAGTTCTGGTTACAAACATGCACATTAATCTAGTCATTGGGGGGAAATAGGTTAAACGTGAATATAACTGTTTTGAATGGATTTTGAAGTACCCCAGTACTCTAACTAAAATAGCTACTGTAGTCGCGAAATTAAAGAAAATACTCAAAATCTACTTCTCAGCACAGGCGGACTAGCCTGTATAGAACACAGCGTCATAGGTCATAGGCAAACCGTGACGTCAAAGCATTGTTATAACATGTCGTCATAATTGAAAGTGATATGTTGCCGTACAGTGGAATTCAACCCACAAGATTTTAATGGAGATATGTCTTCAGAGTATGTTCCACAATCAGATCAGCAAATTTTTCAAGTAATACTAAGGAAGGAAGAAATCGAGAGAAAATATTTGATTGTAAGTACCTGACATCACATGTAACGGAGACGCCATACGAGCTTTGAAGTTCTTGACAGTGGGCATTCAATCCGTAACTCAAAGTAGGTCAGTACAAATATTGTCTTCCGATATAAGTCATACATCACACATCATAACATTGACCTGAAACTTCATATATAAGTCATACATCACACATCATGACATTGATCTGACCTGAAACTTCATATATAAGCCATACAGCACATATCATGACATTGACCTAAAACTTCCTATATAAGTCATACAGCACATATCATGACATTGACCTAAAACTTCCTATATAAGTCATACATCACACATCATAACATTGACCTGAAACTTCCTATATAAGTCATACATCACACATCATGACATTTACCTGAAACTTCTCATATACGTCATACATCACTCATCATAACATTGACTTGAAACTTCCTATATAAGTCATACATCACACATTATGACATTGACTTGAAACTTCCTATATAAGTCATACATCACACATCATGACAATTACCTGAAACTTCCTATATAAGTCATACATCACACATCATGACAATTACCTGAAACTTCCTATATAAGTCATACATCACACATCATGACAATTACCTGAAACTTCCTGAACAAATCATATACACATCATGACATTGACCTGAAACTTCCTATATAAGTCAAACATCACACATCATGACATTGACCGGAAACTTCCTAAACCAGTCATACATCACAAACAACTTCATAGACCTCAAACAGTCAAGCATTCTGATAATTAAACAGAAGCAAACCAATGAAGGTGCCTGTCATAACGATGAGAACCAGAGTAAAGAAGAGGAAGAAGAACTTGTCGAGGATCTTAGCGATCTCCTTGCAACTGTAGGTCTCCCTGTCTTCCTCTGATGCTTCCCAAGCTGGCGCCTTCTCGGAGTTCGAGATCACAGGCGAGATCTTTCTCCTTCTCTTCCTGGTGCAAGAGGTGCACACGAGGGGAGCCAGGATGTACCTCGTGAGGGTCTGGAGACATCCCTGAACTGGCTCAGACTCGTCACGGTTGTAGATCCGGAGAACATAGGTGGTACACACGATACAGGCTGTACCGATACACAGCACGATGGACAGGTACATCTCTGCAGGGAAACAAACATTTTATACATACATACTACTTTAGCATTATGTGCTGATATGTTTGAATATGGTTCTAATGACGATATAGAAATAGCACACCTATGCAAACAAGTATCATGTCATGCTCTGTTGGATGTAAGAAGAATTCCCTTTTGGGCAATAAAGTGTTATCTTATCTAATCTTATCTTAAACATCTCTGTAAGTCAAGTATTCTCTGATTGATTCGATTTGATGATATCCATTCACAATAAAGGATTGGATTCAAGTGATCATACTTAGTTAAAGCTCTCTACTACAGAAACCTCAGTATACACAAACGTACAAGACTGAAGCGATGAAATACATGATGGGAATGTAAATCTATTGGAATGATGATAATGGAAACAATGAGAAGGAAGATGATGATGTTCTCATTCCGGATGATGCAAGCCATGTTAAACTCACGGATGATAGACGTTTGGTTGGAGATGGATGGAAGATCGGCGGACACCATGGTGAGCAGGACAACGTAGGAGAGCTGGACAGTGAGACAATACCCCATCTTCTCTCCAGACTCGATAGGAACAGCGAACACCATCGCCATCAGCACAGAGTTCAGGACAATCGGCAATATGATGTTCTGGGTATAGTAAGCCCACTTTCTCCTCAGCACGATGTCAAAATTAATTTTTCTATAAATTCGCATACCATCACCAATGTGATTATATTTACCACTCGTTTGTAGAAGATCCCACTCGCCATTTTGATCGAGGAATTGAGTGACTATTGGATCAGCGAGGTCGGTGGAAACAAGAACTTCTTCTGTGGAGTAGGAATAGCCTACCACAGTGACGGTACACGTCTGCTTGTCGTATGGGTAGTAGGTGATATCTGCCGAGCAACTGGTCTTGGTGGACACTGGAGGTGACCAACGAACTGTTCCATCACTGGACACACGAAGTGGGGCACCCTCGCTGCCAAGGATTCCGATCTTGCTGATTCTGCGGAACAAGGGATCAGGCATAAGGCTATCATATTACATCTTGCAGTAAAATGTTTGGCGCAATAAATGTAACTTATATCACAAGGAATTTTCGATGAACTACGTTTCATCCTTATAGATATTACTATCAAGGTTGCTGGCTTTGTCTCAAAATGGACAAGCGTTATTGATAAACCATTCTAAACATTTAGAGATATCATAATGAGTTTATCTAATACAAGAAATAAATTTAGATCAACAGATTTTTTTTTTTTGTCATAGTATGACCAAATATAAAACCTGTTGATCTAAATTTATTTAGATTGTAATATCTGTGAAGTGGTATATAAATATTCTTACTCGTTCTCCACGAGAAGAGGAGGGGTCCAAATATTTCTTGGCTTGATGACGACTTCATTTATACCATTCGTGGCTTGATCCCATACAAGCCGTGGATCACTCCATTCCTGTAGAAGATCAATATTTCAGTAAAGTACAGATCCGTCCGCCCGACCTCAAACCATCAACTTATAGGTCAATTTACAAGAGTCTGTTTTGAAAGTTTGAATTAAAGAACTTTTGAATTCCTCTTGATCCTTACAACCATTCGATTCTAACTCAACTCTTACAAAAATATGACCTTAGTTTGAGGGGTTTAGCAGTTTCAACCTTTATCTTTCACAGTAGCTATTAACTCATTTTGTTTCAGCAGTTATCAAAGTTATTTCAAATTTACTTTTACTACTGTAGCAATCAACTTCTATATTTAACATTAGCGGCGCTTCCGTATAGATTCTTAAGCAACCTTAAGCAACATCTGTCCCAACATTGCTTTTGTTTAGATAAAAAAGTTACCTCATGTGCAATTCAAACAGCTCACCATTTCGTAATCTTTGGAATAATTTGATTTAATCAAAGTTTCATTATTTCTATCAAGAAACAATTCAGGCTGAGGGTATGATTAAATGCTTGGTGTGATGACGTATTTATTCACATAAATAGTTTTAGAGTCTTGTTACATGCAAAGTAGAACGCTATAATATTTTTGGAAATATGTAAATATACTTAGCAAATACATTATCCTTACAGATATTATAACTCCTGTCAGTGCCATGGTTTCAGTCTCGATGTCCTGAAATATAGATATGTGAAAAGTAATATATATATATAATCGATAGGTGAGATGTTCATGCACATGCATTAAAGCACAGATAAGTAAAACTAGATGTAATGGTAGAGATACATGCTTTAAGAACTGAAAAGGGACGATACACGTAGCTATAGAGATTTTGTAATTGGCCATGTCATTTTCAATGAAAATTTGTTAAATGGCACGATGAAAAGTTAACAATCGTTAGATAAGCAAAGGTAGCTTCTGCTTTGAGATATTTTCTTATGTGAAACAAACAAATTTAAAACTTGACATTCTTCCAAAGAATATTGCGTCTTTAGGCAACTCATCCCGTTGTGTAGGAAAATGATTAATTGATTGATTTGTTATCAAACCTGAATCATCCCCTGGCGGAGTAAACTAAAAGGGGAAGTAGCACTAAATAAAGCTGTAATAAATCAAATACATAATGCTCAATCAGGCATTCGATTTCTTATTCTTACACAAAATGATTTCAAGGTGTTCACACAGAAATGGCCGCCAATGGACTTCGTGTCATCCTGTAAACCAGGCGTCTTTATTTCTTTCGCTTCTCTTCGAAATAGACCCTGTAGCCATACCCGTTATATTCGCCGATTCAGCAAAATGGAAAGTCCATTTTCTATTAATAGTAAACCAATCAAGAAACGCGTCTCATTTAGATGCAAGGAGCTACTAACTGGAGGTTATACACGGTGCAATAACTTAATCGATGTTATTTTATTGAAATATCGGAAGTTTGATAAGCATGTTAGATATAGTTTGAAAACCTGAAGCATTCGGAACACCTCGGCCCTCTCCGTTACACTCACAAGTGCTCGGACCCCACTGGGAGCCCGCCATACCAAGAATCCGGGTATAGCCAATCAGCGCGCTTCGTCTACTTTGCGTTCACTTCACTTTGACAGAAAATTGTTCTGCGATAATTCAACAAATAAATTATTCTTTTATGGTATTTAAGCAAATTTTAAAAACCTTCCCTTCATTTTGCCATCTAACAGATATTTATTTCTTGACATGATGAAAATTTACATATATCACATTTAATAAAATCACTTTCGCGTAGGAATTTTTGTAAACAAAACAGAAAGGCCTCGGATTTCGCTCACGAAATGGATAATTCTAATTTTTCCCGTTCGTTGGCCTATGATAAGTAAATACTTGGTGTCACTTATCAAATGAAAGAAAAGCAGATTGCAATTCTGAAATATGCCTTTAGCACATACCTTCCTTCCACTTAGGGTAATAAGTTTAGTTTCACTGCTGGAACTAGGGACCTCACGGTCAATTTCTATTTCAGAAACCTTTGAATTAATAATTGTGATAAAGGTATTTATAATAAGTCCTTAACAAACTTTACGAAAAAAGAACATAATATTCTACTATTTGGACCAATATATTGAGTAAATACTATCTGAAAATGTGTAGACGTTTGCAGACTCATTACGATCCGTAAAATGGCTTCGAGCCCACTTCCGGTTTCTAAACAGTCATGGTTACGTAAAATAGGGACATCGTCAGTAATATCAAACGTTAGAATTAATCATTTTAAGGGCTCTTAAACTGATTTGGACTTTATACAAGGTGAAAGACTTAGAAACCTTAATAATACTTTGGCGCAAGTTGGAGTAATTTACATATTGTTTCTACAATATAAAAATGATATCGGATTATACTATTTAACCTTAGGCTTCGTAGGTTACATGAGTCTGTCTAATTTGCATATGTATTTTGGGAAAGTTCGATTATAAATCAACAAACACATTTGTTTTCATGTTTGATGTCCTTATTGGTTCTCCTGTTGTGTCGACATTTTAATGATTATAACTTTTCATAATTCGTGGGGTCCCTACTGGAACAACATAAACATAGTCTGTAGCGTTGTCACAGACGCCATTTATATTAAGACAGAGTGACTTCCCTTGAAAATAGTTCCACTAGTATCACGAGCGAAACGCGCTTGCGCTCAGCAGGAAACAAGTTCAATATGTCAACCTCCCAGTGGGGTACGAGTCGCCACGCGTGGCTCTCGTAGTTTCGAATGGACCTGAAGTTGACAAGAGTCTTTAATAAAAGTGTTTCCAGTGTATTCCAAATGATTAACTTGACTAGTGGAAGTTCAATTCATATTCTTCATTGGGCCTCTTCATCCTTATCGTACATTGATATTACTCTCAAATGCTGCGATTTTGGTATGTTCAGCAATCCGCTAAATTGAAGTCTTGTATTTTCAAGGACAAACAGTCGTGCATTTTAAATCATTTGCATAAAACAAACGTGCAATGGTCAAAATTAAATTCAGCACTGAACCATTATGAAAACAAATGCAATGATTTATTAAAACAAGATGTCAACATATTTGTGTTAAAAAATACATTATTAACGAGCGGGAAAAGGTTGATTAATGAGTAATGAGAGTAAGTTTATTCGAAACGGGGCGTCACACGTCAATACAAGGAAAGCTTTGATTGGATCTATAGATAAGCCATAGACTTTACTGTGATTGGTAGCTGCCGTGTCGGAGAAAATAAAGGGTATGGCTACAGGGTCTATTTCGAAGAGAAGCGAAAGAAATAAAGACGCCTGGTTTACAGGATGACTTCGTGTGAATCTTTATAATTTGTTCTCTGACGATGGATAATTGGTTTGTGTAATAAGATTTTTGAAACTATCAAATGATACATTTAGAATAAATATTAGTGTCAGTGAAAAATTGAAAATGTGAAATTTTCAAAAAACCTGCTACTGGCCACAGTTTACTTACAACAGAGTTGAGAGCAAATGGAACGAGTTGACACAGGACTTGGGTTGAATTGTAGGGTCGGGCATCTGTATTGTAGTTGGTTGTCAGCAGATTTATAAGGTTCGTCTCATCACTCGCGTAATCAGCATCAACTGTGACAGCTGTATTAATAATAATAATAATAATAATAATAATAATAATTATAATTATAATAATAAAAATAATAATAATAAATAGGTTATAATGAATAATGATGATGATGATGGTGCCGTTTGATATTGCAATGTAGTTTCCTACATACATGTAGGTAGGTAATAAATAGAGAATTTTGAAACTCGTTTAAAAACATTTTAATGAAACGAGTGCGAGTTTGGTATTATATTAGGGATAGTGACGGCGCACTGACCTTGTGAACCACTCATTACTGTGAAGTCATACTTGCATTGTGTTATTACACTAGTTTTATATTGCCGTATAGATATTACCCTGCTTTATCCAACACGCCTACTATACGCGGCGAGTAATAAAACATAAAACTTACTATGTATAAAACTCAAAAGCAACGCTAATTTACTAAGCTAACATATAGAAACATTATTTTATCTTACCCAACAAAAAGAGTGCAACAGTCAAACTCCTAACGTTCATCATGAGTTCTGAAAAAGACATTTTCAAGTTGAAAAAAAGTTAAAATCAGAAACTATTTTATTTCGAATGAGAGCATCACATTAATGAAGCCCTTCATATAAAAAGTGTTGCCTTGAACGTCAAGCTATTTTTCAGATGATCAATAGTTTTGAACATAAGTACATATTTGTCAATAGTTGCAGGAAATTATCATTGTAAAGCTTGTCGACGTTGTACAGCTGTCTTATTTACTTGCTAATATATCTTAGCGCAAATAACATGTCATTTTGGTTTCGTGTCGACGTCCATCAAATAACTCAATCAGCACTGGCTAAATTGTCCTCGTATAACATATTAACCATTCTCAAACCATATTTTGGGATTGTCTTGTAAGTGATGAAGAATTTCGAAATTTGGCGTGACTAAATAAACAGATGAGGTCATATTTTTGAAATTCAGATTTTCTTTAATTCCGATTGAAATATTCCATAACGACTCTCTGTTTTGAGAAGAAAATTAGCACTATGATAATGATTTCATGCAAAAGAACAAATATGACGATCAAAAGCCGTTGCCCACTTACGAAGGACTTTGTAGAGCAAAAAATAATGTTTCCGAAATTTATTAAATTAACATTATCCGTTTCGTTTTCACAATGCTAATGTGTCCTAGTTGTGACATTAGATGATAAAACCCTGGAGGCATTTGTGTCGCTTGTTTATATAGAGTCCTAGTTTTAATGCAAAGTGTGTTTGCTTCATTCAAAGTTAACAATTCTGCACACGGTAGATAGACAGGGCGACCCAATCTCATACTTGTAAATATTAGATCAACAGTATCAACCTAATATAGAGAGAAATTGAGCTCAATGTAATAAGATTGCCGTTATATAAGACTAAAGCTTCCTCAGCTATATGTATCCTTGAGACCCTTGAATATTGTCAAAATTCCACTCACTCGTTATGTAATCTCTATAATATATGAGATCAACAGTATGACCTAATATAGAAAGAAATTGAGCTCAATGTAATTTAATTGTCTTTATATAAGACAAAACCTCTCTCAGCTATATGTATCCTTGAGACCGTTGAATGAAAATACTTTACAGCAACATCTATTTCTCTAATGTTCCCGGTATTTGCGTGTCGTAGTTACAATGAGGCCATTTGTGTACAGACTATCATTGTAGTGACCATTGACGCCAATGAATAACACAACATAGTAAACTCCATGTCAAGAGTTCACTACCATTTACTAGTTGACTTCCTATAGTGTTCAATGTGACAGAGAAGTTGTGGTTTGTCATTTTGATCGCTTACCCGTTGTCGTCTCTGTTCACTTTCCATTCGGTATTGCTGACTGTCCCATGATAATGGTTTTGATTTAACCAGCCTTAAAGGGGCAGTAGCAAGTTTTTTTGATAATTTTATATTTTAAAATTTTCACTGATTATTATAAGTTAATGCTAAATGTTTTTATTTTGACAGTGTCAAAAATCTCTTTACACAAGCCAATCATCCATAGTCAGAGAAGAAAGTCTGAAGATTCACATAAAATCCATTGGCGGCCATTTTGTGTGAACACCTTTAATTCATTTTGTGTAAGAAAAAGGAATCGCATGGCTGAACTTTGCATTATATATTTGAATTATTACTACTCCATTAAGTTTAAATGCATTGTCTTGCAATTGGAGCTATTAATTTTCATTTTCCTGACAAAATGTAAGAATGTTCATAAGAAGCTCTGATTAACTTCCCTGGTATATTATTTCCTCCCAAACAGAACCAATGCGAATACGAAATATGTCTTTTGAAACCAATACTAATATCAGAGCATACACAATATAAGACGAACTTAAGACCATACGACAACAGGGTAATCTTAGCTTTACTGGACAAATAGTGCTATATTTAGAAACGTGCGATCAATTTTCATCGGACTATCAAAAAAATGAATATAATGAATGTTTATAAAATGAAATACGATTAACGAGATGAATTGTTATTTGTATGCAGAATATCTTATTCGGGCATCTTTACTTGATGTAATAGCATATATTAATCCTGACATTGTACATGATAATATATATATATTCATTGAAACTCTGATAGATCAATTATAACCATTACAAACAATACCCCTTACGTGCTCGTTTAGAGACATGTCATATATGTTATATATAAGCAAATACTTACTTGTTCTTAAGGCTGGTCAAGACGTATTTGTTTGTAACGCCTATCTGCTGTGGTCTGTGCGCATTCTTAGTGCTATATAACGCTCAAGGGAGATAATCCATTTGGTTTGTCGTCCCTGTCAAGTCAAACTTTTTTTGAATTTCAGAAATACCTGTAGAAATGTATATATCCCCTTTGCGATCGCTGACTGCATCCAACCTTGTAAAGTAACAATGGCGTCCTCACTCACCTGGCCATACAGTGTGACAGTTAAACAATTTATAGCTTATATAAGAGTAAATTTGCTTCACTTCATGTGTAAATGTGTTGACAAAGGAGTTAAGAGTTTTCTGTAGAGTTTATGATTACAAATATTGGTATTAGTCCAGGTATTAAGCACAGGATTTGGGGCTAGATTAGCAATGCATAAGAATGGCTGGAATATCCTAGCACAGAGTAATGCGGATTATCTGTATGGTATTTGTAATATTATTGTCCTAATGCCGTATCGACTTGTCATGAGTTGGTTTTTGAATAAGAAGTTGCATTTGATCGGCATGAATATGAGTTTCCAGCTTGTTTGTCCTTTTCTGTCATGAAATATGTCTAGACCATTGCCTTGTTTTCTGAGGATTCCCTTTTCTTTGTTGTAATATAATATCTAGGCCGGTGCCAGGGTTGTTGTTCAGCTGGTGGAGTGTCGGCCCATCAGCCGGGAGACCGAGGTTGGATCCCCGTCGCGTCATACCAACAGATGGTAAGGGATGGGACGAAAAAGATTACATGTACCTGCGTACTATACGAAAGCATTATCCGGACAGAACCGATCTATAACTCCTAATGCACTGCACTGCCGAGTTTCTTAACTGTTTGTTCACTGGGGATATCTTGGTGTTTTGCTTGGAAAAATTGTTGAAGATCATTAACTTTAAAAGTTCAGAAAACTCTGGTTTCTTTAACTACAGTTTTAACACTATGGTGATAATCCTTATTGTAAGGAAACATTACCCAAATGTTTACCCCGAAATAAACATGTTGTGTGTTTTAAGTGACAAAAAACATTGACATAAAACTGAAACTGGTACAATAGGTGAGTGACAAGATAAGATCAGGTATATTTTCAAAGTAGTTGACAACGAATTATCAAAGTAACGTCAACCAGGCGGAATAATTTCACAACATATATACAATTAGGAGATAAACCTAATGTGTTTGAAAATCAGAGACATGTTATACTGGATTGATAGCGAGTAAATTTCAAATTGAAACCGAACGAGCAGTATTTATCACATTCATGATAGAATGCCTATTAAGTGGTCCTTACATAAGTAATATTTTTCTCAGTATATATATATTGTAGGATACCCAGGTGACCTGATGGGATAATCAGGACGCAACGTTACTTCACTTACACGAAAACAAGACAGTTTTGTGCCATATCATATATTCATTTGATAATTTTCTATTTATAAAGTTGAATGAAATGTACTTACACTGAGGTTAAAATCTATACCTTTGGGCAATAGTGGGCATAGCTATTACATGTCTATTCTTTGTGTAAAGTAATTCAGACAAACTTAGTATAAAAGCTCTCATACAGTTTACTAAAGAATTGCCATGACATGATGCTCATATTTGATAGAAATGGACATAATAACTGGTTGACAGATGTAAAACAACTATTGTTTAAACAGGGTTTTGAAATATATGACACAATCAGAAACTTGGAATATATCCAGAATTCATAAAATCATTCACTCAAGACTCAAAGATATGTATTTCCAAAAATATCCCTTTTAAGCAAATATGCCACCAGCTAGATGTTTAGATGTAATATCCATACCGAATGCAAGCTATCTGTTGAGAAATATAAAGCAAGTCTAGCACGTTTGAGTTGTTCGTCCCATGAACTGTTTATCTAGGAAGGAAGACATCTAAATATACGTAGAGAAGTCAAATATGTCATTCAAATGAAGACGAATGCCAATTTACTTGTATGTCTTAACTATCGTAAAAACAGTATTGATACCCAAATATGCTTAAGTTGTTTAACAACCTGCTAAACGTTTTAGATAACGAAATTGAAAACCTGTACATATTTTACGCATCTGCATATACAATGTAGGTAACACATTGTCGAATATGGAGAAAATGTATATAAGTAATGTTCTAATTTAAAAGCATAAGATTTTGAGTACCGAAACAAAAATTGTTTAATTTTTGATTGATCCATTTTCTTACATTTCAAGTTTGCATTGAACCATAACTTTGTGCTCATAATCAAGGGAGTATAACCGCCAATGGCTGAATTATTGCATAAGCGGCGTAAAACAATAACTTACTCACTCAAGGGATAAATAGTTCAAAATTCATGTTGCAGTTGTATTGATTACCGAAGCTATTCAAGACTGATCATACTTCTGCCTTTTAGGAATTACAAATTCGTTACCATAATTTAGAAACCTTTGGGGATTTTGTCTATTGTTTTGCAGGTCTCTTATTTTTTCTTAGAAACCTATCCGGGATTTCGTCTTTTGTTTTGGAGGTCTCTTGTTGTCTCGTAATAACCTCCAAGGAGGTTTTACATATGGAAGTCAAGGCATTATATTCATATGTAAGACCTACTCGGAGGTTGGAAGGTTTGCATATTTCAAAGTCAAAGGGTTTTATATTCCAATGTAAAACTTAACCCAACAGTCCATACTATTTTGCAAAATCTACAAAGTTCCATGCTTCCAAAGTGCGGGATTCGAACCGCCAACCCTCTGGACCGTAAGCAAGCACTCTAACCACTACCCTAACGGGCCAGATAGAAGTGATGGCTCTGTTAAACAATCTATTGATTGAAGTTCAGATTTCAGTAAAAAAAAAGTCTGTCCTAAAGCATTATGATATCAAATTGCACTTTAATTCCAATTTAAAATGCATACAACATTCATAATTGATATTAACAGTGTTACACCTTTTTACTTGTGATTAATTTAAAGGATCCAAATACGGTGACTTGTCGATTGTCATATGTAAAACCGTACACCTCGAAGAATGCTTTGCGCGTGCATTTTGTGCTATGTCAATGTCAAATAGTCGTTTGAACACACTTTCCTCTCTTGAAGGAAAATCAATTTAATCGTTTTTTATTCAGAATTAAAGCGACAGGATAAAGTAATGAAATCCAATGATAAATGTTAAAACAAACCGACAAACATAAATCCTTGATATTTGTTGTTTTTTCTCATTTTTTTATGATCACTCTAAAATATGATTACAAACACTACAATATGGACAAATGATTGCGGGTATTCAATACATGTTTTGTAACGGTATCTAAGTTAGCTAAAACACTCGAACTCGGTTATGCTTGGGTTTTCAAAACCTAAGGAAAGAAAGCTTCGCGAAAAGGGAGGATTCGCTTTCGGTCTTACTTTCCGCTCAGCTTTCTTTCCTCAGGTTTTGAAAACCCAAGCATAACCGAGTTCGAGTGTTTTAACCCTAACATAAACACTGTTGTTGTCTATTGCTATCTGTTTACTCTATGAATAAATAAAATGAATGCACTTTATTTGGGCAGAACATATGTCTGAAAAGCATTGAGTATTTTTACATAATAACAAGTAGTTTTCGTCTTAAATATTTACTTTTCACCGCAATGCATAGCCACAATAGTGTTGCGGAATCTCATTGGTTTTGTATATTTCCTTAAATACCTCCCCATCAAGTAAACATGAACCCGAAGATAACTCAGGTATGTCATGTTATGTTATCTTCCTTTCACATATGTACTTCTTGAAAGTGCCACATCCACCATTCACCTCCCGTGATCTCCATACAGTTCTGACTCGTGCCACCGTCAGGTTCAGTACCAAGTCAGTCGGTGAAGCCCTGGATGGGAGTCCCATCTGTCCAGACGTACCTTCCTTCTGTGACCAGGTCATTTTCTCCAACCCAATGCAATTCTGGGATACAAATATTGCATATGTGTAGCCTAAGTATCAAAAGCACCCAGGGCATCAAGAAAAAGTGATGTTCTCATTTCGATATTCATTTATATTTTATTGAAAGGAAATACGGTCTTGACAATGAAATATCAAAAATTTATGTCATGACTTCTTTAAATCATTTAAGTTATTACAGTGTCAATGATAGATTAGTGATAATAATTTTATTGTTTAAGCATGTCTAGATAATCTAATCTCAGTTAGATAATAATATTTTTGTATTTTGAGTTATGGCTAGGTGATGGATCGGGCTCGATGCAGTCAGGACTCGACTACGACTAATTTAAAGTAAATAGTGATGGGAAAAGGATGATTAAATTACTACAGCTGCGTTCCTTAAGTTTGTTCACCTGCATGTGTATCTTAGTGCAAATATTATAGAGTGTGAGTTGCGTTTGGACGTCAATCACGTCAATTGTCCCATGTGTAAAATAACTTTTCTAAACCAATATTTGGGATCGTCTGGTCATCGTTACAGAATGTCGAAATTTACTATGGATACAAAACAGATGGGGTTAGCGATTGGTTGCAATATTAAAGGATAGGTAAATGGAAAATGTTCAGCGGGGTTGGGGCATACATCTTCCCCACAAAGTAAATCCCGTAAATCCTTGAATAATCGCCTGCCTTGAACAATCGCCAGTTTTTTAAAAACAATTTTCACCAACTTACCAATACAATGTTACCTACTATACTTAGTCTTATTCAAGTTTATCATTTTACCTGTAATGATGTTTTTGTTGAAAACACTCCATGAACACATCATAGATCTGAAATAAATATTCACCTGCCTCGATTAATCGCCTGCCTTGAATAATAACCCCGTTAAAACGATTTTTGAATTTGATAATCGCTTGGCCATCATTCAAGGATTTACGGTAGTCAGGGAGCGACTTCCGTTTTGATCTTTATTTAGGAAGTTGTGTTGCATATGAAGTCCTCACTTTGGCTGTTGCTCATTAAAGTTTCCATCGGCTCCTGGTTGGTTGCTGTTTTTTAGTTTTTCGTTGCGTATCGCAAAATATGAGCCAATTTTTTCAGTTTATGTTTACATTTCACTGCGGAATTATCGCTTTGGAGGGCCTGACTATACAATGCATTTTTGCAGAACATGAATGGGCTGGAGGAAGTAACTGGCCTACAGAGGGGGTGTATGTCTGGAGAGATTGGACTCCAGTCCAGGGTTTCACCGATTGGTATGGCTCTGAACCTAATGATGGCAGGAGTGAAAACTGTATAATGATCAACGCAAAGGGGTGGTATGATAGTGTATGTCGAAATGCAAGAAAATACATGTGTGAAAAGACTATCAAGTAACAAGAAATACAAGACATCAATTACTTGATTGTGATGATGATATTGAGACATAAATTGGTGTTAATGAAGTGGTTTGACCAAGGAAGCCGACGTTGGCGCATTTGAACATTGTATGATACCACAGGGGGTGGGGGGGGGATATGAGATATAGATGCAATGTTCAGTCACATGTTTAATGTTTAATGATTATTCTCAAAAACATGTTAATGTTTTGTTTTTTTCAAAATTCGTGTCGGAATATAGGTGCACAACATGCTTCCTTCTTGTAACAGCCCCTGTAACCCGTCATTGTATGTTTGGGGTAAGATACTCCCGTGTGTCTGTGACAAATCTCTATCTGGCTACAGTGGTTCAAACCTTTATCGTCACTCTAGTAAGCGGCGATAAGCTTTATCACAACGCCAGCGACGTCAAGAGATAATGTCCCGACGTAATTAATGTTCGTATGACGTCACACCGTCACGGAGGCTACAGACTTCCTAGCGGTCGCTCAACATAAAAAGTACCAAGTCTCGGTAATATTACTTGGATTAACTAATATTTAGTGATTTTCTGGTCTCTATTGATATTTAAACAAACCACTTCCCATTGATCTTTACATAGGAGGTTCAGCCTGGAAATTGCAAGAACTAAAATTATCATGTTCTTTTATAAAATGGTGTGAATGCGACCGAAATTCATAAACGAATGACCAATGTGTTTGGTAAAGAATCACCTCACATAATGAATGTGGTAACTTGTCACGGAAGAGTGGATGCTCCTAGCACGCTGAGTCCTGGTCAGAAATGTTCCCTGAAGTCTCTACACATGATACAATTGTCCGGGGCAAGGATTTAAATATAATTGTCCGGGTTAAGGTTTGAATTATAATTGTCCGGTTCAAGGATTGAAATATAATTGTCCGGGTTAAGGCTTGAATTATAATTGTCCGGGTAAAGACTTAAATTATGACTGACCGTTCACAATGCTCGAGATGTCTTCTGAGCTTGGTGTTTCTCATGGACAAGTTTACACCGTTATTCACGATTACTTGTAGATGTCAAGGTTTCAGCATCATGGTTATTCACCGTTATTAACGATTACTTGTAGATGTCAAGGTTTCAGCATAATGGTTATTCACCGTTATTCACGTTTACTTGTAGATGTCAAGGTTTCAGCATAATGGTTATTTAGAAACCTGCATACACACAATCGTCACCAGCGATTCAAGTCGCGGGTTCTAACAAATTAATAATTCTGGTCCCGATAATTTTCACGCCAAGAGATGAAACATACATCTTGACACCAAACAAGAATCGATGCAATGGAAGCTTTCTCATTCCAACCAGCGAACCAATCACACGGCTTCCATCATATAAATGAATATACTAGAAGAGATAGCAGGAGTCTCCCCGTCGGGTAACGATTAAATATGTCAAAGTTTAAAGCAATCACAGCACAACTCAATATGACCTAATTTCAAACTCAATCATCAATTTAAAAATCTTCAATCTTATAATCCGTACAAGTCTTCTTGATTGAGATTACAGCTTGCAAGCATACCCAATATACCAATAACAGCATACCGATACTCGTTCTTAAAAGAAACCACATGTTAATTGAATGAGGTATGAAATATAATAAAGCGTTATTTGTTAATTGGTTTCGTGTCTAAAGAGATTATTCATAGAATAGATCTATTCAAAATTGTACGATTTTAAGGCCATGTCCTACTAGTTTCAGCGGGAAGATGTCACAAACACTTTACTCTTGTACTGTGTCGATAGATTACCCTCAAATTTGCATGGATTGTTTGGTTGATAATGCCTTGTTATTCTGTAGCAAGCTTTTACAACCGTCATGACTTCTCAATGATCGATGTTGTTTCTGTATTATAAAGTTTGGCTTGGTAATAAACATGAACTAATAACAAGGAATGTATAATCTAGAATGTTCCCTTGAATTTAGTTTCCATAAAAATACCCTAATATTTTCCTTTAAAGGTAGAAAAAGCTCCACCAAGCGATTGAACAATACTGCAAAATGCTTATGAATAAACCATTCTAGAATTGGGTGTCATTCACCATTTCTATTCGAAGAAACATCGCTGAGAAGACAATGTGATGTCAGACCGAGGCAGATGGTCCAAACTGAATACTGAGGTTTCACTAGAATGTGCAAGTTCCCACAATCAAATACATACTGTTGATTTCATTATTTCACAAATAGTTTTATAACTATTTAGAATATGAAACAAAACGTTAAATTGACATCAATGAGATAGCATGGTATTGTATTTTGGCACTGGTATGATCTCTAACTGAAGGTGTTTCTATAAAGAATAAAATCATTGAATCATTGCAACTTCGGGGAAAAGGTCGTTTAACATTAATATGTATCAAACATTATGCATGAAGATTTTTCTTCGCTAAGGTTGATGTATCGATTTGGGGAAATAACAGACTCACAAAGGATTCCCAAATACTCTGTCAAACATTATGCAATAGAATTATATTTTATTGTCCCAACAGCATCTCCCAAAGGGAACAATTGTTCCTGTATTTTCTTGCGAAAATAAAAAAAATATTTAAGATATATGGAATTTTAACTTAGAATATCCTGCAATTTGTTCAAATGGCGGATTTACTGGAGTAATTTTTTAAATTAAAAAGTAATTATTTGGGCTTTTAGAGACGAGTAGTCACAGAACGTTATAAAATACTTTATCTTTGAAATGTTCTGCTAGATAACTGATGGGAACATAAGACAACTTTGTTTTGGCATACGGTCGCTAAGTTCAGAATGTAAATTATTGACGAACTCAGTCCATATCTAAAGTCAACTGGAACAACACGAAAATCTCTTTCTTGTGAGAAGTTGACAATAAATCACTTTTAAGAAATAAATATAATTGATTTGTTGACGTCAGTAGCATTTTCCATCAAATGTTAACATTTGTTTTCTTTTCTGAGGTAGACTATAGACGCGTTATACTCACACGTGAAGTTACAATACATTTACGTCAAATAAGAAATACAACCGTTTGATTTTAACCATGAGATAACCATGACGATCTTTTACTATAAATCTTTTATCATGGTATGAATGTCTCTAGGAAATGTCTTAACGATTTTAAGGTATTTAGAATATTAAGAATAAAGGCTACATATATTTCATGATATTGATACGTTTAAGGGTGTGAGCATAATGAAAACAGCAACAGAGTAAAAATAATTTCACAATAACGGTTAGTTTACGACATTTTGTTAAACATGAATATTCCCTCTTGGCAACAAATCCAATAAATAAAAAGCTTGTTTAAAAAGCTTGGAAGCATTGAGGGAGAAATGTAAGTATTAGAAAGCGGAAAGAGAAATCACTGTCTTTTCTTTGTAAAATGCTTCTTTGTGTATTAAGGTCAATACTATAATTTCATGTTAATTGAATTTAGCTTGAACAGAAGTTGTTTGCAAAATTCTGCCTTCTTGTAACAATGTTAATGTCTAATGGAAGGACACGACTTGAAGAGCTTCAGTTTCACAAAAATCGTAAACCTACGTGTTGGTGTAAAAGATAGGTGCTACTTAAATTTACGTTTACGTGTAGCGAAGGTTCGTTTTACAAAACCACATTTAGTTTCTGGAGCCGGGGATGGGATTCAGAAGTGAGCAGTGATGGAGTCCTGAGATGGGTGAAGGACATCTCTACTGTCTCCTGGATATCTGGAGACGGGGATGTGGTGGAGATTCAGAGAAGAGCAGTAATGGAGTCCTGAGATGGGTGAAGGACATCTCTACTGTCTCCTGGATATCTGGAGACGGGGATGTGGTGGAGATTCAGGAGCACCAGAATACGTTACCATGGAAATCAAGGGATAATTTCGGAGAGATTTACATGTATGTGCGAATTTAGGTTTAGTTAATGAACACTTGATAAAGCGACGCAGGTGAATCGATGCGTTTCTTTTATGATGATTTATCTGATAAAATTTCTCCCATTATTTATCAGTCTATGAAAGTTATCAATTCTTCAGAAAGTGTGTTATAGCTATTAACTAGACCATATTATTCCATACTGTTATGGCACGTTTTATAAGAAACTACATGCGACCATTTCCGTGAATGTATTTTTGTAAGAGGTAAAGTAAAAATGATCCCTTTGAACTTATAAGCTTGTTTTAGATAAGTACATAGGCATTCATTTTTCATCTTGTTGGGCGTTTACAGCGTATAATAGATATTGTGAAACGATTGCTGGAAACAAAACGTGTTTATTCCTAAATATCTCTCGAAATCCAACATAGTGGAATCGGGAATGTATATAATCACCAAAAGTAAAAGAAATGTTATTTTCATTCACGATTCTATTTCATGTTTTAAGAACTGGGTCAGTGTCCTCATTCTCTCCCCTACAGAACAGCTCAGTGCGAGCAAGCCTCTGTTCTAATAAGTCAAGATCCCGGGGTTCCGGCAGATTGCCCTAGTGTCATATGACTTTTACGAAACGAGTGTGAATTTTTGTATTACCCGAGCGAGAGCGAGGGTTATACACAAATTTGCACGAGTTTCGTAAAAGTCATATGACAGACTTCCGAGGGTAATAATTTCTTTATTACCGATTCTATTCCATTTTACCATCTTAGAAATATCCAAGAAACGGGCCGCTTCCCTTGCGACGGCCGGCTACGGTGACGTCACGAACAATGGTGTTATGACGTCATAGGCGAAGTGATATGTGCACTAGTGCTCATATTGAAAATACGTCACCACTTATTTCCAACCATATGGGTAATAAATTTGGTGTATTAGAACAAAGGCTTGTTCTGTATGACTAAGCTGTCTCAGTTGGGAGATGATGCAGGGTCCTATGAAATCAGTTTAAAACTAAATGCATATCATCATCATCAGCTTGTTGCTAAATAAGAAATTCCCCACACAGTTTGTACTGCACAGTTTGTGATTAACCTGTCTACTTTGTAGGGTGTTGCTTTTCGCTTGTTTTGTTTCCTGAACAGAAAATATTTATAAATAATACAAAAACCTTTTCAAACTGACACAATGACTTTATGTAGTAAGAAAAAATTCGGTGAGAGAGAATGGCAAAGGTCTAAATATCTGAGAATGAGAATAAATTGGTTAATTTTGAGGGAATTAACATTGTTTTGCAATCGTTAACAATTGACATCTATGCATTATAACATAAAAATTTCTATCATTTCATAAGTACTTTAATCAAAGTAGACAATAAAACACATTATCAATCATGCATTTCTTTTTTCAAAATTATGAAGACATATTGTTTATAATCTTGCCCAATTGCAAATTGCATTGAAGCGGCCTTAAAATGGGAGTTTGCTGACCAATCGATAACGACCTGTATTTTCATTAAAAAAGAGTATACTTCCCAAAATGATGGAGTGAAAACGGGCCTTATACATACACATATTGGTGTAATAAACTATAAGATATAAACTGTAATAAGATCGATAACTGTAGAAGAACAAGATCTTATTGATAATAAACTTCTTATTGCATGAAATGCAACGTTTCGGTGAAGATGCTACACCGTTATTAAGCAAGTGATACAAGTGGGTTGATGTAGGAAGATTTATCCATAAGAACTTGTTCTTCTTCATCAAACCTACTTGTAAAATACTTCTCAAACAAAAAGATAATTGTAGGTCGGACATCGCCAACAAATGTGCGTATGCCTTATAAATGTAGGTTGAAATACGCAGGAGAAACCACAGTGTGAAACACTAGCTGCACCTTTGATTCCTCAAAATCAGGATTCTTTATTTTGCAAGAGTTATAAAAGGGTCGAAATGAAATATTACACGGAGGTATTCAAATGTATATAGGCACGAACGTATTTGACCGCCTACATCACAAATAATTCCAACTAAATTGAATCTGTACTGTTCAAGATAGTGTGATCTCAAATATAACAGTGTTACATTTGTGTTCACTATCTAAATAGCACTTATCTCAAATACATTCAGCTTTGTTTTACTATTTTGCCAAAACCTGCTTTTAGTATTACAAAGAAGAAAACGCCTTCTATTTTCCAAAAATATTACTCTTTATATGTTTTTAAAGCTCATGTAATTTCTACGATATGTATATATGATAGTCTCTCATAACCCATATTGAGTGGTTCTGTACCTTTATTCGTGTTTTTATGTCAATATGTATTTATTATTTTGCTGTACAGAAGTGAAACTTAAATAAACAATTGTCTGTCTGTCTGTCTGTCTGAATGTAACAACAGCTTAGCTACCGTTTGTTGGACCTCCATTTTTTGTGGATTACGACAGTTGGTTAGCTGTTGGTTCAAAAATCCAAAATTATTCAAATTTTCAAAAAATTATTTAAAAGGTTAAAAATTAGTAGCCCATTGTAAGGTATGCATTAGGATATGAACACTACTTCCAACCATAAACTTTTCTTTAAGCTGCTGACATTTAAAGTTCGTGCAAATGACATTACTTCATAAGCGTTCCTTAACTTCTTTTGAGTAGTGTATATCGAGACTCGCGTGTTCGGTAAGCAGAACTATTACAGATATGTGTCCAGTGAAGTGTTTAAGAAAGTATTTGAAAGTGTCATCATTAATCAAACAATTTTTTTCTCTAATCTTCCAATCAATTATTTAGCATTAAAGATGGAATCTTTTCAGGAATAGAATGGAAACGCCCAATTCATAAATACTTAATTTCTAACGCTATTCATTCTGTATGAAATTATTTTTTGCTGAATTCCACAGTAAATGTTTAATGGTCGTTTTGACAGCTAGTGATTATGATAATATAATTGCGTTTGAACTGACCTGTACGGGTTAAGTATTTCAGTCAATTATATTGTGAATGAATACATGCTAATTAGCTGTGATCTGCGGCTTTTTCTCCTCTGCTACCAATGTAAGCAGAATGCTCATTGATAACATATTAATCTTGAACTGCATCCAAGTTTTGCTGACTTCTGTTCAAATATATAATCTTTTAAAAAGTTCCCGTCTTCATCACTTAATGTGGAACATGTAAGAGGTATGTTTAATTCTATTTTAGTGATAACCACCAAGTATTGTTTCTGTGAAAATCATCCCTCACGATGCAAAATGCACGCACAGGCAAACGTTGGACCAACTCTCATGGTCACATAAATGTAGGTAGTGATACCATGTGTTCCAACATTTTTGTAATTGCCATATGCATATCACAAGAAACATAACGCTATTAACTGTCCTTCAAGCTGTATCTTACTATTGTAGAATACTGTATTACATGATTATTTTACAAGTTTGCACAAAAGGGTTATTTTGAGGTAGGTAGGTGAAATTAAGGGCGAAGTTTTGGCCAAAGATGATCTACATGTACATGCGCTCGGCACTAACAGTGATTATTGAGAGCTTAATAAAAACACGTAAAAATTGAAATGGAGTATAAAATGTTATAAAACAACATATTTGCCAGTGTTCTTGACAATATTTAAAACGGATCTTTTGACTTTTAGATAGATAGATATTTGTGAGAATTTTTTTTATTTAGACACAACAACCTCTCTGGATTCTTTACGATGATCGTTATGCCCGTTTCATTCAACAAGATAATGAAGGACAGTCCCTGGTCAATTATTAAAACAATGAACACATGAAGGAGATAAATCATTGTCTAAAACGTGCTTGTAAGCATTGAGTCAGCAATGGCCTAGTCTTTAACCCTCCGGTTTTGCCGACGAATCTTAGCGTGCTTAAACATCAACTAACCTCGACCTTACCACTTCTCAATTTTCGTTCAAAGATTTTTCAAACAAATAAAAGCTGGAATTTTTTTGTTGTTAATTTGTCCAATAAAAATTTTTTATTCGCCTTTCATTTAGAAAGGGTAAGGGGCCATAAAACTCGCGCGGGTGTGACGTAATAAACAGACTTTACAGAGTAACCCCTCATTATTTCAAATGAGATACCGCCTAAATAATTTTTAAATTACCAGTGATGTGGATATCTTTTTTACACCAAATGCTTAGTAGTGTTACGTCGTCAAATGAGTGGAAAACATTTCCTGAAAATCTTTAATTATTAGTTTTTTTCCCTGTGTTAATGTTACGATAGATATATCGATAACGAGGCTGATTCTGTTAATGACGTCACAAAATGGGGGCGTGACCAGTCATGCATTCAATTGTTTGTTGTCAGATAGGTCTAAGCGGCCCATCAAAAGTGACTTTCAAAAACTGCTTTCATTATCAAACTAAACATATTTGAGTAGTGACCTTTAACGCACTATACAATATTGTAATCAGACTTTCTCTATTCCAAAGAAAATAGTGAAATTTTGTGGTTATATGAACTTTAACAACAACAACTTTAGGGCATGAACTGTGCATATGTCTGGCAGTATCATTTTGAGTATGAACCACAGGAGTTACTTTCCTTGAGCGGTTTATTGTTGTATACCACACTTATGAAGGAATCTCAACATCAATTATTTATATTTTTATCAAATTACATTCAATCAATCAATCAAGTTTATTTCGCAAAAAGGCCTTAGGCCTACGTACAATACAAAATAAACATCAATTGTCAGTCAGGCGTACAGAGAATATCTATCTATCTCTCTATCTATAATTAGAACAGCTTATTGTTACAGAATAATTAGTACATTGTAGAATATTTAACAAGTAATGTTGATCAATGTGATTTGGAAGTGCCTTGAAATATTTGCAGCGCAAATCATGATAGACTTTACATTCGAATAGAAAATGAAATTCATTTTCTACAACGTTATCATTACAAATATAACAACGCCTTTGGTGCCTTGGAAGTTCATCAAATCTACCAGTATTTTTGTATATTGGAAGTGCACCGATGCGTAACATTGTCAATCTGCGCCTTGCATCTTTAGATTTCACAAATGATAAATAAGGTTCCATACAAAATACAGTTTTGATACTTGAATAAAGATCCAGTGAAGAACAGTTATGCATTTCAGAGAATATTAATTGTTTGTGACAGTCACTGATTCTTAGAAGAAATTCTTTCAAAAACTGCTCCTCGTTACCCACACCTTGGGCTTCCCACACAAAACTAAAAAAATACTTGAAGAAAGTCTTTCGAACAAAATATACCCAAGTCTTCCTATCAACTTTTTCCAAGTTATGTAACATAATATAACACTGCTGAGGATATCTATCCGTAGATAAATGTAAAATTTTAAACCAATACTTTATAACACGTAATAAGGTGTCAACGAAAATATAACTTCTACCACATTCAGCTAAGACAAATTACGTTGACTACTATTGATCACACAGACTTTTATGAATTCGAAATTACTTTTCATACTGTAGGTTTTCAATTTGAGTCATTGTCATAAAATTAAACGGGAATTCGATCAAAATAAAAACTTGCTAATTAATTTTTTTTAATGTATACAGATCATTTTATTGCTGACAATAAAATGTATGATTACTTCGATAACACATAAACCTATTCCAACTATGTATCTATTTTACATATCGTCTTGAACACAGATTGGATTACAATATGCATTAAAGGACTTGAGTCAAGGAGAATCATTAAACCGTAGAAGGGGAATAACTCCGAAATGATAATGATTAGCATTTTAAATTTTATCAAGGTATAAAAACTCTAGCAATAAAACAAAATCGGTTTTAACGGTTTCTGAAAGATCATAAATGAAAACTTGTTTTATACCCTTTTGACCATGGTCATTTATGTAATTTTGTCCCTACATGCTTTTAAAATACCTCTGATTTATTGTTCATGACACGAGACTAGGCGTTAAACCAAGCACTTGTAGCACAATGGTCTATGGAGGATAAGGCAGATTTCCACTTTTCATTTATTCCTCAATTAGAGCTGTTAAATTCTGGATACGGTTGTTGAATATGCCGCTTCACAGATATCCGAAAAAATGTTATAATATGATGAAACTGTATGATAATAATGGTAAAAGAAATTGGGTGACTGATATTAGAGAGCTTCTCAACAAAATAGGATATGATTATATTTGGTGCAATCAAAGTGTTCATTCACAATCAGAATTTATCATCTCAATAACTCAAAGAATGAAAGATATATATTTACAATCCTGGGCAGAATCCATGACATTATCAACAAAATGTATATATTATAGAGAATGGAAATCTGAAATATTTCTTGAAAGCTATCTTTCAAAAGTTGATGTTAAAAAGTTCCGTAATGCCTTAGCCCGTTTTCGTTGTTCATCACATGAATTGTGTGTTGAAACTGGAAGATATAAAGGTATTGAAAGAAAAAAATAGAGTATGTAAAGTCTGTAATATGAATGTTGTGGAAGACGAGCTACACTTCTTATTGACCTGACCTGTCTATAAGAATCTACGGATAAAATATCTTCAACCTTACTCTTTTAACCATCCAGACAGAACAAAACTATTGTCATTGTGAACAAATACCAATATTCAGTCGTTACAAAACCTTGCAATGTATATTTATTATGCAATATTATTTAGAAAAAAAATATTTTGAATGCAATTGATTTTACCATGTGATCTACCATTGATTGTACTACAGGTCTGTGGCCTTCTAAGTACAGAAATAAAGATTGACACGAGACTTGTTCAGAATTTCGACTCTACAATTTGTATTGTCATTAAGATTTTTAGCATCAAAAAGGATACTCAGCAAAAGTCAGTCATTCCAAATAACATGAAACCAGTCGTACAGTTTGGCGAGGACTGTATGACACATAGTGTAACACCGTGATTTTAGTTTATTGCCTACGAGGGCAGTCATATCGAGGTTCATATTTTTCATATATTGCCCTAGGGTAAAATATCACTTTTTATTTTGACGTCACGTTATAAACAATGCTTTGACATCACGATCCGCCTTTGACGTCATAAGTTATACGGGCCATTTGTCAGATCTAGAGGCTCTTTTGAATCTATTTTGAGTATAACATTCGATTTATATTTTGCAATATATAAATATTTTATGACCCCCCACCAACTCAAAAAGTGGCTTTTTCAGAATTTCATGGTCGAGACATTGTTGTTATGTAAAATGTGTAAAATGTTGTTACACATGTAATTAATCATCCAGGCTCAGGCTCTAGATGTTGCTGCAACCGTCTATTAATAGCCTGCTTCCTCTTGTTACGTGACCCAAATTACCCGGAAATTATTTGCGGGTTGTTGTTCAAGCCTTTTCCAAATAAACCTTTCCAGTTGACCGATGGCTTGCCCCGCCCCTTCTGTGTGATTGGCTGGTATATTTAGGGAGCGTTACAAGCTCGGTTAGCCTATGACATCTGCTACAAGTTTTTTTTCTATTTAACATAAGTAGTCAATTCGTCATCAATTAAAGTCACCATAACCACAAGGTGTATAATAATCTTTTCAGCATCTGTACTATTTTGTCATTAATTATAGCTGCACTACAAACAGTATATATCTATTTGGTATTGTGATAAACTTTATGTGTAGAATATGGTCCTCAAAGTCTCCAATAGTTTGACACAAGGGCCTCGTTTTAGGCCATTAGGCTGTTCCTCGTGCCAAACTGATGGAGACTTTGAGGACCATATCTAACTTAAAGTAAGGTCCCTGTCAACTATTGGAGTTTGAGTGTTATGGGGTTTGAAAACTGATTTGCGTATCGTTCAAACTCAACTCAACATGGTAAACTATCGAGGGCTATCTTGCTTTATTAACCTTAACTTCAAGTGCATCATCACATTCCTCTTTTGCACCTGACAGGTAAACATGGCTAGAGAAGATAATAAAATTTTCATTACACGTTTGATATGGATATTATAACTCTGCTTTGCGGGTTGACGACGGACCCGGAATCAGTGGGTCGAACCCAAGTCAAAGTTTACTTTTGTCCCCGAATGAAATTTTAAAGGTAATACAATAAAAATTTGTTATATATTTTGTGTCTAGATTTGATAAATTGAAATAAGTTTGAATACTCATGCACGTAAAGCGACATTTGATATTTAAACATTTTATCAATTTTACCTGGTATTAGTAGTTCTGGCGTTTTGAAGTTGATCAAAGTATTCAAATGAGAAGACAACAATAAAGTTATTAAGTAAAATCTATTTCTCATATCTTATCTTAAATGGTAACTATAAAGTTGAATTTGTCATTTATATACATAAACCCTTAAATATTAATGCATTGCTAAAATCATAGTAATCTTGATATTTCCTATCGATTGTTTATGAGTCGAATTGAACTAATAAGTATCGAATGTAGATTCCAGATTCTTGAAGTACTAATAAGATGTTTTGAAAACAGAGGAAGATACAACAAGTCGTAAAGAAGGCCATAACAATCCGAAAACAACAACCACTGATGGATCTCATATATTATACGAAAAGACCATGTCACACGGATTTAGTGAATGTAACTCACTCAAAGAAAACATAGTGAAATGATGCTAGCCATCTACCATAGGTAATTATTCGTATATTGATATATACAGCAAGGTTTTTAAAGCAATATGGTGGAGCAAAGCTGACATGTTTTTACCTTTAGATGGTCATTGATTTAAAACTCGACTACAAATGTTGCCTGCATTATTTGAGGGGGGGGGGGGGGCGTTGAAATTCGGGGGGGGGGGGGGGGGGGGGGGGTAAACTTTCTTTGCTATTTTAGCACATGTTGCATCTTTTTAAACTTAACGTAATGACTTTGTTTTGCAATCGTCAAATTAAAACATCGCAAAAATACTATTGTAAGCAGCTGGTGCAATAAAGAATCACCTGTAATATTCACGTCAGGTACGGTGCGCTTTTGTATTGAAATATCATGAATAACATTTTTCGTAATTGAAGGCCATATTTGAATTTTTCATTTGAGGTATTGAACACAGAAAAGCGACCCGTTTAGATGTCTGCAGTGATTGGCTGATCCCGACGCGTGGTTAGGTTACCTGTAATTGTCGGCGTCTTTTACTTGAACAAACCCTTTTCGTTAAAGCGCGTGGTAACGTTCGCAATGAAGACATTGCATTTCCTCTGTTTGGTTTTGACCACTGGTAAGTATTTGAATGTTATCAGGTTTTTTATTAGGGTCTTTCTAAATTGATCTATTTTCAGGTACAGTGTACATGTCAAGTTGTTTAAAGGATTTGAATCTGCTCTCTCTCTAGCTCTCTGCTTACTGTTTAACAATAGAGTTGGTAACACCAAGTTTTCATTATCTTCCTTTCTTTGCATTAATAAATTCATATTTGTAACGAAAATTCACTGACGAAAATCTTTTTAAATATCTTTGTGTTCTCTTATTTTCAGTAAGTGGACACTTAACCAAAATCAATCGGACTCCCTTGGCAACAAAAGGCGACCCACATATCCGACCGAATAACATCACTACGGTGGAAATGTCCTTCGTTTTGACGGCATTTAATAAGTTGGTAAGCGTAATCTCATACTGATCATTAAATAAAATAACAGACAATAAATCAAAGCAGTTGAGTCCTTGAAATTTGTAACTACAATGTATCTACAAAATATTTTGTTCTTCCAAATTATATCGAGGTTTTGTTTTGCAATATGCAAAGAGTAAAAGCATAATTATCTGAATATATATCTGTGTCTTCAAAATATGCACTTAAATAACATGGGCATGGTCTTCATTGTTTGCTAACACGGTTTATTGCTCGAATAAAGAATCTAATAAAGGGTAAAGATGTTAATTTTCAAAAATAATGTTACGTTTTCAATTTAAAAGATCATGTCTTAATTCTACTCAGGTCAGCAATTATGATAAAAATAATGTTCATACTTACAGATGAAAATGTAAATGTGATGATAACGTAGAAACTGACCTATCTGAAGAAAGATGCATTGCCGAAATCAGCTACTTTATTATTGTCAATATTTTTACTATACAGGATTCGCTGAAACAGGAACTTGGGACAACTTTCCATCTTTATTTGGCAAGTACAATATCAATTCTCATAAACTAGCGAAAAAACAAAACGACCCCATAAATTACGAGTTATATAAAAACACAAGCGAGTTTCACAACTCCTTTCATGAGAAGCAAACTTATTTCATAATGTTATAAATATCATGTTTCGGACAAAGAACCCTTTTAAGAAATCATTGATTTACAATTTCCTTAACTTGGCCAGATAGGAAAACAATAATTGATTTTTGGCTTGTTTCATACAGTAAAATTGCGTTCACAAAACCATGTCCACAACATTGTTATAGATTTATATCATCTTTTTTAAATTCGATTTCTTAAATGCCAAATATTACTAACAAAATATTTTGAAAAATGAAGCCATCTCAGCACAGAAGTTTAATTCACTGATAAATGAAATCTGTTCGTCTTATCCCCAAACATATAGCTAATATCTACATGTTTCAAATACAATCGCAATCACCTTTCTCTGGTAGCAGTATTTAGTTTCAGTAAGGAATAAACTCCGAAAACTCGCGAATATTTGCGGGTGAGGTATCGTCGGAGCCGTTATATTGGCGTGCTGATTTTGTGATTACCGCATCTAACAATATTGGCGTCCTACATCTGATGGCTGCATGGTGAAGCGCGTGCATCGTAACAAGTGCACGAGGTTCATGAGCTCAAGGAGTATTGGACAGGTATAAATACTCGCATATTGCTTGCATTTCCTGTCAAACATTCGGAATCGTGTATGACGTATGGAACAACAAATGGAATCTCTCGTCGTCAGGTAAGCGTTATGATATTCTTCGCTTAAGATCGTATTAACATTCTAAAAAGCATTTACTGCATTGCTGCATTGCATTTTTTAATCAATGAATGCCCGCCCCACCCCCGATCCTTTACTATTAGTTTGTGCAAAATGTATAATCTTCAAAGGGTCATACCGTCTCAATCGGAGTAACTCTGACATGCAATCGCCCGCTTTCATTGGCTGTCACAATAAAAGCGTGGGTTAAGATTGTGTTTGTAATCATCGTTTTTACGACTAAATATGGTACGGAACACCTTTCTAGAATCTAATGTGCTGTTTCTTGAGTAGATTGACGAATCAAAACTTTAATTAAAGCTTTAATAGTTTTAACTTATAATTTCCAAAATCTCAGATATAATAAAGTAAAGTAAAGATTTATGTAACCAACATATGACACAATAACAAACTGTTTTTGAACTTTTTTAACCAACAATATTTGTTCTTTTACGTGTACAAATGCGAATTTTAACTTGCTCTGTTTCATAAATCAAATACTAGTACATAAAATTAAATTAATTAAATTCTTTAAAAAATCTATTTTCTAGGCATTTTATATATTTGAAATTACTTATTTAACCCTTCAATTATTTATACATATATATTTGTATTTTTAAAGTTTTAAAAAGGTATTTCGATAACTTATACTTTAATTTTGCAATACATGATACTCCTGTTGTGTTTAAGCTTATCAAATTTGAGGTATCGCACGATATGTACATTTATCTTGAGACATTTAAACTGCAAAGTTGAGTATCATATTTAATCGGTTGTAAAATATTCTACGTTAACTTTAATTCCACATTTTAGGGCTAGACAGACTCGGATGACAATGACAGTGACCATGACAATATAGTTTGTGGAACATTTAAATAATCATTGACATCTACAAGAACACAATAGGACATGTTAAAAAAACGTGATGGGGATACTACTCTTGGAGGGTTAAAATTTTATACCACATGTGGCACTTAATTTTTTTGGAATAGTCATAATTGATAGACATTGAACACTCAACGGTCTTTTATGAAGAGTACAAATATTTTTTATAAGACCCTAACCAACAAGAATCGATGAAAAATATATTTATTTTATTTTTTTCGAGAGTGGGTATATTTGAAATCAAATATCTTTTTTACGAAAATTTTTATTTTGAAAATTGAAATTGCATGTGAGTATTCAAACTTTGTTCTACCTACACACCAAGTTTGGTTTATTTTGGTTGATTATCAAAAAATGACTGATTATGCCTATTATCAGTAACCAGAAGACATGCATTACAAAACCATGTCGTGTAATATTCCTTTTCGTTTGTTTCTATTTCCATTAGAACATGACTATGTTTTCCTGAGAACTTGCTACTGTCCCATAAAACAGATTTGTACCATATTTGATCTAAAAAGGTGGTTTGAAACACACTGATTAAAAATAAACTCTTGTTCAAATGTCATTAAGCAATGAACCAGTGCGATTCCTTACCACTTAATATCAATCAGATTGTATTAGTAGCAGTTGTATTTGGTAATGCAGCGAAAGATGGATTATGGTATTATGATGACAAGGAGAAAATAGATAAAGAAATGTTAAATTCAGTAATGCATAACATCTAGATATCTTTAGAGCTACCCTAATGTAAACGAGTATTGCATTATTACAGCTAAGTAAGCTTACAAACATCTAAAATAGTTGAGAAATGGATGTTAAGTTTAAATGTTATTAAAAACATTATAAAATTAAACATCAAAAGCGAATTCCCTAATGGTGTGAATGTTAATATTTGAAACTGCAATCATACGGTAGATTACAATACCTATACAAAAACACAACTTACTTTTGAATTATTATATTTTTTTTACAATGATTACCCTTAGAAATCATATATATCATAATTTTTGGTGATAGGTTTGAAGGGAAAACGTCATTTTAGAAACGTTTTTATTTCTTTTCAGATTGAAGAGATTCACCAATGCTCAGTCTTTAGGTGCATGCTCCAAGAGGAAAGATTTCTACAGCGTCTTCTTCGTCTCAGAGCTATTCAACTACATCTCAAAATGTTGCAAATTGACAAGAAGAGATTTTCATTTTACTTCGAAAATACAATAAAGTCCATTTACATTGTTTTTGTAGTATTTGTCTATCACAGCATCGCACGTGCAAGTGTGGGGCACGTTTACATGTGCCGCCAATATTCCAAATTAGGTCGCCAATATTACAAAATAGGTCGCAAATATGCAAAACTAGGACGCCAATATGCACTATTAAGAGTATTTTATCATACTTTAGGCCCTATGTCGATACTTTCTTCGAAAGACACCTTTAATCGTAAATAAATCATCCAAAACATTATGTTTTGAAACATGAAATTTGAAAATGGCCTGTTCAGTACCATTTTCTACGTGAAGCGATGAGATACATTGAGTGAACGATCAGTCATTGACAAGGCGGGACATTCAGCGCTCGTGTTATAGTAAAAACATTGAAAAAAAACCTCGATTTCCTAGTTGATACAAAAATGGATTGTGGTTTCCGAATGTGGAATGCAAAAGAATACACCGAATAACTACAAAACAGCTCACATGCATATGCAAAATTGAGATTTATTAAGGGTGTAAACACTCATCCATATATTGTTGAAAACATACGATATATCTTACAACATTATTATGATATTATTATGATCAGTTTCCAAATTAAAGCTTGCCAATTATTTCGTACCACCCACATGATCACGTGGGTATAAATTTGCTTCAGCTTTGTCCATTGGTCGTTCGAAATACCAGGATATGCTTAAAACAAATATCATTGGCTGAAACTTCTCTTTGAAGTTTCCAAGAGTAGTATAGAGAGACACTTCTGCCATTAGTTTTCAATATCAAATTTTGGGGTCTCATGACCCCAAAGCAATAAAGCCACATCCTCCGTCAGGACCAAAGACATTAAACAAGTGTTTCTGATATTTAGACCGACACAATTGATGAAAAGACGCAGATTTTTACTTTTAACAACATTTATTTCTAAATACATGATTAGAAAAAAAATCAAAAAATTACAAATTTAAACTTTGAAGCATTTGATCACTGCGAAACAAACACGGGCGGAAATTTTAACCTTTTCCATTTGGTCTGGCAATGGGGAAATTGGCTTGAAAGTCCAGCTCTTGGTTTGCATATACGTTAACTGTTAATTGTACATTCTATTTACTTTCTTTTTACTTTACTTTCCTATTTTTTAGCCATATGCTGTTATATCCAACTTTAAAAGTTCCCATAGATCCTATAGCTAGTTATTGTTTGATTATTTATATTGACATGTCAATATTGTTATATCAAAAGTGATGGTCTTAAGTGCTTAGTTTATGGTTTCATATGCTTTTAACTTATAAATCAATATGTACCTTATCGTTTTTATGTGTTCAGCAGCAATTGATGTTAACCATTATCCCTTTTCGGGCAAGTTAAGAAATATTGTTTTTATTATTTTACGTGTTCATAACCTTCCAGGGAGCAATCTTCCCTTGAAATTTCGATATTGGAAATGACTGTTAGAAAGCGCCGTCAAACACATATTGCCGTCTCCTTGTATCGAGTCGTATTATTGACTTATTGCTTTTTTCAAGGGCATGTACCTTCAATACAAAATTTCCTGATGAAAATTCGAGAGGGGATTTGTAAAGAGTATCGGAAGCCCAGGGTGACGATGATGTTTGAGCCAATACTTGTTGGCTATAACTCATTCATTTTTCTCAACAAAAAGGTTTCCGGTCGTGAATACACGAACCCTGTTTCGTATAAGGGCTCTCATTGAAGCTGTTTGGTCCTTTGAAATTAACTTGCAAAAGAGTCGAAACTTTTCATGAGCGAAAGCCCACTGCGCATGTGCGGGATGACACGAGCACTCCATTAGACTTTTATGATTACATCCATTCTCTCCCAACTGCGGTAGCTCAAGTCATTGAATATGGACAAAACCTCTTTCTGTGGGTTAAAGGAAGAAACCTGATTGTATACAATCAAATTTATTTGTGTAACACGATACGCCGTTTAAAATAACCTATTTTGCGACTGAACTATTCCAAAGGCCTTAGAGCAGGGGAGATTGACTGGGGTTTGTCAGAGGAGAGTCAATAAAATCACAGCCCCAAGAGGAGGGTCGTGATTACGGGGGGTGGTGGGGTGTGTTGGTGTTTTCTTTCCTTGAAAATTTGAAAGAGTTGATAATAGTTCATTGTAAAGCCTTAATGAATGTTAAAAGGTCCGAATGATTATTTACGTGTAGAAGTTCATTTCAAGGAGTATTTGAGCATTTTTCTGAATGATGTTACTCATTATCAATTTTTGAAATATTTATACTGGATCTCTGTATATATCTCAACAAAAACCTATATTCCTCAACTTTAATAAATCAGATAGAATATGAATAAAATTAAAACCAATGTTTGTGATTGATGAAAAGGAGCATGAAAGGAACTCAGCATGTCCATACATCCGTTTAATAGTAACACATATTACCTCTCAGCGTCATAGCTCAGATGCTTTTCTTTCAAATGACCTTATGATGTACAGTCGAACCTCGATTATCCGGACGTTTTGGTTACACGTGTAATCTGTCCGGATAGCGAGTTGGCCGGTTATCTGAATATAAAATGATATTGTGTTTGGTGGGTATGAAATGAAACATTCTTCAAACACACACACAAATATCATGCCTATATGTATTTTCGTACCGTTGCCTAGAAATGCGTGATAAGTCCAACTATTTAGATATGCATTTTTGTGAAGTCAAATGTTGACTTTGTAAAGAGGAAAACACCAGAAATGTTCAAAGCGCACATGCCTACACAAATTCATGTGATACAATAATTATTCAGCTACACTTTACAATATCCATCGGCATTTCACGACAATGTACCCACGTCAAAATAAATAAAAGAACGACCATACAGTCTGAATAGGAGAAACTTCCTCATGTGATTGCACGCTGTCACAACAAGAGAGTTTTATGTTATATTTATTTATACTTTGTATCAAAGAATATTTTGCTTCAATTAAATTTTATGCATTTTATGTAAGGTTGTTTAAATGTACACATTAGTATAAAAAGGTAATATTGGTATAAAAGGGAACAGTGCTTTGGACTCGAGTGCAAGATCTAAACGCGTCGAAATAATATTTGTTGTCCTAGTTATTAGAGATAACCTTTGGTATCAAAAACGCTTTCGGTTGCTGTAAAATAAATCATTGCTCGTTCGGTAAGATGATATAACATGAACGGTTAGCATCTCTATATGTACAAAACTGCCATTATTCGGCAGAAATGCATTTGTCTAGGTACAACTTACTAGGCATTACTGCTACTTTTAGGCATCAATGCCAACGCCGGATTATCACTATTGCCGCTAACATATATACTCCTTGTGTTTGTCTCTACAGACATGGATGGATCCCCGTCTGTCATGGACCCCGAGCAGTACATTGCCGGAGAGCATTGTCTTTTACGTAAACGAGATTTGGACCCCACCCCTTGTGGTCAGTAATGCGTAAGTATTCATATAGTATGAAAACTTTTCTTGCAGTCGTAGTAAAAGCTTAAGCCTTTGCTTTTTAATTATGAACCTCCATTTTCAGGTGTTGATCAATTTTTAGAAGTAAGTAGCCAAATTACTGTTTTTGGTGGTTTTTTTAATTCTTGACAGGCTTAAAATCAAGTGTTTCATTGTTGTGTTCTCTATCCCTCAACCACAAACCAGATAAAACATACACAAAACATGCAGGCAGTCCCCTGCGACACTAGCCGAGGCGTTTATTACAATTTTTTGCACATTGCAAATCATATCAAGGATACCGCGCCTCATCCTCGTTTCCATTACCCACACCGTCAGTCGGGAACATGTTGCAGGAAGGTCAGTTTGGCAGCACTCAGATTTTACGTCAGTCACATCAATCATCCATCAGGTTAGCATTACATTCACCATGGTGATATGTACTTCCCCTACAAGGTAGGGATCCAACACTGCAGCAGTGTCGTACAAGACGCCTTACACGTCAACATTTTTGCATTACCGGATGTTACAGTAACATCTTTTCATCCTACAAGGTAGGGATCAAACACTGCAGCAGTGTCGTACATGACGCCTTATACGTCAACATATTTGCATTACCGGATGTCAAAGTAACATCTATTCCTCCTACAAGGTAGCGATCAAACACTGCAGCAGTGTCGAACATGACGCCTCATACGTAAACAATTCCAACATTTCCAGATGTTACAGTAGCATCTTCTTAATTAGTAGGACCCACTACTGCAGCAGTGTCGAACACGACGCCAAATATTCAAACATTTCCAACAATACCAAATGTTACAGTAACGTCTACCTACATGATATATATTCAACTCGCCAGAGTATGCAGCCATGAGCCATGTACCAGCGACCAATGAACAATCAAATGTCACTTGATTATCACTCATGAACCAAAGCTCTAACCTCACCGACTCCCCGAACTCAGTTACTAACAGTTACGTCATAAACCAAAACTGTCATTTAATGATATTTATTTTCTTATTCAATGCATCATCATTCCATGAACTTTAAACCGTCCTCACTTCAAGCAAAACAACATCCAGCAGATACTACTGTAACATCCTTTTACCAACATGGTATATTCCAATCACTGCACCTTGATATGTAATGAATATACATTACCACTGAAACATACAACCCAAAGTCAACAAACACAAAACTATAAACCATTGGTTTACAATAAACCACTGTTTTAGCATGAACTTTCAGTTTTACCATACAGTGGCTCTTTACCATATGCCACTACTTCAAAATACATCATCTCTTCACAGTTCATCAAAACATCACCATCAACCACAACTTCAAAACACAATCACCTCACAGTATATCACTTCACCATATACCATTACTTCACCATATACCATCACTTCACCATGTACCACCACTTCACCATGTACCACCACTTTATGGACCACCACTTCACCATGTATTACCACTTCACAGCACAGTCACTTCACCATACTGTGCTACTTCACCATATACAATCAATTCACATCACCTCACCACAAACCGCCATTCACCATAAAGCACCAGTTAGTCATAAACCATTGCTTCAGCATTTACCACCCACTTCACACACCGCCACGACATCACCACTTCGCCATAAAAGAGTTCACCATATTACACCTTCACTTAATATTACACTTTCACTTCTTATTACACCTTCACTTCATATTACAACTTCACTTCAAAACGAAAGTCTTCATTTCTTTCTACATAACCCATGATTACACAAACTAGTTATTACTTCAAACACGCAAACTTGCAAATATGACTATCCTGCTGTCAATTTTACATAAAAAGATAAGGTAAAGAGGGAAATAATGCATCTCAAACCCATAGATGGAGGGATAAGTATGCAGATAATCAAAATTACTATAAATTCTCAAAAAGTAATGTGGATCAAACGCCTAATGACTGAAAACCTTATATATTTATTTTTGTATTGCAAATGAATGCCTGATTCAAATATAATTTATGCGGCAGATGCAGAATATGTTTATTAAAATATTTTTCCTTATGTTTCAAACAAATTTTGGAGAGATGTATTGATGTCATTGTGCTACTACATAAAACTGTGTTATGAAAATGTAATATTGTTCTCACATATTTATTGCCAGTCGCTATGGTTTAATTATGATATCAAGATAGATGAAACTTTTATAAAAGATAAGAACATTACAAAAAAGAGTATTGATTTTATTTGTGATATTGTTGATCAAAATGGTATGTTCATACAAAAACTGACATTGAACAAAAATATGGTGTTGTGACCAATTGTGTAATTATAGTTTCAAAACTGACTCTCTCAAAGTGAAATATTATCAAAGGACGGCGTTCTCAGCATCCCTCGCCATGCACATCAAAGCACTAGACCGCCCCATGTTGAGGACATCTGCCATTCCTTATCTGAACATTCCCTGACATCCATTATGTAAACTTTCGTAATTTGACCCTCAGTGTCCATCTGTGCAATCTTTAAATACTCATACATGTTCCCTAACTGGCAGACAGGCTCGGAGTCCAGCGACGTCAGGACATACTTCCCGACTGCTCTCCTGTGGACGCCATATTGTATATAAAACTTCTGGTGAAAATCCCCAGCAGAAAAAAGAAAAACTTAAAGTCTTCTTGTTTGTCATCATTTTAAACAGACTTGCCACGGAAAAGTGGAAAAACACATATTGCGTAGTTCAAGCGATGTTAGTGACAATAAGATTAGCTTTTTATTCGATGAAGACATAAAGAGTGCAATTTTAGCATTTTGTTCGACTCGGAATGTTACTGGTATAGGAACAACTTTATATAATATACAATATCCACCACCACCCTTTAATATTCTTTGTATTTGTGGTCAAAACCAAAGAATTAAATCTGTTTACAATATATTACTATCTCAGTATATATCCAGAACTTCTAGTCAAGATAAATCGGAAATTACTCTGAATAGAAAATATAACAAAGAAGATTGATCAAATATATCTAATGGCAAATATGTGCACCGAAATTGTACAGTTGAGATGGTTTCATTTCAGAATTATTCATAATATTTTGATGACCAAATATAAGCTACATTAAATGAAAGGAGTTTCAAAAAGTTCAAGCAGCGACAGTTATACAAGTTATTTTAAAAGTTCCAAAGAGTTTATTACCGTGTGGACAGACATATTATCAAATTTCTTTCTTAACTCTCAAGAGCGAGATGTCTCTCGAATATCGTAAATGAAATACTTGAACTCAATTTACTTAGTATACACATTGTGATGAAGCAGTCAATGGCAATTAGAATGGATTGTAATTTTCCTCGGATAGATCAGGGGGAAATAAAGCTTTGTTGTTATGGCACTCTGACGGCAGAAATCGTTTAACGCGTGCGAACCAAGTATAAATTGTGGGCCGTAAAGTCTCAGGACAATGCTGAGAAACTTTGAATTGATTTACGTTGTTCCTTGACAGGCAGTCAAATTTACTGTGTCCACCCTGCAGAAGAAAGACTGAGTAGAGAGAGAGGGGTGTTCGAAGATGTCAATAATGTGTTAGAGGCATCTTCATGTACCAATGGTCAGGACAATGAAATGTCGAGGTTGCATGTATAGGAAGTTCACGGTTATTCAGTTGGTCAGGGTTATACACTCACTTTTTGGATTTTTCTATTAACATATTCCAGCTTTTAGAGCAATACGAATTCAAAACCAAAATTATGTTTCGACATGTTGATACTTATATCTTTCATTTCACTAAATTTTCAGGGTAAAAAACTCGATGTTTCTCCTCCGAGACGATATCTACCCAATGAGGGTAGACCACACTGGAACTGTGACCTGGATTCCGCGTGTGTCGCCCACCACAACCTGTGAAGTAGATACGTCCATCTTCCCTGTAGATATACAGGTTTGTGCCTATGAGACTTCAGTGGCAGATCCAGGAACTAACAAGAAGACACAGTCATAAACATCCCCCGCGAAATTTTCATTATAGCCCCAAAAGAGTCCAAAATCGCGAAACAACAGTCAGAACTCCATAACCAATAATTTCATGCTTCTGATTTTCGAACTCCATCAATATAATGATGCCATGAAGACACACAACAAGTTAGCTTATATTATCTGGAATAGTTTCAAAGAAAATCTGTCCCCTTTGAAGATATCCTCGAACAGAGTAAAGACACACGGAACAAGGTCAATAAATTTAAAAATTAGTTCACACTTCTGATTTTCGAACTCCATCACGGTACTGATATACCGAAAACACACGGCAAGTTTGGTTATCCGATCTTTATAAGTTTCTGAGAAGAAATGTCCCCTTTCACTCCGACGTCGGGACGGACGAACAGACGGAGTCCACACCTATACCCCCTTCCACTTCGTTTTGGGGGATAATCAGCAATGGGGGAAGCTTAAGAGATAGTGGGAGACTGGACAATTATTAAAAAAGATGTTCTCGAACTCTATTGTACGAAAGCCTACAGGGCTCAGAATGGATTTTTGAAATTTCTCTTTTAAAAGTGGTAATTACCACTTTTAAAATGGTAATTACCACATTTTTCTTGTAATTATCACTTTTTGGGAAAAAAAAATTTTTGAATTTTTTTTCTTTTATAATTGATAAATACCATTTTTTTCTCGTAATTGCCACTTCTAAAACTGGTAATAACCACTTTTTAATAAAAAAATTGAATTGTCTCCTGTAAAAAATTGAAATAATCACTTTTTCTCGTAATTACCACTTTCGAAATTGCTTTTTGAATAAATACAGAATATGAAATTCAAGCAATATGTCCCCTTCTGATTGGATTTAACAAGGTCATGTGACCGGTATCCATTTCAATGAACCCTAAAGTGGAGGTTATACAACATAACCGTCACATTATGAAGGTGAAACGAATCGTGCCTGCTGATTGGACGAAACAAATCCATGTGAACAAATATATATAAGAGTTGTTTTAAGAATGTAGCATTGCACAGTGATGAAACCCCCCGTAACACAATGAAAATATATTTCATCACAGGGTATCAAAGAAATGAAATGGAATGCGAATTAATAACATGAGATAATGTTATTCTATTGATGTTAGTTTACACCTAATATCAAACTAAATGGTGATAACATCATTCAACAAAACCTTTTCTATTGTAACAATTATTAATTAATTTTTCAACTTATTTTCGTTGTGTACAATTGTACCAGGTGAATGAAATTTTGGTTGCAAGTACATGTACAAGTAATGATACCCTTCATCAATTTCGAAAGATATTCTTAATAGGAGTTCGAAGGCAGTTTCGGAATTTCCGAAACGGTACTTAAAAGTGACTAATGGCCGTTGTCAGATATCAGATGGCAGCAGTAAGTGAACCTTGGTCTATAATGGTCTTGTATTTTTCAATTAAACAATAGAGTAAGTAGGGTTTAATGTCTTGTCAGCAACAATTCAGTTATCTAACAGGAGGCAGTTCAAGTCATGAAATGTTGATACAGCCTCTGTTCTATTACGCCGAAATTTGTGGGTTCCGGCAGTTTGCCCTGGCGGAAAAAATTCCATTTAAATTTATTATCATATGCCAACTCTTCCCTCATGGAAATGGTGGTTCATATCACAATGCTTTTGTCATGATTCAGTAACCAAAGTGATGATTTAAGAACAACGTCGCACAAATAACTTTGATTGCCTCCAATCAGACATTTCCTTTTCTATTCCACAAAGTCGGCGTAATAGAACAGAGGCTGTATCAACATTTCATGACTTGATCTGTCTCTGTGGGGAGAGAATGACACGTGTAGGTTGTCTTAAAAAAGAGCGTTGCCAGATAAGTAAAGGAGTGGAAACGAAAGAGAAAGACGGGAATAGAATTAAGTCTAAGTTTTGTCCCACTTAAGTTGCCATATTGATTTGGAGACACGGGTCACGCTACCAAAAAACCCGGAATTGACTAGTCAATACTTATTTTTTAAATCGTGTAGCAACAAGACTTCTCCAGAGGTTTATGTTCATGAAGTTCCGATATAAAATGTAAATATTTGTTTCAGGTCTGCGACATCAGCATCACAAGTTGGGTCCACTCAACAGACGAGCTTGTCCTCGTCAAAGGGAACACATCACACTACCCAGATCCCGTCAATCTGGATTTCTATACCGCGGACAAAGCCTGGGAGCTCATACAAACCTCAGTGGAGGTCGTAAACCTCACGGGAGGTTATGACTTAACATATCAGCAGATCAACTACCGATTCCATTTCAGGAGACATGAACGGTTCTACTGGGTTCTGCTGGTGATTCCGGGAATCTGTCTGGCTTCCTTACAACCCCTTGTCTTCCTGATACCTCTGAATGCACAAGGCGATAGACTTTCCTATGCCACCACCATGATGCTATCCTTCCTCTTTTACACCGGCGTTTTAACCAGCATTCTGCCTCCAATCTTCAGCTCGGAAAATAATCACATATTTGGTATGTCTAAGCCAGTAGCCTGTGGTTTTCTGAGATTTTCTACCAAATATAAACTTAGTGACACGTTCTATGTGGTCTCGTGTTACACTAACTTTTACCTGTCCAACCTTTTAGATGCCAGGAAACAAACACTGTATGAAGAAATATTCTTTAACTTTAAAGTTGATTGGACGAATGAACGTTTTATGACTTCGTAACTGACTTGTCCCTTTGATTTTATTTTCAAAAAGAATATCTTTGAATTTGAAAAGTAAAACTTTCATAAATCATGCAACTGTGGCTTAATATATACCATTTAATGTTCCAGGGGAGAGTTTCGGTGTTATGATGATCCTCAGCACAACTATAACAGTGTTGGTGATTATTGAGATGATGGCAACGATCATCCTGAAGCAACAGCACGCTAAAGATAAGAAGGGGAATGAGCTCTTGTGTCTCGCAGGCCTAACGTTGGAAGAGTGCAAGTGCAAGTGTTATGTCCTACAAATAGTTAACGTCAACATTTTCATTGGCTTTTTCATTACGTATACTGTCCTGATCGCAAAGTTCAGGAGCAATCTAAGCAAGGTAGATGCTTTTGTTAACCTGTATTGAGATCATAACATTTACAATTTCATTTTGTCATTTTGATCGAGCAACGCTTGAAGGAATCAGCGAAATCTTTAAAGTCTTTATGTCATTTTTGTTAAGTCAAACATTTATGCATTTCGGTCAAGTAGTAACATTCCCCTGCGGTTTGCAAAAATATTCGTGCAAAAATAATGCGAGCATCCTTTCCCTCAATATGGAATATCCAAGCGCACTACCCTTGTCCGTTAGCATAACTCAACTCGGACAACGTTAGTATGTGGAATTACATCCGTAATTACAGCTGTAATGTGACAATTGACTGCATCGGACAACGCGGTCTTCAGGTACTATCTTAATATGTTCAGACTCGGATATTACAGTCATGTTGAAGATTAAAATGAGCGGAAAATATCTTATATTCGGGCATCTGGTCCACGCCGGAAATACCACACTTGGAAGCAATGTTCCATCAACTGATATTTCATGTTTTTAACCACTCCAGTACGGCCTTTGATCTTCAGGAGTTTCAGCTCCAAGAGTTTAAAAATTTAGACTTAGGCTTCAAAATTCGTATCCCAAGTTTTGTATTTCCCATTCGAAACTTCACTAAAACAGCCCCGCTGAAAGCGCTCTTTAAAACAACATCCAAGTTAGTTAGTTCAAGAGTTTCCTTGCAAAACTGAGATAAAGATTTTAAAGTCATCTACTTTTTTCATCTAAGCATTTCGACTACTTATTTCAACCGCGTCAGTTTTAAACCCACTCATCAAGCCCTTTTCTCACAAGTTGACAAGAGAAAAAAGATTGGAACTTTATTCCCTTAGCCAAAAAAACATTGAAACGTGTTTTTTTTTATGCAACTCGTTTTTGTTCTTGTAGGCTTACAAAGATGATTTATCACAGCGATAAAGCTAAAAAAAACTTTTATTCGTTTTTTTCTACTGATGATATGTGTTCACTTACAAATGTTGAAATATAAAAATCCGCCTCATCGTGTCATTTTTGTCAGCCTGTAAGGAAAACGTTTTTTCGCCTTTTGTAAAGTTTCATAGCAATTTTGTGAAGATTTTATTTCAGTTAGCTTTCCTGCCCTTAAGTCTGACACTGTTCTTAAAACAATAAGTCATGATGCGATGTGCTTTTGTGTTGTGACGTATACGTGTTAATGACGCCAATGCTTACAGGAAGTTTTTATTCTAATTTCAATCATTATATCTATATTCAGCCTTTTTCTAGTTTGCTAGTGCTTGTTTTAGGTTGTTTTTCATTTTTAATGTTTATTTTTTAACTATTTAGATTTATCATTTCTTCATAGCAAAATGTGACTCATGGTTTAATGTTGTTTCCATTTCAATGATAAACGATAAGTGTTTAATTGTATCTTATTATGCCCCCGAATCGGAGATTCCGGGGGTATATCGTTTTTCACCGTCTGTCCGTCCGTCCGTCTGTCCGTTTGTCCACAAAAACTTTAACCTTGGTCATAACTTTTGATTGGTCAGAGCTAGGTCTTTGATACTTGACATATGGATCCCTTGTGAAGAGACCTTTCAGATGACACCATGACATTTGACCTTGTGACCTTGACCGTGACACAGCGAGCAGGATGCATCCGGGGGCATTCGTGTTTCACAAACACATCTTGTTTCAACTATCATTATTTTCATGTTATTATCATTACTTTTTAATCTTAAATTTGTAAAAAAAAATCAGTTCATAACCTGCATTGACAGTAGCGCTGTACTATTGAAATACAGCTGCGTACCTTAGGTTTGTGCACCTACCTCAGTGCAAATATGTAATTTAGGGTGTGTTTTACGCATCCAAGCATTGCGAAAACTAAATGGATCACGTTGAAATCAGTGCAAAGATAAGATTCATTCAAGGTTAACAAATATGCCTTTGATAAATAACCGTTACCCGTTACAGTTTTGGCAAGTCATAGGAGGGCCCAAGGGTCAACATTTTGGAGAGAAAAAACTGTTCTCTCTATAAAATGAACAGATTTAAACACAAGACATTTGTTCTTTTGCACTCAGTAAATGTAATCGTGCTGATTTTCTCTCAGAGGGTTCATACTGATTAAAAACATCGAAATTAAAGACACTTCGAATTTCAAAAAATTGACTCCATGTGTTTATATCTTCATGCCGAAATTGGAAACTTGGCACCAGAGATTAAGTACAAATCAAAAACGTTTGACCATTTTCCATATCTGCTGAAGTTCTTTAATTGACGTCCAACTGATACCCAACTGACATTATTTTGCACTAAGATACCCCCTCAAGTGAACAAACTTTAGGTGCGCAGATGTAGATTGAAATAAAGGGCTTTTATGAGATATGTTGTTGTTTTTAAATTAGTCAATATAATCTTCCGAATAATGTTGACTTTTATTATAGTGTAACTGTTCTTTTGAAAGTATTTATGTTTTATAGTTAACACAGGGAAATTTTGTTTTTTGGAAAACACATGAAAATGACTTATTCCAATACTATAAGAAATTCATCATGTTGTAATAAATAAGATTTATTGTGATATACTTGTACATCGTACATATACATGTAAGGCCGAATCAATTTTAAAAGACAATTTGTGACATACGCAACTTTACTTCCACGTTGAGTTATTATTTCTCAACTACAACAACATAAATGGCTGAATATTTGTAGATTTTGGACCTGAAGAATTAATATTCACAATCTAAGCAATAAGTTTTGATTTGCCATACTGTCTAATGGTATAAGTTTAAGGTCACCTGCAGCAGAAATCGAACATCAATTTATGCAAGAAAGAATGAAATAATAAAATGTTTTGTCATTCATTCACACGGCTCATGAAAACAAGAGGTTTTAAATTCAACAAAAGAATACTTTTGAAATGAATGTGCGCAGTGTCACGGAGAGGCACTGTCACGGAGAGGCAGTGCTTGTAATCAAAAAGGTTCAACGATCACGGAATATAGACATTTAACCAAAATTAAACGCTATTCAACAGTGACAATCATCTTTAATTTTCTTTCGAGGCTGTCGTTACATATTTCGACAAAAAATACATGCAAATTATGGAAGCAATGATATGTTGTTTATCAAAGAAAGATAATTCTCTTCTGTTCATGCGTAGAAAGATTTTATTTTTATATACGCGTCGTTCATGAAAGTCTTCAATGATATCACACACTGTGAACAAACAGGATAGAATTTTAAGATTATTCTCATTTTATGAACTCTAACATATGAAAAAATCACGAGGGTAAAATTTCTAGTTTTCAAGAAATAAAGGTGTTTAGACATAGCATATTAAAGGGGCAGTAGCACGTTTTTTGATAATTTTATATTTTAAATATTTTACTTAAATTTGTAAGTTAATGCTAAATGTATTATATTGACAGTGTCAACCATCTCATTACACAAGCCAATAACCCATATAGTCAGAGGACAAAGTATGAAGATTCACATAAAATCCATTGGCGGCCATTTTGTGTGAACACCTTTAATTCATTTTGTGTAAGAATAAGGAATCGCATGGCTTAACTTGACGTTATATATTTGAATTATTACTGCTCAATTTAGTTTAAATACATTGTCTTTCAATTGGAACCATTTATTTTCATTTTCCTGACATCACCTTATATTCCCCTAAAAACGTGCTACAGCACCTTTAAACCCTAAGTAGAGATTTAAAGGATGCTTCATTTCGAATAGTCTGTAAAATATAACGTTTCTACGTAATGAAAGGATGCAAAAATAGTCCTGTAACAGAATATTTAACTTCTTAAGTTCTTAAAGGAGACGATTGGTGAACAATTTCCGCGAAGCAGTTACGTTCGGGCGAATGTGTCTGTCACCTCCATATCTCCATAAACAATGCCCCTGCTGTATTAAACGTTCATCACTTTCCCGACTGCTAATACGCAAAGTTAATTATACCGAAACGTACCCTGCTTCGGGAAAAACCACTTCTAGGGTCCCAGATTCTATTTGACTATGAGCTACACATGTGCAAAATATGAAGTCTCTAGAAGGTGCGCCTTTTTCTACAGACAGCTTTAAACAGGGGGCTTTTTTGACATTTTTCCGAACAGTAGGTAGATATAAACAGCTATTGTACCATTAAAACGAAATATATTGTCACGAATTCTTGACGTCCATCTCTTGATTCATCGATCAAGGAGACGAATCATACCATGTTTGGTGCACCACATCCCTTCTACTTCACAAACAAGTGAAAACAAAAGGGCAAAAAAACGAAAAAAATGAATTTTGCAAATGAAATTTAGCATTTTTATCAAGCCAATTAAGCCAAATAAATACAATTTCTTTCAAATGTTTAATAATTTTTTTGAAACATCATTTAATATTCTATTTAATGTAGAAATTTGAAACCTTTAAGTCTAGAGATGTCATGTAAGAGACATCGAAACGTATCAAGGGTTTTTCTCAATAACGAGACATCGAAACGTATCAAGGGTTTTTCTCAATAACGTCACATTTGGAAGACCCCTGTCTCCTAAAACACTGTGGCAAACACAAAATATTTTGAGTATGAACAAAATTTTTGTATTTCCCTTCTCTGAAGATACTGTAGCATCTATTAAAATTGAAAATTCCGAAATCCATGATGTCAACTGGGGCGATTCCCAGATTTTGGTCGATTTGAAATGGAATGACCCCCGTGTTAGCCTCTGTTTTTACGGCGAAAACATGGGATAGAAAGGTAGAAATGTGATTGGAGGCAATTCTCTCCCCACAGAGGCAACTCAGTCATATCTGAATTAGCCTCTGTTCTATTACGGCTAATACACGGGATAGAAAGGTAGAAATATGATTGGAGGCAATCGAAGCTAGTTGTGCAATCAGCGACGCCGTTTCAAAGGTAGTCATTCGCAAAACCTCGGCTATCTCCGTGTTGTTCGTCAAAGCTTTCGTTAAATATAACATCCAGGGGAGGTAATTATTCATACTACAAACCATCGCATTTTACCTTCTAATTAGTTATTATTTGGTTGATCAGTAAAATAAAATCTATCATAAAACAAATAATAATTTACACAATTAAAACAGTTTCTATCTAATGAAAAACCCTATCAACACCTGATTTTCAAATTGTTTCCCTCTCACACTGTTAATGAAAAATAAACATAAAGACATAATATTTTCCATGTCACTATCCGACCGTTAAGAACTCCCCAAGTTATGGATATCTAAGAGGTGTTATCATTGGCTGCAAATAAGGGAGATTTTTTAAATTACAACTTTTTGCCGCTAGGGCAATCTGCCGAAACCCCAGGATCTAGGCGTAATGGAACAGAGGCTAATTCAGGTATGACTGAGCTGCCTCTGTGGGGAAGGATTGGAGGCAATCGAAGTTAGTTGTGCTCTCAGCGACGCCGTTTCAAAAGTGGTCATTCGCAAAACTTCGGCTATTTCCGTGTGGTTCGGCAAAGCTATCGTTAACATTTAACATCCAGGGGAGATTACTCTTCCTTCTACAAAACATCGCGTTTTACCTTCCATAAAACAAATAATAATTTGCACAATTATAAAACAATATCATTCTAATGAAAAACCCTATCCATATCTAATTTTCAAATATTTTCCCTCTCACACTGTTAATGAAAAATAAACATAAAGGCTATATTCCCTAAGTCGTGGATATCTAAAATGTGTTTTCATTGGCTGCAAATAACGGACATATCATAAGTTACAACTTTTTTGCCGCTAGGGCAATCTGCCGGAATCCCAGGATCTTGGCGTAATAGAACAGAGGCTTGCTCGCACTGAGCTGTCTCTCTGGTGAGAGAATGGTGGAAATGGTAAATCATCGTTACTGAAAGTGTCATGACGTTAGACCGTATTCGCCTAAAATGTTCATCCATCACATTCTTCACGAGAAAGTATAAACAATGGTTTTCCAGGTAAATCTCAAAAAAGGAATTCACGTATAAATATTAGATGAAAACTTTATTGCTAAATTAAGGAGTTCCAACAGGTACAAATAAAGCACGACTGAAATGAAACTAATTAAAGCAATAAAAATTGACTTCACAAGATCTGAAGTAATTAATAATGTTACCAAAACGGGAACTGACTGTTATTTAAATAAGTTAAGTATTAAAAGGATTAGATAAAAATATTAAATATATATAAGTATATGAAAATTATATCCAGAAAACAAAAGATTATATTATGATGATAGAGGGATGAACACTGCTGTATGAGAGAAAGACTATCAGTACTATAATCAAATTACGGAAATTAGAAATTGTTCACCAACAAATGCAAAGATGAAAAATTAACACGTTTCCTTTAGCTCACAGCGAATACCTTTGATTCCATCACTATAAAGACCAAGGAATATAATAAAACAGGCAACATTGAATAGTTTCAAAATAAAGCATTTGTAGCATACCCTTCGCCCCTTGTCATAATGACAAAGATATCTATTCTTCAACCTCTCTTTTGACCAACTAGTAATAACTTTTAGTAAAACTGAACAAGGGAGAACTTCCCCCGCTGGTTGCCTGGTATGTGCGGTCACCCCCGACTCTCCGGTCTGATTCGGCTGCCCGGGCGCTTCTGTCTGACTTGATTGCCCGGGCACTTCTGTCTGACTTGATTGCCCGGGCCCTTCTGTTCGACTCGACTGCCCGAGTGCTTTTGGCTGTGGTTCCAGCTGGATCGATTCTTCAGACTCCCTCGGCTTCGCAGCGTTTCTCCCATTATTGAGTTCCTTGGCGTTTGCAGTGTGTTCGGTTTTCAAGACGCTGGTCAGTAAAACCTCTAAGATTATCAGCGCTGTTATAACTGTACCGCAGATAATCATTTTTGCGAAAGTCTCACCTGAAAATAATGTTCAAGGTATTTATGAATCTAATACAATGTATTTGTGCAATTATATTAAATTTAAGAAAAAATGGAAATATCGTTGGGACGGTTGTACAAACAACAATTAGTATTATTTGAAAAATACAATCCCAAACATTAAAAGGATTCCTCATACCCTGTTTCAGCGTTTACGAAAACTTACCAAGCACATGATTCCTGAAAATGGGCGGCAGAATATCATTTAAAAGGTTTGTGTACAAGATGAGAGACAGTAGAATGGTTGAAGCAAACATCACTCTGGTATCCTTATCGTCCAGGGGTAGCAAGAACACAAGCGGTTGTAAGGAAGCCAGACAGATTCCTGGAATCACCAGCAGAACCCAGTAGAACCGTTTATGTCTCTTGAATTCGAACTTGAAGTTCACCTGTTGATATTCTATCCCGTATCCTCCCTTCAGTTTGATGACATCCATTTTGTGCTCCAAAAGATCCCAAGCGTTGTCATCAGTATAAAAATCCAGAGTGACTTCATCACGATAGTGTGGGGTGAGCCCTTTCACTATAGTCAGCTCATCAGTTGAGAGAACCCAACTCGTGATGCTGATGTTACACCTCTGCAACAAATATCAAAGGAGGTCAAAGTAATTAAACTCACCATTACAGAACAAAGATGTGTTATTAATTTCACCAATCTGCAACATATTTTGAATGTTACTCTGAGTAATTAAACAGCTTATTTTCACCATTTCTCTACTCAACTCGTTATGTCGATGTCACAAATCTGCAACAAATATCAAAGGAAAGTCTTAATAATTACACTGTTTATTACTCCCAATAAATCAAAAAGTAAATTTCAGTCAAAGCTTTTTGTAACCACGTGCATTAGAAACTCCATGAGCACAGACCTGTGTGTCAACAGGAAAGGTTGACGTTTTAACGTCACAGATTGTTTTTGGTGAAATCCGAGGAATCCATGTCACAGTCCCGTCCCTGTTCACTCTCAATGGGAAGTCTTTACTAAGCAGGAACGCCGACTCATCAATTCTGGATAAACAATGAATTGAAACGATTAAAAACAAACAACATCTCCGTTATGAAATAGAATGTCTAACAAATAGAGCCATACATTTGCCGACTGAAAAGTCAAATTGTGCAAGAAACATTTTGTATGACGTAACCCAAACATTGAAGATGTTGCAAAATATTAAAAAAACAATATGCAAGATATGATAATAGAACTCCTCTATGATCACAGACAACGAATTTTCTCTATTAACTTTCATTTTAGTACCGGAGGAGTGTCCGCTCGTCACCCGGAAAACCGGGGTTCGATTCCCGGTCGCGTCATACCAAAAGATGTTAAAAGGTGGGAGTTGTTGTTGTGTTGCTTGACACTCAGCATTGTAAAGGCAGAACAACGCATTTACTGGCGCTGCACAGTGGCTGCCGGGTGCTTCGGCTCAATCCGAATTTCCTTGTACTTAGGACAATAAAGTGTTATTATTATTTGAATTGAACCAAAACATTCATAAAAGTTTTTTCCCTTGTATTTATAAGTGACTTGACAATTTACGTCACAACGACGAAAGAACCTAGCAAATATGATGCGTTTGTTCATGGAAAGATGTCACCCTTTATGTTTCCGTGGGAGTGAAATGGCCCATATTGTCAACAAATAAAACCGAATGTTAACTGTGCGGACAAAGCAAACAAACGGACAACTTCCTCGGCGCATTTGTACAGAAAAGTTTACTGCAGCCAAATAAGTTTGAGTCGTTAAAGGAGAAGAAGCCTAAAGGTTAATGCCCAAAGAATGGTTTGGTTAGTAATGCGACGATACCAAGCTATTCAGTGTTTTTATATCCGTTGTCTTCTTCGAATACCCTGATAAATATTTGATCAAATGCCATGGTTAATTGACGGTTTGTGAAATATATAACTAATGAATAGTTGTGTGAACTTACGCATTACTGACTGTCAAGGGAGGAGTCCAAATCTCATCAGCATAGAACACAATATTGTCACGGCTTGTTCTTGCCTGGTTCCATATCAGTCGGGGATCTTTCCATCTCTTGTGATAAAGTACAGAGAAAACAATCATGACGATCTTTCTGCATACAGAAGTTAATCCCATATCTTACGTTATTTCAGTGACATGTATTTAAAGGATATCTAACGAGCTTCCCCTTTCATATCAAGTTTATGTCAGAAGTGAAATAAGTTTGCTCTGTTGCGAACCTTGGGGTTCACTTGGACAATTTAACGAGCTCTATTGATATGTAGAGCTCTTTTTTTATTGTAAATTTTCCCAGGTTCTATATTCTTTTAGCTGTAAGATGAACTGTAAATTGAACTAGGCCGCTTTACCCGCCCAACTACCCCTCTTTTAAACCGCATATGTACACACTGTAATTTGAACGCTGTTGAAGATGAATGCCATTTTTTAATTACCTGTCCATTTTATTCCGATTTGAGGTATGAACTCTTTTTGAAAATATCCCAATTTGATCCAACCTTTCTTTCCATGGCACCGTTTGATAAACTTACTTATATCATGATCAACAACCTATTCTCCCAATCCCTTGCCGCTACTTTATATAAAATGTACAAACGCAGTCTCTTAAGATAATATTTTACCCTTCTATATTATAACTTTTTATGTATATATTATGGTTTATATAAACATATATGTGTGAGTGTGTGTGCATCTCTCAACTGTCTCATTTACGTGTATTTATAATGTTTTATTTGAATTGTGTCTCATAAGCCTAGGTAGGCTGGACTTTGCTTTTTTACTCTTCTGTGATATTTTATGATATATATATAATGTATACTTGCAAAGTGTGACACTTTAATAAACTAATTGTCTTCTTCTTCTTCTGTATTTAAAGGATATCTAACGAGCTTCCCCTTTCATATCAAGTTTATGTCAGAAGTGAAATAAGTTTGCTCTGTTGCGAACCTTGGGGTTCACTTGGACAATTTAACGAGCTCTATTGATATGTAGAGCTCTTTTTTATTGTAAATTTTCCCAGGTTCTATATTCTTTTAGCTGTAAGATGATATATGAAACATTACCGTATGTGTTGTTGTTCATGAGCTACGACTTTTTAAACATACATATACCATTAGTAAAACATACAAAAGGTAAATTGACAAATTTTGAAGCTCTTTATTTCAATGTTTAAAGACCTATCGAATTTTATTTTAAATTCTTTCAAGTTCTATACTCTCTTAGCTGTATAGCTCATGATAAAGTAAACACTGCTTAATGCTTTGTTGTTTATGAGCTACGATTTCTTCAAACATCCCTATATCGTACGCATTTAAAACGAAAGCACAATTGACAATATTCAAAAGCCCGTAACTCAATGTAAATGAATTATCTGATTTTATTGTTAATTCTTAAATGGTTCCATATTCTTTTGGCTTTTTATAATATTTAGAACAAGGATTTGTCGTCTGTCGTTGATGAATTACGAAACATACCTATATATATACTTGACCAAATTTTATATAAATCCTCTGCAAATCATGATGATATGCCTTTTGGGTTTTATTGTCTTTTCAGCTATATAATGTTAGGTTTCCATTGCAACTGTGTGGACTTAGTCATTAAAGGAAACGGTTAGTTTCCGGAGGTGAGGTGATATGGGGTTTATCGCCGCTTTCAAGAGTATTTCTATTACATCGCGGCTGCAAGTATTATTGCGGGGAGAAAGTCCGCAACACTAATGTGGCTATGTATTGCGGTGAAACGTGCGAGCATCGGCTAGAACTAGCGAAACATGGGTGGTACAGCGCTGAAATTCAGTGTAGCATTGCACCCAAACCTGACTGCGTGTAGGACAGTTCTCTACTGCAGACAAAGTTGCGGAGCCCCTGCTGGGATTCGAACCACAGACCTCTTGATTCGAAGCCGAACGCGCTAACCACTCCGCTACCCCGCCCCCAAGTTTACGGAGCATACCTCCATTGACCAATCTTCACCAAATTTAGCATACATCCATTTTAAACCCTGTAGTTGAGCCTTTTGGGGGTTTCAGCTTCAACTTTAATATTCCCGAGGCAACGCCAGTTACAGAGACAAAGCTTTTGTTAAACAGTAAATCACCTTTAATATCCAAAATGTTGGACACTTTTTTCAAAAGTATCCATTAATAATGTTGTTGATGAAATAGATTGTTATATCAGACTGTTTGCTAATGATGTATTCATATGTGTACGATTGTTTCCCATTTCTTTTTCTAAACATTGTTTAACATATAATGATGTTACTGGTTTTATACCCATGATCTAAACATTTTTAAATGTCAAAGTTGATATTCTTTAATTTTATTCAAAAAATAATCTTGACTAAGATTTGGATTCATTAGTAGAAATCGATAAAGGTCTATCTTTAATTAAAGGACCTCATATGAGATTCAATATCAACCCTTTATCCTTCTAGTGAAGAGTTTTGAGCACTCGGCACTAGTCCATTATTGTGTGAGGTATGATTATGCCCAAACCTGACTGTCTAACATGTGGCAATATGAGAGTGTGTGACAACTTGGACGTGTTACTAATTGGAGACATTCCATGTCTAGGGAGAATCAGTCCGATATTCAGCATTGAGGTTTACTGGGGTGAAACCTGTCTAACATTAACATTAAGAATACCAAAGTAGTAATGTAAGTATAATAAAGTAAATAAAGTAAAATATTGCTGAACTTACCATATACAAGAGGAACGTTGTCTCAAGTTCTTGATGCACGGAATCCTGTGTCCGAAACAAATTATTATTGAAATTAGAATATATTTTCTGTCAGTATTGATATTCTGCTAATAAAAAATAACAACATAAAGGGAAATAATGATTTTCCAACACCAACTTAATTGAATTTTATTCTGTTCAGAATGTTTGTGTTTTTTCAAAGATTATAATTTTAAGATATCTTTTAATCGTATCCATATGCTAAACGTTCTACTTGTTCGAGTCGGAAAATATGCACTATATCTAAAACAAAAAAAGCAAAAGAAACGCTACCGCGTGTTTGCATCGACATAAAACAAAAACAAACCCATATAGAAATATCATTTTTGTTTAACTTTTTAGAGTGTCCTTTTCACATAATGTGTATAAAGTTTCATTTTAATCAAGTCAATAACCGTTAGGACAAGCTGGGTGAGGTCGAATAATTTGAAAAACCATTTAAGCACTGATCGCGAAAGCATGGAGAAATGTCACAATACATGTTACAAAGTGATGTTAGTAACGGGTAAGTCAATCATAAGAGTCTATACACGTAAGAACACGTCTACGGACTGACGTCGCAAACGTCTGATGACGTCTGGTGTGATCCGTTGTCATTCGTCGAGGAGGCATTGTTCAACATCTTGAAAGTTGGCTGGAGGTACAGGGCGACTTCTGATATTTCGATTGTGTTTATCCCATAAATGTTCGATAGGGTTCATATCAGGTTGTGCCCAGACGCGACGCTGCCACCGGCGAACTCGCCTGGCCACCGGTCTGTTTGTCCGGTCTCAGGAACCGTCCGCGGTGAGTGACCAGATACCATGTTGTCGGAGTCTCTGTAAGACGGTTGGTCGACTGAATCTGTTTCCAAGTGCTGTAACCACTGTTGACGTCGCTGTGATGGAGCGGTTCCGAAGGTGTTATTACCGGATGTCGTGGTCTTCACTGGCAGAGGTCAATGGTGGTCTGCCGCTAATGGGCGTCTCTGATGTCTGACCAGTTTGACGTAATCACTACAATAGTCTGTTTTGCGCGCACAGCCAAAATGTCCGGCGACGTCGGCGTATGTGGCCCCTTGTCGGACCATTTCAACGGCTCTCTTTCTTTCATTGACTGTCAAACATGGCATTCTTTGGTGTGTTTTATGTTGCTATGACAACAACGTGTGGGTCGAGCCGTTTTATACAATTAATCTGAATGTGCAAAACGTGCTACAGTCAATAATTTCTTTTTCACAAAGTTCCCGATTTCCCCGGAAGTGATGGCATGTTCCGGGTATTTTCGATCGAATACACAGTATTTGGTATACCTGATATACAAAATCATGTTTCCGAACGAAATGATACCAAAGAAACAAAATTATTTGGAAAAAATGTTTGTAGCGTTTCTTTTGGACACTAGTTTACTATTACCATGTTAATAAAATATAGTATTTGAAGACATATTGAAAAAAGATTATTTTATGGAATTAAGGTTTAGTTTACTCAAACATAACTTGCATTTCTTCATAAAGGAACATTGATGTGTTTAAAATTAATCATGTATGATTTGTCGGAATTGTGAGAGAAATAATATTGATATTCACTGGGCACAATTTCGCTGTTGTCAACAATCTAACTTAGAAATAACTATTTCAGAGCAAGTTTAAAAATCAATTTTAATTATCATTTTTCATTGACATTGAGACGCGACACGAAGCTTTTGGACAAATACGGCCCATTTATACCGTATTTCCTATAATAAGCGCCCGTAAAGATCTCTATGTGCATTTTGAAAAAAAATCAATGCTAATTTTTGGATTTTGGATTCGAAGGGTAGTTGTGAAAATAAGCGGCCGGCCATCAATAAGCGCCACTAATGCTCCCCCAGTAAACATTTACCTTGTGTGCATTGTCAATGGTTCACTGGGTGTTTTCGAGCTACAACAGTTTTATAAACGATGTTTTTTAAAAAATAATTTTTCGTCTCACATTCAAAGGGCACAAACCTGTTAGTAAATGTAAGAAGTTAAATCTGTTTCTTGCATTCTGTTCTGCAATGATTGTTTAACAAATCCACCACAGATCTTTAGTGAATAATTTAATTGAAAACAAAAAAAGGAAATTTATGTTTGTCCGTGACAGTTCCTTAGACATTGCTATATTTTGAAAATCCTTATTTTGCACACATAGTAAGGTCCTTGATAATTAGGCTATCAAAATTGATACAGCTACACATACGCTATTTCAAGTACAACATTTTCTATGTTGATAGTAAAGGAACTTGAAAAACAAACATCGATAAGGGGTCTAAACATTTTATTTTTAGTGTTTTCTCTTTTGTGTTACAAGAACCATTACTTTTTTATTATGAAGGTTATCAAAACAGATTATTTATCTAGGTATGCGCAGGATCAAGACCAAAATGTTTTCTGATATACCTTATTACCAAAGTGTCAATATTTACAGTTACCAAATTCATATAAGAACGTAGGTGTCTGAAACAGCCATTTTAACATTACAAACTTCAAACCTCTGTATCTCAATAACGGTGACAGATAATTCTATCAATTTTATCTGCTTCTAGGAATAACATTCTCTTTGGAAAGATGTCATAGCTGACATTGGCCGCCATGATGAATTTTCTGTAAAAGCTTTAAACATTGAATACCATGTGAAATTTGGTCATTTTGATCATGTTTTACTTACTGTCTACCTCTTTGACGAAAACATAGGAAAGTCAAACACTGTCTGAAAGTCAAAGAGTTAGTCTTGAATACCTACGTTCTGCCGCTGCAGTCCTAGTTATTAATATTGTTATTATTTTTCCATCATTATTATCAGTAGTATATAGTACTAGTAGTAGTAGTAGTAGTAGTAGTAGTAGTAGTAGTAGTAGTAGTAGTAGTAGTAGTAGTAGTAGTATAATGATAAAGTCACTCACCAACTTATTCAAAGCCGTCAAATCAAACGCCATCTCAATTGTTGTTTTTTCGCTCGGTCGAAGACGTGGGTCGACGTATGATAGGATGGCTAAACGGACAGCTTTTGATATGCTACAACTTACTAAAATAATGAAAAGAAATACATATGTAAACAGGGGTCCTCAATCCTGATAATTGACGAGGAATTGTATACTACTTTTGTCGAATATCCATTTCAATTATTTACTAAGATTTCACCTATTGTTGAACGAGTGAAGACCATGTTCATAAATTTTCATTAGTTGTTGATTCACACGCACAATGAAATGAGAAATTATACAGATGTGACTCTTACTGTTCAAGCAGAAGGTACGACATGCTATGAATGAAACACCACAGGCAAAACCTCAAGGTAAGTTCACGAATAAAGACGCTATCATACTAGTGTGTTTTGGGATGGTTCATATCATGCATCTGGAATAACGTTTGTAATTTGCAAGTCATTGCGATCTTAATACATGGTGTTTGCTTCTTATGCAAGATAGACCTACCATCCAAAAACATCCGAGTATGAGGGGTATGATAACTTTTTTTATCATACAATGGGTAGTGTTCTCTGCGTCATATTGCCAACGGATATTTCCGGTATTCCTTGGGCGTGGCTAAGGGTCAAATTTCAAATGTCAAGATCGGAACTTCTTTTGAAAATTCTGATGACGTCACAAACGTTGATATTTTGAACGCTTTCATTAACGGAAAGACATAACAATATAAATGATACCTTGCATAGACATTCATTAATGAAATCACAACAAAACTGTTTAGTTATTTAGCCATATGTATGACCAAGAAGTACAAAAACACTGCCAAAAATTTTACTCACAGGCATCATAGGCAGTTCAGGTCTCATGTTCAGACAATTCATTTATCCATATAGTGTTCTATACTTTTGGCTTGTTTAGTATGGGTAAATCAATCCACATGCTATCTTCTTGTTTAGTTCTCCTTCATGATAAAGCAAGCTAACACTGTAACGAAGCAGAAGGGAAGCACAAATTCCGCTGGGTGAGATAGGCTCGCCCATTTGATGACGTCAGGATAAAGAACGTCAGTTCGATCCCACCAAAGACAAGTTGAAATGATTTTCATTTAAAAAAGCATCGTGTTTAATCGATTTTTAAAAATTTACAAATTTGACTCCGTACAAATTAACTTAAACGGTAATTAAAGACAATTGTCAAGTCACCGGAACAGTCATTGCTCTACTAATTCCCATATAGTAATGTGCGCATCTTTAATTAGACAACAATTATCAAAAAAGTGTTATCAGGCTTTCTTTCGAATACAAATTTTAAGATGACATTGTATGATAAAGAAGTTATCATGTTCGTGTGTTTTGGGATCGTAAATATCCTGCATTAGGAATAAACACTATGTATTTAGCTCGCAAAATACAATGTTTATTCCTAATGCAGGACATTAACCATCCCAAAACACACTCGCATGAAAACGTCTATATCGACAATGTCATTATTAGGTATTTGTTTTCGAACTAAGAATACCACGAGTGTAGAGGAAGACATCTTATCATGAGCCCATTGAAGCATGTAGATGCAAATGAACACAAAATTTGGCCCGATTTGATATCAGACAAGTAATTGTCACAAAGGTAACAAGATCCCCCGCCGCAAATCGATGTTAACAACAAGAATAATGTATAGAAACTCTCGTCTACACTTGTCATGCTACTAGATGTAGATATCATTTAGACCATCCAAATCGATTGGTCCCTGCGTAATCCAAATAAGAAGCTATGTGCAAAATATCAAGAGAATCTAGCGAACAGTTCTTAACATATCACCCGAAAAACTTTAAATTCACGTTGGCTTCGCTGTGACCTTGAAAATAATGTGATGGTCACCAAAATCAAACAGGCCCGGTATCTTCCTATAGAAGGTATGTCCGATATGAAATATTTATCTTCCTGTGCAAAGTCGCTATGTCTGTACACGACAAACTTGGTAAGTTAAAGGACGGCATTACTCAGGATAATAAATTTGCTTATGCAGTAGTGAAAAAATTGCACACGTGCAATATGGCGTGATTTGTTCATATGAGCAAAATTGCATATATGTTACGATTTACTTGTAAGCAAACGCTCGCCGTTTTAACAGGGTAATATATTAAAGGTTTTCACAAGTCATGACCATACGAATTTTAGTATCAAAATTGGCAATAGATGGGTAGGCCTTTCGCATCAGTGCTTGGAAAACACACTATAAAGATATCCGTCAGTACTCACCTAAATAATAGTTAAAGATTCATTTGTACATTAAAACAATAGATATGTTAGATGAAAGATAATTATTTTATCAATCTTATTTAGATTGTTGCTTTATAGAACAATAATAACCGAGAAAAGAAATTAGGGAAACAAAAAAAACCAATGAATTTAGAAAACTAAACATGATTTAAGACTGCAATGAATGACACTGACAATACACTATACTTCGACATGCAACCAATTAAGCCAATAGGAAGGTTAAAATTGATATTATTCTGCATCGAAAACCATGAAAGATATACAATTCTTATACCTACCTGGTGTCAGTAAAATAGCAAGCAAAATAGGCGTCCTCATTGTAAGAAGTGTAGAAACGTTCAAACGGGTTTATGTTTTCAGTATATTGTGTCTATCACGGAGAGACCTATGATATATTCTGAAGATGCAAACTATTGCATGAACAGTGCTACCACTTGCGAGCTGTTACAGCCCCGGATACGTGGCTGTACTCTTTACTGGATACATATTAATCGTTTCATCGATCTCAAATACATCTTTTTGAAAGTAGGTTTTTCCCTACGCCAGTCAAGATAAATATCGTTTTGGGTGATCAGTTTATAGTTAGATGTATATTCTGACAAAAGAAGAAAGTTAATAAAGAACAGGATTAACAACATTTTAAAACATTTTCTTTCTTGAAGTTTATTACGCATGACGAAAAGTGAAATGGTACAGTTGCATATGATTATATGGCAACAGCGGCATTACGTATAATGGACAAAACATCGGACATGTGTTACATTTGCGATTGTTAAATCTTATGAAAGAAAGCTTTGTGGGAAGTCAAATCGAAAGCATAGCTTGACAGCAAACCTTTGCGCAGTTTTCTTTCAGTGGCCGAGTGATTTATATAACTTGTCATACGTAGAACTATGAAATATAGGAATGCATTAATATGCCATGAATTAGAGAAAAACATCAACAAATGAATACGTTATGTTAATTGGCACTTCCTTTGTTTATCTTCAGTAACCAGACAAATGTCAATCAATCAATCAATCAACCAATGTAAATTATTATTGAAACAGGCAATTAACATTTAAGTCTATGGATATTTAGCTAATGATGACTCTTTTTTTAGCTTGGCACTGTTGCTCTCAAATGCAGTGTCTCTTATGGTCATGCAAGGGATTTTGGGGCCAAAAAAAATCTTTTAAAAATTCTTTGCTGATGACAAAACACGATTTTGCTCTGTTTCAGTTCACAATCATACTCAAATCTCATTTTAGGTAATGTGGTATTGCGTTTTACGACGTTTTACAGGTTCAACATATTCAATAACAATTTCGACATGTGGGGCAATCTACCTGGGTTCGGACAGTTTAGACCATTGGACATCTAAAAATTTTCTTTATAGGGATTAGTGATATATAATAATGCCTGAAAAATGCTAAGAAAATTTAAAGAAACATTCAACCAACACATGAGATGAAATAATCATCCAGTTAAGATTGTATAATGTGTGTGCTTGAAAATGTCATTGTGACGTCATCAAAATCAGGAGACGCGAGTTTTCGAGATTTTAATCCCCGAAAAGGATGCCGTGTATTGATCAGTCATTGATTTATGTTCGCAAAATAATGTTTTATCAATGTAAGTCACTTCCTATAATACGCACCGTTGCAAAATGAAACGAAAGGCATAAGTGTGCTACAGAAGGCAAATACCAACCGAAAAGCAGACTTAATGGTGATTATAACTACAAAAAAATATTATTCTTTAAAAAATGCTGAACAAAGTTGCTAAAAGTTTGTTCACAAAGCTTTTATTTCAATCATGCTTCAATTTAATAAATGAATAATACAAGAACTGTGAAGTAAATCAAGAGTTGATTTGATTGAAACGTATCTATTTTAGTGAAGAAAGGAAATAGGAACAAGTTATCAAACTTCAGAAAAATTAACATAATATACACCTTGTTCAAGACTTGACTGCTTTATATAATTTCAGCTTATGAATTGAATTTACCGTTTGAGAAATTGACAATACTAATCTATCTAGTTTTTACTAAATTTTCCTCTAAATGGAAATGTTGTGTTCTGATACAATGGATATTCACTAATGTACTGAAAACTCAACATCATCCGTTTGCTTTCCATATTTTAAGATTCCTCAATTTATCATATTTATAACAAGATACCATCGAAGGAAATAAAACTTGAAATTGTACATGTACATGAGCAACATTGTGTAGTCATAGCGCACTGGCCTGTCAAATCAAGGCCCCGGGTTATGATCCAGTTGGAGACATCAGACACCTTAACTAAGGTTAACCTTAACTCCCATTCTTTAAAATTATACTGAGGCCACCTTAGTGACTTACGATCACCCGGCTAGCTCGTGTCTCCAGTAGCTTATCTAGCAAAGTTTACAAGACAAAACTTCTGCAAACGTAAAACAAGAGAAACCTCAATTTTAAAGATACTTCCCTTGGCAAATTTCCCTCTGAAAAGCGGCTATATAGCAGAAAGTCGAGAAGTTAGTTCGATCGAAAGCAATACAGCCTTTACAATCCAATGCACATTCGAAATCAATTGTTTTAGCTAATATTTTTTTTATTTTTTATTCCACATTTTTTTGTGCACATATACACATATACACATACATATATTTATACACATAGTTCATTCAAAGATACATATTGGATGGTGGATAAAGGGTACAATTGATCTTGAGCTTCGTCTTTTTTAAACTTTTCTTTCAATGGACAAAAGGCAAAACGATTGATTATGTAAAGAAGTGGTGACAACTTGACCAAAATTTAACAAACTTGTCGTACTCACATGAAGAGTAGGCTATGGCTTTTGTTATATCATAGTAGTGTGACAACTCTCTTTGAATTCTTCCACTAGTTATATTTGACTCTTTATTATAGCATTTCAGAATATTTTTCTTGATCAACAAAGTAATAACATTTAATGGATCGTTGTTTTTTTTATACATATCCAAGTATTATTTCTTTCTTTGTAAACACTTTGTTTAGATGAGCATTAATATTGATCCATTGTTGGATATCTTTCCAAAGAGAGTTGATACATTCACAGTCACAGAATAAATGTTCAATGTCACATATTTCCTTTTTGCATAATAAGCATAGTGGGGAATCAATATAGTTAAGTTTGAAGAGATAGGAACTCACAGGTAAAATTCTGTGTATAAGTCTATATTGAAACCATCGCAATTAGGTACATTCAGTACATCTAAAAGGCATTTCATTAATCATTTTCCACTCAGAGTCAGAATAAATTTCGTCAAGAATTTGTTCCCATTTATGATTATGTTTCATTTTTGGAAGGAATGATTTAATAATATATCGTAGTATTGTTTTGATCCTTTACGCCCTGATTGTATTTGCATATGATTGTAAGGCAGTATTGGAATTTCAGGTAACTGATCAGCATTGGGTTGAAATTTATTTAGATATTCCTTTATAGAATTTTTGAGTCCAAAGTAGGTCACCGGGTCACATTTAGCTTTGTACAAAGTTATAAATTGTCCATATGATAATAAACTGCCTTTATCAGTAATAAGATCACTCACAAATTTCACACCAGCGGAATACATACTTTTATAGAAAACCGATTGATTGTTTATCTTGATGTTATCGTTGTACCAAATAAATTCAGAATATATGTCCCTTTTCAAGGATTTACAGTTTAATAAATATAGACTCCATGCTTGTTATGTATCTTTCCAGAACTTGTTGGTAACATTTGGAACAATAAAATCCTGAATATACTTTGAATCCATCTCTAAAATATTTGCGGGTATGATATTATTGTCAAAGAGAAAAAATGTGTTTTCACTGTAATTGTTATAATAGCGTTTCAACCATGCTATCTTCTGAGCAGCTATGTAATAAGATATTTGTGGGACTTTAATACCTCCATTAGGTATACTGCCTACAATAATTTCTCTTTTTAATTTGTCCGGTTTTCCTTTCCATATAAAATCAAAACATTTTATATTGGAAGGCTTTTATACTATGATCAGACGGCGATGGGAGAGATGCGCAAATATGCGTTATTTTTGGTAGCAGCAATGACTTAAGGACTATATTTCGACCTAAAGGGGTCAATATTCGGCATTTCCAAATTTTCATTTGGTTTTCAATAATCTTGAACTAATCCAAATAATTGATTTCAATCAGATTTTCAAGATCAATATGAAACATTATTCCTAATAACTTAAAAGAATGTACCCATTCGAGATTCCACTCCTTACAAAGCTTAATCCTACTACGTTTCTTTGAGCCGATCCAAATTAATTTAGTTTTTTCCACATTTACCTTAAGTCAAGAAAAGCGCTCAAAAAGGGTAAGCGTAGCAAGAACTGCATAGAGGCATTTTTCAGATCCATCTAACATCAGGGACATATCGTCAGCAAATTGAGCTAAAAGATGTTCAATATTTCCTATTTTGATACCTTTGATCTGCTCGTTATTTTTTAATAATTTTGTCAATATTTCCGTACAAAGGATAAACAAATAAGGTGAGATGGAATCTCCCTGACGACATCCTCTACCGAGCCTAAAGAATGAGGACGGAAATCCATTAATTAAAACACATGATTCAGAATTGTGATATAGAACAGTCACCCATTTGCGAAACGAAGGTCCGAAATTTAAAAAATTCAGGACATTTTGTATAAATTTCCAGTCAACAGAATCAAAAGCTTTTTCAAAGTCTTCCGACATCAACAAACCCGGAATCTGATACTTCCTTGTGTGTTCCATTAAATCATAGATTTGTCTGGTGACTTCAGCTATATACCTTCCAGGAAGGAATCCTTTTTGTTCTTCGCTTATTATGTTTACGAGAACTGATTTTAGACGACCTGCGATTGCGGCGGAGGCTAGTTTATAAGTAACATTTAGTAGAGATATTGTTCTCCAATTTTTTAAGTATCTATTTGGCTTATTTTCCTTTGGAATACATGTTATAACGCACTGTGTTTGAGTAACTGATAGTGAACCATTTTTGTAGGCATAATTAAGAGAGTTTAGTAAATATTTATTCAAATCTCGCAAAAAAAACTTAATGAATTCGGCTGTAAAACCATCAAGGCCTGGACTTTTTTCATTTTTCATACGCTTTAGAGCAGAAAGTACTTCATTGTAAGTTAATTCTCCCTCAAGATCAGCTTTTGTACTATCGTCAAGTTTATTACAAGAATGTTCTGGGATAATTTCATCCAGATCTACATTACAACACACTTGGCTAGTGTATAATGATTTATAAAATTTCACAGTTTCTTCCAAAATATCACAGGTTGTTGAAATTGTGTTTCCATCTTTATCCTCCAACTCCGTGATTGCTTTATTAAAAAAATTCCGCGATTCTAGTTTCAAAAAGAATTTTGTTGGTTTCTCACCGTTTTCAACCCATTTAGCTTTTTACCTAATAAAACTCCCCTTAGCTCGTAAAGTACTAATTTCTTCTAATTCACTATTTATAGATTTTATATCCTTCAAAATACCTTCCTTTTCAGTAATAATATTTGATTTGTCTAATTCTACAGTTAATCTATTTAATGTCCTATTCAGTTCAGTTTCAGTATTTTCCATTTTCTTCTTTTTTGTACTCGCAAATAGTATAGACTTTCCCCTTATCATCAATAGTATAGTTTCCCAAAGAAGCTGGTCAGATATAGAGAAGACATCTTCATTTTCCCTTATCCGATATTGGTTCAAAGTTTCTGTTAAAGTTTGTTTTACCAAATTAACATAATCTTTGTCGTATAATAACGAATTGTTAAATTTCCAAAACCCTTTGCCTCTTTTTACTTCATTAATTTTAATTGATAGTTCAATAAGTGAATGGTCAGTTTTAAAACCGGGATTAATGGAGGTAGATGTTACAGAGGAGAGCAGGTTGTGGGAGATTAGAAAGAAATCAAGTCGCGATTGTTTTAATGGTGTCGGTTGACGCCAGGTATATCTTCTGTCATCTAAATGAAACTCACGCCATACATCTTTCAGATCATATACATGCTGCATTTCCAATACTCTATTTCTAGCATTAGGGTTATTGGCATGTTTGTAATTGAATTGATCAATCAGTGGGTCTAACACCAGATTCCAATCACCACAAAGTATTAAATATTCTCCTTCAGATTCTTCTATTATTTCAGAGAGTTTATCATAAAATTCCGGGGTGTCGTCATTGGGCCCATAGATATTTAAAAGGAAATAAATACAATTATCTATCTCTATGTCAAGAGCATTAAAATTACCATTTTCATCAGAGAATTCCTTTAAAACTTTAAATTCAAAATTATTATTGAAAAAAATAGCCGTACCTCTTGCATTAGATTTAAATGAACTGAAGTAGCACTCGGAATATCCCCATTGCTGTTTAATAAGTTGTTCTTTATCTTTTGTGAAATGAACATCTTGAAGACAATAAATGGAAGCCTTTTTCTTTTTTAAGAAGTGAAATACCTGTCTACGCTTTTTCGTATCACAAATACCCCTACAGTTCATTGAAATTACAGATAGATCTGTCATGGGTTAAAGTAAAAGATTAAACTGATCCAAAAGTCCCTATTATTATGAACATCTGTTAAAATAGGTCAAAATGGGGGGGGGGGGGGGACACCACAAAGACACACACGCACAAATCCAAAAAACAAAAAAACAATGAAGTTTAGCTATGTACCAAAACAAAACAATAAATCGCTCAAACACAGCTGTTTGATACGATTTGGTAAGGCTGGTCGGTGATGCACGGGTTACACGTGTAGACAGTAGTCTTCTGTCGTGTTGCTTTGACGTGGAACATATTGGGTTAGATTTTCTATAATGGATACCATACATATACAAGCTTCATTAAATGGATATTTCTACTCAAGCTTTGTTAAGAAAATTTTGATACTTCATAAAATATATGTGTGCAAATATATATTTCGACAAATTGATTCGATCTGAGCTCTCCGAGTTACATATTACAAATAGTAGTAATAGTATTCGGCCCTAACTTCATATTATATTTGTTACATTGTTAATGGAACATGTTAACGTAGAAATTTGACTTATCTTATAATATTACTATTATAAGTGACTAAGCCACTCAATGGAAGTAATAGTTTTATAATGTATCAAGAAGTTGTCCTAACAGGTATAGCATGAATATAAATATAAACAAACGACAATGCACTGTCCAAGTTGAGAGTTCAGATTGTTCACGATTATAGTTCATTGTTCAGAGTGTTCTGACACTGTTATTGTTGATGAATGATCTAAATTCACTTATTGTTTTCGAAAGTGTTATTGTTATCAACAAACATATTTACAGTTCTTATATTCACCTAAACAAAGTTTATGTATACGGTTTCCAAGCCGCTTTTGGCTCTTTCGCATCTTTGGTTTCCAAGATGACGTCTACGCCAGCCACTCTTACATACACACCTTCTTTTCTGAGGTCAAAGGCTTTCCTGTTTAGGATGGCCCGCTGTTTCTTTAGCTTGAAAGGTAAATCCGTTCTGACGCTTTTCCCCTTAACATCCCTCAGAAACTTGGCATTTGATAGCACACATTCACGATCCGGCATGTACACAAATGACGCAATAATGGGGTTTGGTGCGTCCGGGGTAGGGTCGTTTGGAAACGGCTTCCGGGGTAGTCGATGTACAGTTTTAAAGAAAATGTCGTCTTCTCTACCTTGTGGGAAGCGCAAGTCGTCGACAAGAAATTGCCTGAGACGTCGTTCCGTGTTCTCCGCCGGTTGTTCTGGGATGCCATAAAACAACAAATTTGGGCGTCGGTCATGGACTTCCTTTAATAGTAAAGTATCTTCAAAATGTTTAGCCTGTTCCGACATATTTTGCTTGAGTCGCGCAACTTCATTTCGTAAGTCATTTACGTCGTCTTGCTGTTGGGAGACAAGGTTGTCTATCTCATTGACTTTAGCCGATACCGTCACTATTTCCGCTTTTACACTCGAGATAGAGGTTTCAATTTCCGACTGTGTTTGCTTTAATAAAAGTTCAAATTTTGCAGTGGTTCTGCTCTCAACATTTAGAATTAATTCTTCCAAATTTGTGTTGGTGGTAGACGAACGTGTAGCGACGTTAGACTTGGTAGTCATAATGGCGATATGGGTAGTCAGCTGTTGTCTATGAAATGTTTTTCAAAGTTCTTTTCAAATTTCACAAATATAGTTCTTATATCTTCTTACCCATTTAGGTTTTCATTTAATATGGTATAAGGCCCTTTTAGCAATTCATTTCTTCATGGATGGCTATGATACCCGTGGATTTTCGGAGAGCTCAAACAACGTGCGTCCGTCACTCACTCATGCGCAACCGCAACATGCTAATATTGGTACCGTGATAAACAATAGGTTTACAACTGCAACTTTGCCTTCTGACTTTTGTGCAATCAAAATAAATTTTCCTCGCCAAAATATGGATTCAACCTAATATCTTTATCTTTTAAATGTACGAAAAAAGCACATGCAAAGCATTTATAGAACTCTACAGTCAGATGGTTGTCATCTTATCGGTATCATTAAAGAAACCGGGTTTTCACTCGGAAAATCTTTGATATATTGCTTTAACATTTGAAATATAAAGAGGTGTAACTTTGTATAAATATGCTGTAGCCTTTTAAAACTACTTGAATCTGAATCGTTATCAAATAGTTTCCCTTTTCATAACCATAATAATCTTCTGTCTGGCCAAGTAAAGTTGTCATTGTTCTTGCTTGGATGTTAACGGCTCAAATCCATTTTGGAAGCAGACATTATCAACGACATTGAAGTTCAAGACCCGCATTTGACATGTAAAATCTTATTGATTCTAACTTTTGAAAAACAGTTTAACATTTGAATATGGATGTGGCTTCTAGTGGTTATTAAAGGCAAGACGGCACCTCTAAAACCATATGCAAACTCCCTGATGGGTTTTCATAAGATTTGAAGAAAACGTTTATATGACATGAACTATATGCATGTATATTTGAAGACCAACCAAGATAAAAACTGTCAAATATCATTCTCTTATACTTGTAAGCCTTTATTTATGAATGTAGTATGCATTGTATATTCTTCCATTTCAATTTATCCATTATTCTCACATGAAAGTCGAAACTGTTCCTGTTATTAGTGTGTTCAGCACTTAAACATATTACTCAGATTCTCTACAAACCTGGGGAAAATCTGGCTATGGGGGGAAAAGCTGCTATATTACACCGGAAGAACGAAATTAGCTATACTGCGCATTCCCAAAGTGACTTGTGACATCATAAACAGATAATTGCGAACAATATCAATGTAAACCTAGCATACAATAGTGTGAATTTCACAGATTTAACAGGCATAGGCACAATATGACAGCTACACCTATCTGGCAATAAAATATGATGGAAATATTAGAAAAGCTTTGACAGTGAGTCCCGTTTTGGGAACTACAAACTTTTGAAGATTATGATAATTAGTGAAAGGATTATGTTTTAGAGAAATGCACCATCTACCGTCTGAGCTATGTGTCATCAAGTTATCTAACTTCTTGTCACTCATTGGTCGTAGGAGAGTCAAACTAGATCTAATCAAGTGTAAATCTATTCAAGCGTGGACATTTGTTCATATTATTCATTTTTCAAAACACTGTGATATCGCAAAACTTATGATTAAACACAGGACACACCAGATGATAAAGGAACAATCACATTTATTCTTGTAACAAAATTTATACAAAACAGACTCAAGTCAAATACCTCATTGTTTGAAAAACGTAATAAGCGCATTCTAACTATTAAGTTCAAAAATGTTTTCAACTTCACTCATATAAGGATTCCCAAATCTTATCAACATATGTACCTAAAGTGTTATCTTTCAGATGTTAAATTAGATTGAAAATATCCCCCAACTGTACGTTTCAGATGTCAAAATCAATATTGACCTACATATAACCAATATACAATATTAATCAAACAAAGTGTTCTTTTCCAGAGAAAAAATATATGGTAACAGAATTATGCATTCATGATCTTTAAGGATGATTCATGTTCGTCTGTATTTGAAGCAATGCGGATATAACAACACTTTTACAGAAACGCAATGAATAAAGGAATCCCTTAAATAGAAATTTCTCTAAACTTGTTATTTTTTTCAGCTCAACTGAACCACCACTCTGCAATAAGTAATAGAGATTATTACCCGAGGAAGTGTGTCATATGACTTTTACGAAACGAGTGTGAATTTTTGTATTACCCGAGCGAGAGCGAGGGTTATACACAAATTTGCACGAGTTTCGTAAAAGTCATATGACACACTTCCGAGGGTAATAATTTCTTTATTACCGATTATTTTCCATTTTACCATCTTAGAAATATCCAAGAAACGGACCGCTTCCCTTGCGACGGTCGGCTACAGTGACGTCACGAACAATGGTGTTATGCCATCACAGGCGAAAAAATACGGGAACTCGCGCTACAACAATCGTTGCTAGGCAAAAGTGATATGTGCACTAGTGCTCATATTGAAAATATGTCACCACTTATTTCCAACCATATGGGTAATAAATAGTTATACGACTCTGGAGCGGCGAGTCGTATAATCAACCATGTCGTGGATTAGACGACCAATACGAGACCTATAACTTACTCATACCACGACCAACACAACGACGTACATAACCAAAACATATCTATTAAAATACCATACGCAGGTTGTAAAAATGCGATGGACTATGTTTTCTATACCAAACAATGTGCCTCATCACGCTTTTAGAAGCTACCAAATAATCTCTAAAATAAGCTCAATAGTTACCTTATCCTTCGTGTCTTTAAAAAATGTCTATTGAGCAGCGCTTAAATAGAAAACTATGGTAACAACAACAGCGCGTGGACCATGCTTTGCACGTGCACTCCATGATGAAAACGACATAGGCTTTCGGAGAAGGCGACATTGTCACTGTGTACAATGGAAGGTGAAGACGTAGGCAACATTTCTCTACTAACATGGATGATGCGCCCAAATGACAGGTGATTACTTTCCTCTCGATGAATTTAACATACAAATTTAGAATTTGACTAGAGCATTAAGTGGTCTTTTGAAGGAACTATAATTAGTTTGCAACTTTCTCTTCACGTCTCTGTCTCTTCACTGCATATGTTTTCGTGTCGGATACACTTGACGAAGAAGGCAGGAATTCATTTACTAAGATGTTTTAGTTAAGTTTAGTTTCCTATCTACTATCGTAAGACATGATCAGTCTATATTGACTTGTGATAGATTCTTGATATTCAAAGAATGCATTAATTTGATGTTCAAGTACTTTTTCAAAAAGAAAATCAACACCTATTCTTTTACCTTATTTTGGCTTTTGAATGAAATTATGCGAGATGTTTTGAATGAATTGCCATAATTATCACGGACTGTCTGTTGAACAGTACAGTTGTCTAAATGGTGAAATGCCCTTGTCTGTCATGGCTAGATAATGAGGTTCTGTCACTGATCATTTCACTAAATTTAGATATAAATTTGCATTATTTGTTATCCAAATTATGGAAAAATCTCTCATAAAATCATAATTAAGAATTTTCTCCTAAAAATACAATGCTGTTTATTGATAGGGCTGCGAGTTAAGAATTGTTGTTTTTTTAACTATGGAAGAAGTCACAGTTAATGATTAAAATATAGCATATAAGTCATCAAACGGATGACGGGAATAACAAAATAGTATACAATGAAGAAATTGTTCAGTTATGTTCAGTTAAGCCTCTGAAACATTCTCTATCTGTATTCTCTAGATGATTCAGTTAAACATAACAATCTTAACTCTTTGCAGGTTTTTTTTTATGGAACGACAAACATGGCGCCTGTCAAGGAGAAATAAAATGTCCCTAAAACGTAAAAGATTTATATTGGTGAATCGTTAGTGTGAAAAGAAGAGAGACGTGTTGGTCTCAACTGTTGGCCGCCAAAACGAAGGAATGGTCAGCAGTATTTCTCAGGTCAAAACGACTTCCTCCGGCTGTAACAACTACCTCAACGATGACAAGGCTCCCAGAACCCTTACAATTAACAACATACGAAAATTGTAAAGAAAAACCTAATAAAAGTTGTCCCAAGGTTGTTTGTCGTTATTTGAAATTGAAGGCATTTGTCAAACCGTTACAGTTACATAGATCGTGATACATTCTGTTTTAGTCTGTCATGAGAAGGGTTAAATGAAAGTAGTTCCGGCTGATTCTTTGGTGTAGTATAACTAACATTTTTGTTAGTTATACCACGGGTCCAAACAATAGAGTCGTGGTATAGATAATGATAGTGTCTCATTCTCTTAAAGGTAACATCACTTGAACTACACAATATGTGTTTTTCCACTTTTCCGTGGCAAGCCTGTTAAAAAGGATGACAAACAAGAAGACTTTTGGTTTTTCTTCTATATTTTCTGCGGGGGATTTTCACCAGAAGTTTCACAAACAAGATGGCGTCCACAGGCGAGAGCAGTCGGGAAGTATGTCCTGCCGTAGCTGGACTCTGAGCCTGTCTGCCAGTTAGGGAACATGCACGAATATATAATAAGGATTGCAAAGAGATGGACACTGAGGGTCAAATTACAGAAAGTTTACATAATGGCTGTCGGGGAATGTCCAGATAAGGAATGGCAGATGTTCTCAACATAGGGCGGCCTAGTGCTTTGATATGCATGGCGAGGGATGCTGAGAACGCCGTCCTTTGATGAGATTTCACTTTGTGGGAGTCAGTTTTGAAACAATAATTAGTTTGATGAATGTCAAACTTTGGCACTGTCACAAAGGCATAGAACATACAGTCTTGCAGAAGTTTCCCAGTTCTATCCATTGTTTCTTTCTTGCCGTTGTTTCTTTTTCTTTTTATTATTTCTTAGTCCATTGTTCGTTTGAAGTTTTAATCTTTTGCCTGCTTTGTTACTTATTTGATCCGACAATATGTGACAAACCCGGCTTTAGTATCTGTGGGTATGTACAACCCACCATATTATCCCTATATAACTCTCTAATCAATTGTAAGTGTTTTTGTTTGGTTTCAAGACTTTTTTTTTTTAAATATCACACATTGCAAATAGAAACAATGTCGACGTGTATAAGAGCAAAACAGACAATGATATGTCTAATCTTTTCTAATATTACTATCATATTTTATTTCAAGATAGGTGTAGCTGTCATATTGTGCCTATTCCTGTTAAATCTGTGAAATTCACACTATTGTATGTTGTAATAACAGGAACAGTTTCGACTTTCATGTGTGAATAATGGATAAATTGAAATGGAAGAATATACAATGCATACTACATTCATAAATAAAGGCTTACAAGTATAAGAGAATGATATTTGACAGTTTTTATCTTGGTTGGTCTTCAAATATACATGCATGTAGTTCATGTCATATAAACTTTTTCTTCAAACCTTCTGAAAACCCATCAGGGAGTTTGCATATGGTTTTAGAGGTGCGTTCTTGCCTTTAAAGGAGCAGTAGCACGTTTTTATGGGGAATATGTTAATGTCAGGAAAATGAATATTAATGGTTCCAATTGAAAGACAATGTATTTAAACAAATGGAGTAGTAATAACTCAAATATGTAATGTAAAGTTCAGCCATGCTATTGCTTTTTCTTACACCAAATGAATTAAAGGTGTTCACACAAAATGGCCGCCAGCGGATTTTATGTGAATCTCAATACTTTGTCCTCTGACTATGGATAGTTGGTTTGTGTAATGAAATATTTGTCACTGTCACAATAATACATTTAGCATTAACTTACAAATATCAGTGAAAAATTTAGAATACAAAATTTTCAAAAAACGTGCTACTGCCCCTTTAATAACCAATATAAGTCGTATCCAAATTAGGGCATTATATTCAAAGTTAGAATCAATAAGATTTTACATGTCAAATGCGACTCTTGAACTTCAATGTCGTTAATAATGTCTGCTTCCAAAATGGATTTGAGCCGTTAACATCCCAAGCAAAACCAATGACAACTTAACTGGGCCAGACAGAAGAATATTATGGTTATTAAAAGGGAAACTATTTGATTACGATTCAGATTCAAGTTGTTTTAAAATGCTACAGCATATTTATACAAAGTTACACCTCTTTATATTTCAAATGTTAAAGCAATATATCAAAGATTTTCCTAGTGAAAACCCGGTTTCTTTAATGATACCGATAAGATGACAACCATCTGACTGTAGAGTTCTATAAATGCTTTGCATGTGCTTTATTCGTACATTTAAAAGATAAAGATATTAGGTTGAATCCATATTTTGGCGAGGAAAATTTATTTTGATTGCACAAAAATCAGATGGTAAAGATGCAGTTGTAAACCTATTGTTTATCACGGTACCAATATTAGCTAAAACTAGATTTCGATTGTGCATTGGATTACAATAACTGCATTGCTTTCGATCGAATTTACTTCTCGACTTTCTGTCTTCAACATTTTAGATTAAATTTGTAATCTCATTCATAATCTTCGAAAAAAATCTCTAATTAAGCGCATGTGCTCATTTAGGAGCTACTAAAAATCAGTTCATAGGGGAAACATCCAGTAGAATTAAGCTATACTTTTCACTGACCATTGCGCATCTTATATAGCAGCTTTTCCCTTGGAATTCGTCTACATAGCCGCTTTTCAGGGGGAAATTTGCCAGGGGAGGTATCTTTAAAGGCCTCGTCGAAATGATTTGAGGTGTATTTCCAATTTGAAAGTATGTTCTTTACAAACAACAACAAAGGAAATTGAGGTTTCCCGTGTTTATGTTTACAGAAGTTTTGGTTTAGGAAATTTTGCTAGATAAGCTAATGAAGACAAGAGCTAGCCGACCTGCAGGCCCTGTTTGGGAAGAGTCAGTCACTCCCCAATTAGTTTGCAAAGCGTTTGCCTCGGAATTTCGATATCATTCTGAAAACATGGTATACTTATGTATTATTGGAATTTACGATTGATCATTCGGTGAAAGGGTATAAAAGTACAAAACTGCTCAGATCAGATTTGAATTATCTACACTCAGGGGGAAAAGACACAATACTATATAACACGCAATATAGTTTGAGCCACGATTGATAATTACGGCGGGTTATGTCCTCACTTACAAGTTGAACTCAGTTATGTATTTTAAAACAATACCGGTTCTGTTTTGAGAAAACAACTTAACATCTCCTTAACTGGACGAGAAAGAAATATGAAACCTGCCTTTTTGCTTGTATCTAGCGTCCTACAGTTTATATTCGTGAATACATTCATTCCATCGTGGTTATTTAAATGGATGACGTCTTATATTCATAAATTCCAATTCCCAAAATTCTGCCAAAAATATTTAAAAAGTCATAATCGAAATTGTGAGTATTTGTGATCAACAACTATCTCATAGATACTTTGTCGCATTTCACTAATCACAATGATTCTTTTACCCTCTTGAAGAGTTGGAATCGTTTCATTTTCTTTATATTTCTTAAACACTCTGGATTTTTTATGAAAAGTCATAGACATATTTATCATGTTAAGTCTGATTTGTAATTGATTGAAACACTATCAAGCAGGATAGCAATAACATAAAGAACAGATAAAAGAACACCAATCTCAACATTAACTGCCATTTTGAATTATGAAATGATTTGAGATGGAGCAAAAACTGCCGGTGAGATAAAAACTTAAATACATGCTTATATATTTACGAAGACTTTAAATTCTTGGAAAAAATGTGATTTATGCAATTATTTAAAAGCAAAATCTCTGAAGATACTTTTCATCCATACATTTAACCAATCATGATCCACTTATATGAGAAAAAACACCTCACTTTTTAATTCAAAGCAACTATTAAGTGTATTGAGGTATTACAAAGTTTAACGTTAAGTTTAAAGGGGCAGTAGCACGTTTAAGGGGGAATATAAGGTGATGTCAGGAAAATGAAAATTAATGGTTCCAATTAAAAGAAATTGTATTTAAAGTAAATGGAGCAGTAATAATTCAAATATATAACGTAAAGTTTAGCCATGGGATTCCTTTTTCTTACACAAATGAATAAAAGGTGTTCACACAAAAGGGCCGCCAATGGACTTTATGTGAATCTTCATACTGTGTCCTCTGACTATGGATGATTGGCTTGTGTACTGAGATTTTTGACAATGACAATTATCAGTGAAAATTTTAAAAATATAGAATTATCACAAAACGTGCTACTGTCCCTTTGAAGGGACTGTCAAATCGTATTGGTGAATACCAATTCCCAATGTCAAGTCGAGGAAGACGCGCTGAAGAATTTGCGGGAAAGGCTTATGAGCAAGTCTATTTTGGCTTTTCCCTTTAATTGGTGTGACGCAGACAAACTGGTTAACTTATAAACATCATGTGTATTTAACCACCAAAACATGGGGGTTTTATGACAATGAAGACAATTGTTGAAAATTATCTTTCTGTGATTTTATTATTTTTATGCCTTTAGACATTATGTAAACTGTTTTACTTCAATAATAGTCTCTCCTTATCCTTAAAACCAGGCTTTGAAATTTATAAAGGAACACGTGTAAAACACGTGTAGAAGTTTTTATTCGAATCACACTGCATTTAGTTCATCAAAAGAGTATATTTGTGTTTATTATCTTAAAAACAATCTTCACTTGTAACATATGAAACTTGTGATGGTAAAAATAAACTTATCAAGTTTTTATTGAATTAATAATCTTGTTTAAAAATGCAAATATAAGCAGCTTCTATTTTCTTTTGCGACAAAAAGAATGAAGACATTACCTCGATAGAATATTTTTATCAACGCACTGTTAACAATCTATGCAAGTATTCCGACACTACTGTACTGTACACTACAAGAGAAATAAAATAACTCAAAAGCAGCTTTGATTAACAGTTTATTAAACTTTTTCAATTAAAATTTGCGTAACATAACATTCACTACATGTAGAAGCAAAACAAAACCCACAACATAAAATACATTACATGCACAAGCAAAACAAAACCCACGACATAAAATACATTACACGCCCCAGCAAAACAAAACCCACGACATAAAATACATTACACGCACAAGCAAAACAAAACCCACGACAAAAAATACATTACACGCACAAGCAAAACAAAACCCACGACAAAAAATAGTTACTTAAAAATCTTGTTAGCCATGTGTGTAGCAACATAAGCTTTCATACAATTTCAAATAAAATGCATACAATCTAAAACTATTACATTATCCTTTGGAAGCAATAGTGTATCCTTACTTGTTGTGAAGGATGAAATCTTTGATACAGAAAAATTTTTGGTACGAAGCTTAGTTTCATTAAATTGATCATCCTGTCAAAGGAAATATTTATTCAGTGTTTTTCTTGAATCACGTGGCTGTCAAATGTTATGCTGCCAATGTTAACAGTTAACAGATTCATACTTGCCAAAAAATTCAAATTATTTCATTTATATAGAGGTACTGTTTGTTGTTGATAGGTATCATTAGTTCAACATTTTGTGACACATTTATTTAGATCATACATACATATACAAATGGTACAATGGTACAAAGATATATGCATACATTATACAAATATAATTTACAATTCTGATAACAGATTGTTTCTTAAGATAACAGCATGTTTTACAAAGAGCGCTAGATTACGTATTACGTTTTCGTTTCTGGAGGACATAATTGATATAAAGGCAGTAGAGGGGTACTTGGAAAGATAGTGTTTTGGAATATATTGTTTTCTTAAATCAGCATAATGAGGGCAAACGAAGGACAAATGAACTTCATCTTCGACAGCAGCTTTACATAAAGGACATATTCGTAAATTTCTTCCTATTGAAAGTCTCCTGCCCTTATTAACAGCTAAGTCTAACAGGCCCAATCGGAAACATACAAAAGTTCGTCTGATATTTCTTGATGTCAGTATAGAAAGGTACAACTCAGGTTGGATTAGAATCTTGTGTGATCTATAAAGTTGATAGCGTGTGCTATATTCAAGATTTGAATTCCATTCTTGATGAAACATATTAACAGATTGTTCTCGAAAGTCTTTAAGAAATATCTTAACATTACCAACAGTTTGATTGAGCCACACGAATCCAAACCCATGAGAAAATATAAGATTTCTAATGTGGGATGCCCATGTTATCTTACCCATATCATCTAAATGAACAAGCATATCATATGCTAATTTTGGTAGTCTTTGTTCGTGCATTCCCAGAATCCTCAACCAAAATTTTAAGCATCTTATTTGTGAATTTATATATATTGGGTATCTACCACATTCTCCATATACCATGTTATTTGGAGTTGCTTGTGCTACATTTAAAAATATATTGATAGGTATCATTAGTTCAACATTTTGTGACACATTTATTTAGATCATACACGTGATAAAATATTCAACTGGCGCGCGTATATCAGTCAAACTTTCAAAACTTATCTAAAGCATACAGATAATCTTATTAGATTTGATACAGTTTGAAAAGTGGCAAAACAAGTATTCACGTTAATTGGCAATGCTGTTTTGGTTTAGAGATAAATGCTTTGACTTGTCTGCAAATATATGGTATTTTTTTAATTTTAATATGTTTGGCCTTTGAGGATGGGATGTTATTAATTATTTACCGATATGTTTCGGTAACCAAAGACAGATGATTTATCATAAAGACCATGAGAGTCTACTACTTGTTTCCATAAACGAATACTCCAATCATAAATGGGCCCAGCTTCATGACTTTACTTAATTTTGAATTGATGTTCTAAATGTTTGGATCTGTGAAAATTATAGAGAGAGTGTATTCACCATTGATATCAAATTGAACAAAAATGTATAATTCAATGAATCTGCAAACTTCTGATGGAAGAAATTCAAATTTCACCTTGTTAAAACGTTTTTTTCCGAAAAATAATGTTCTTTGTAGGAGATCCGGGGACAATAATGATGAAGGTTTTCTTCGTTCGTTCAAACACTTTATACATAATTGCCACGAATAAATGCTGACCTGACCCTTGTAATTATTTGAACCCCACCCAATCCTCTCAATATTTCTAGATCCGACATAGCAATGTTACCACACATAAAAGGTCATGCCTCAATTCAAATTCACTGAAGCCGCCTCCTTTCTAAGATCATTTCTGAAATTGTTAATCCCTATGGAGTAAACGACAAGGAAGACAATAAAGATTAAAGCGTTGACCACTTGTAAGGCGATGCACTTCTTACACTCCTTCAACGGTTTGCCTCCAAGACACATAATCCCAGTGCCCCTTTCTGCTTTGTGAGTCTTCTTCATTAAGCTGGTGACCATTATCTCGAGAATCACAACACAAGTTACAACGGTGCCGCTTATCATCACGTAGCCGAAATTCTCACCTGGGAAGAGAAGTGACTTATTAAAATGCAATATCTTTTGGATGCAATATGAAATATGTTTTAATCTTTGAAAATTATAAGGAAGTGACAAGAACAATCATAGAAAGTAATAAAAGAACACGAAGTAAGTCCGTTGGGTGTAAAAGGGTGTTTAAGTCTTAAAAGTTAAAATAACAAAGCTAGTTTTGAATGTGAGAGGACCTTAGGGGTGTGATAAGAGACATCACAGAATGAAAACAGAACAGTTAGGTATAAGCAACCATTGGGTGTGAAAGGGAAGCCTATCAAGGTTAAAGTCGTTTACGTTAAAATATAATTGGAAACCTTTCTGAATGTATGAAAACCTTACCGTTGTGACAAGAAAGATTTTGAAAGTAGGTATGTAGGTATGTAGGTATAGACGGCCATTTGGTGTGTTAAAGTCAAAGGTTGGATATAATAATAAAAGCTTTCTGAATGTGAGAGGACCTTAGCGTTGTGACAAGATAGATCGTGGAAAATGATAACAGAACAACCTATTGTCTATTGAAAATATTCTGGAGCTACTACTGATGTTTTGAAGATTACTTTTGAAATGAGAGATAGATGGACAGTTCCTTGTGTTCCTAATGAGAGATTATTCTACTGCCGTATTGTCGAAGGAAAGAACGATTCATAAGATTCTTGAATTCTTGAATTGGGGAATTGGAATTTTTCCGAAGTCTTAAGGTTATAGTTCTTTTTAATTCCTACTCTTTCTTTTACTTCGATGTTCTTCTAAAGATTCCCAACCAATTTCATAGTACAATATTATTGTAGAAGCATAACTTGGAAGTCCTGTGATTATGCTTGCAGCTTCCAATTGTTGCTGTTTAATTTTTTCTGCTTGTTTTTTCGTGCATCCATCCCAAACTTCACGTGCATATTCAAAATGTGGCAACTTCCTTCAGAAACTAATCAATCTAGCAGTTACCTTTAGTACGTTGTCGACAAGTCAAGACCATTTACCGTCAAAAGAGAATATTAGTCTTAGATGCCTTTGACTTTTATTAATTTATTGTCAAATAATAATTCCATGTTATTATTTCCCTTTTCAGTGTGAATATTGCAGACTTTGATTTATCAGGGTTATTTGAGATACGCCCAAGTATTAACTTTTTGAAGATGATGTGGCTGATAGACTTGATTGTATGACAAGACTGTTTGCAATAACACCTCACTTTATGAGAATAGAGGATAGAGAGCTATTTATTGGGTCTGATAAGTACACCTATTGGTCGAGTAAAGAGTGATTTTTGGATGAGTTAAGAAAGGTTTTTGGATGTGACAAGGCATCGTATTGGGTCTGACGTTTTTTGTGTGTTTTAGCCTATTCCGTGTGATATGAGATTTGTTTCCAATGTGATAAGAAAATCTATGGGGTGTCATAAGAGAAACGTATTTGAGTGATAAGAGGGGATACTGTCTTTAAAGGGCACCGACAACTTACCAATGACGTGTTCATTTTTCATGCCGAAGATCGGAGGCAGGATGCCTGTCAGAATGCTTGTGTAGAAGAGGTACGATAGCAGCATGGTTGTGGCATAGGACAGTCTGGTCCCCTGGGCATTAAGGGGTATCAGGAAGACAAGCGGTTGTAAGAAAGCCAGACAGATTCCCGGAATCACCAGCAGAACCCAGTAGAACCGTTCCTGTCTCCTGAAGAAGAACCTGTAGTTGACCTTGTGGTATTCTATCCCGTAACCTCCCGTCAGGTTTTCGACCACCACTGAGGTCTTGATGAGCTCCCAGGCTTTGTCCGCGGTATAGAAATCCAGATTGACGGGATCTGGGTAGTGTGATGTGTTCCCTTTGACGAGGACCAGCTCGTCTGTTGAGTGGACCCAACTGGTGATGCTGATGTCGCAGACCTGCAACAAAAATTCCAAAATGTCTGAACAAGAGTGCACTGACCTCTGTGTCTTTAGGAAATGTGACGTATCTACAGTCGTGATGGATGACATACTCGGCCATCGTAAGAAATGTCATATCAACTCTAAAGGCGTAGCCGAGTAAAGGTTATGAAACAAAATAAGGTTTATACACCGACAATGTTACACAGGAAAAAGACAAATTGTAACACCTGTATATCTACAGGGAAGATGGACGTATCTACTTCACAGGTTGTGGTTGGCGACACACGAGGAATCCACGTCACAGTTCCAGTGTGGTCTACCCTCATCGGGAAGATATCGTCACGAAGAAGGAACATCGAGTCTTCTATCCTGGGAGCAAAATGAGCTTCAGCTTTATGAACAGTATAATAGTATAAGTGAATGCCTACCGGATACCGTGATGTAAAGTCAACATAAGTTGTTAAATTCAAAGTTTGGTCAGATTTACATGGTTTGTATTGAGTAGTTATCCGTTATGAGCAGGATCTAGGGCAAAACTTCTTGCTGACAACCAAGGGAACAGTCGAGATCTTATTGACGTAGAAGACTATATACATACTCTCGAGTACTCACGCATTACTGACAACCAGGGGTGGAGTCCAGATCTCATTGACGTAGAAGACGATACTCTCCGGGTAGTCTCCTCCAGGGGTCCACGTCAGCCTCAGGTCAGTCCATGTCTTTGCAGAAAGATCAGATGAATATGTCAATGTTGAAAGGTATTGTAATTGCTTTTAACACAGTTGTTATGGAAGTCAAAATCTCATTTACACCGGCTCGAACATATCAATCAATCGTTTTCGCTGGTTTCTTTGATTTTCAGTAGAAAATTGGCATGATAAATGCTTTCCGGAAATCACACACTCATTGAAATCAGATCAAAATTATCGCTCTGCTCGTTTCTTTGTCGATTGTTAGTTTCGATTTGATTTCAATGAGATTGCGTAAAACATCTCGTTCATTCGAATTTTGTCAAAATCGTTTCATTTAATATGCCGGAAATATTTGATTTGATCAGAAGTGTGCTCATGTACCGATATATATCATCTTTTTCCTGTGTTGCATTATAATAAAATTCCGATAATAACGAGTATCCTTTCACGTTACCCCTCAAATTAAATCAGACTATGTGACAAGTACTTACCATATATAAGAGGAACGTAGTCCCAAGTTCCTGTGTCACGGAATCCTGTGTTTTAAAAACAAAATGATGTTATATTAGAGGCCATTCCTTTTTTCAGCTTAAAAGGGGACCAATCTCCAGGGAAAACTTGGGACGAGCTCTTTGACTGTTTTTGTTTTATTCGGAATTTAAATATTTTTGCTTGTTATATGACCACTGGAGTTCGTCGGTGTGAAAGTAAATTTATAAAGAATAGAGTATTTGATTTCTCTAGGCTTTAGTAGGGTGGTCTCACTTGCATTTCACGAGTGTCGATGTTTCTTGTAGACAGTTTTATATTACGCCATGAAATATCCCTTTAAAGGGGCAGTAGCACGTTTTTAGGGGAAATATAAGGTGATGTCAGGAAAATGAAAATAAATGGTTCCAATTGAAAGACAATCTATTTAAACTAAATGGAGCAGTAATAATTCAAATATATAAGGTAAAGTTTAGCCATGGGATTCCTTTTTCTTACACAAAATGAATAAAAGGTGTTCACACAAAAGGGCCGCCAATGGACTTTATGTGAATCTTCATACTTTGTCCTCTGACTATGGATGATTGGCTTGTGTACTGAGTTTTTTGACACTGTCAATATGATCCATTTAGCATTAACATACAATTATAAGTGAAATATTTAAAATATACAATTATCAAAAACGTGCTACTGCCCCTTTAACAAAAGAGTTGTTTAAGGAGACATGTTTTATCATTCTATCCATTATTCCGCTTGTCGTAGTTGAATAAGGATATGATATTATTCAATGATTTCTTGTATAGTGAATATGTTTTGGTATATGAGGAATATAATTCAGTCTCTTATTCAATCGTCAATTTTTTTTTTGAAATTTACACATTTTGTAATTTACATTATTCGACCCGAAAAAATGAATGACGATGCACTTCCCTTATGATTGAAAGGTACCGACATGTTACTAGTTTATCAATATTTTGTTACCAAAAGAAATAAGCTCTTAAAATTTTGCCTTCTGGAAACTTAAGTTTCATCCGATATTTTATTAACGCTTCGGTCATTCGTTCATTTGAAATGTTGAACTAAATTAAAAATGTCGAATTTCTTTGGATAGACCTTTTTACTTTTTTGATAAATGTTAGCGCAATTAATTAAACAAATAGTTTATAATCATATAATTACTTTCAACAAACTCACCAACTTATTTAAGGCAGTCAAAACGAAAGCAACCTCTACTGTCGTCTTTTCGCTGGGTCGGATGTGAATGTCGCTATATTTGACCACGTTGTACCGGTTGCCGGTGGTCAACAGACAGCTAACTAAAAGTACAAAAATGACAAAAATATTTGAGAATTCTCTCCCAAAATAAGAACTTCTTATCATTTCTTCTCTTGCAACCTCTCTGACAAGTAGACCACTTTGGTCAAATTATCAAATCCTGCATGGCTTGCAAAATTTAAAACAATTTAAATTAATACATAATAACTCCAACGCTGATACGTGAGAAAACAAATATGATATCCATAGCAAATGAGTCAAAATGGCAGATAACAAATAATTGCAAATAACAAAATAAACCCTCATTCCACCATGCTTCACGCAGGCTACTAAGCCCGGTTGCATTTTAAGATCAAGAAAATCTATAGAAATAATACTAAATGATAAAAATACACCAAACATTGATTAATATGTTATGCTATGAATCCTACAGTCGATACCATTTAGTTGGTAAGGAAGGTACACATTTAGGACGATAACATCACTAGGGTTGTCGGGAACACTACTATTACTAAGACAGGCCTATTAGTCTATATACACCTAACCAGATGACACAGTATCTAGCCCTAAAAATCTGTTGACATGATCTTGTTATGCTGCGATTTCCTACATATTTTCTCATTTTTCTTGGCCTTGTTTGATGAAGTATACAACAATGCTGTCTGTTCACTGCAACGTACTGTTGAAATCTCTATGTATAGGCCCAATAAAAAGCTTTGAAATCTATTTGAGTTCGACAATTTTTTTTAGCTACAAGCTGTTGTTTCATTACCAGTTTATTTATTTCCAAAAGACTATTTATGCAACTTCATCAACATCTGACATGTTGAAAATGACAAGAGAGCACCAATGTCTGTTTGAGATTATCAGATGAAGCAATGGATCCAGAGAGTCCAGGAAACATCATACTGTTTTACATCCTCAGGGATATGGTGTGTATCTGAATGGAGAAAGCGGGTCATGATCCACAAGCTCAAAACACTCCAATCATTACATGTCTGGCTTCAAAGCCATGCACTAGATGAAACAGCATCTCTCTTGGTGTGGTGCAACTTGCTCAAACTTACACTTACATACGTATATGTAATTGGTGAAATACCATCAACAAATAACATTGCAGAATGCTGAAGGTTTATCTCATAACAAAACCAGACATCAATTACCAAGTACTAATGTTGCTTCTTGATTTTAGAGGATTGAAATATCGTAATTCTTGCTTCACATCAGATTCAAGCATGCTTTTCTTCAAGATGCATGTTCAACGTCAGATGATCGGACATTGGAGCATGTGTTTTAATAGTGTCTGTGTCCACCATCTGCTTTCATGGCTGCCTCCAATCTGATTTCATGAACATGAACATTATCCCATCAGCATAATTATGTGTGCTGAGTCATCTGACTGAGACAGATAAAGGTGAAGTATTGATGAGCAGATTGTTCCATCTTTACCTACATGTTCCTCACTGCTGGTGACAGTATAAAGGAGGTTTTATCATCCAAAACTGTGGGAGATCAAGCGATATCTCCCAGGAAATATACCAGGAAATATCGTTTTGACAGTAGATATTTAACAATGCCCTGTCATCAGCTGGTACATGACATCACAAACGTTATCAAACCTCGGATATAAGTTACTTTTATCAACTTGTGTTGATATATTTGATATCAGAAGACACTTGGTGAGATTCTCTATTTATTCACAATCAAAATAGCTACAATTGTCACAAGCACTCCCCTCAGTCAGATGTTCAATCACAGTATCAGATCCACTGTCAGAAAGTACAGCGGCATCACCATCACCATGATCTATAGGAGCATGTGTTGTAAAGCACAGCTCATATTGCTTATCAAACTTTTTCTACAATGGACTGTCGTGCAATTAACTTGCGAGGAAGGTATGAGTGAACTCTATCAAAGGCTGTACTCAAAATATTTATGCAATGGTCGGCATGGCATGGCATTTGATGTTTATAGAATTGTGTGTTTTTTCTTTTATTTTGAAAAATAAGGACATAATTGAAGTGATTTTTCTTAGATTAAATATTGGTGTTATTTTGAGGAATACATGGAAAACTGAACATTTTTAAGGAGAAATAAAAGTTAGTCATACAATCAAAGTCCCGTTTGGGTCTGAAATGCCCACATGGTGGAAGTAGGGTTAAAAATGGTTGTTGTTTCCAAGTGAGCAAATACCATTCTAAAGACAAAGTCTTTTTTCCGTGTGATGTGCATAGAATTCAAACTTATTATCATGAATTAATCATAAATAGTCTGAGATATTGCATGCGTTATCTGCGTTGTTAGCTGTTTTTAAAAAAGGATGGTTACAAATTATAATAGTAATAGTAATAGGGTTTTATCTGCTTTGAAAAAATATTCACTCCAAAAAATGAAGATATATTTTCAAAACATCGAGCTGTTTCAATTCATACAGACAGTTCTCTGGGTAAATTATTTACTTCAATTACTCCAGGTAGGCTTTGTTTTATGTAAGCTGTTTGGAAGATATTTTACTTGCAGTTCATGCTGATATGCTTCAAAATATTAAGGCTGCTTGGTTAAATAATTCACATCAATTCTCAAGACGGATTTAAATATATATATTTCAGTGAGTGAGTGAGTTATTGTTTTACGCCATTTACGGGCAATATTTCAGCCATTAGCGGCGTCATTATTATCATTATATACAGATTCTTTCCATTCGTTATATTATTTGTGTAGAGCCACACTATCAAGCATATTTTCAACAATGACAATGTTTAGTACTAGCATTAGAACAGAGCTTTTATGTATATTTGACCTCAGGACCAATTTTACAGTGGTCATAGAGTTAAGAGCCCTTAGAAATGTGCACAATTCGGAACTTGCACTTTTTTCACAGAATAGAGAGTTGTTAAATAACAATGTATAAATTTGTGTATTAATAAGTGATATGAATTCAGCATTGACAGGTATAAATGATAATCTGCAGGTGAATAACCAGTCTGATTAAAATCGACCGTGCTCCAAGGAATAAAATATAAAAAATAATGTCTCCATCGGGGCTCGAACCATTCGGGATATCCTCTGAGAGGAAAGCCGGGCTGGGTGAGGTTCGAATCCCGCTGTAATAACATTTTTACACTTTTTTTCCTCGAATCACAGTCGATTTTAATCAGACTGGTGAATAACAAGATGACGTGAAAAGGGACATATTGATAAAACGTGGTGTTCACTTCTTCCCATGTCCACATAAAGCGTTATGAAATCTTTATAGTATCGATTCAAATCAAAATCTTTTGAAAATTTAAATTCCATGTAAGGCCTTCTAAATGTAATTGATGAAATAAAAATAAATGTTTGTATAAGTTGTCAATGATATCAACTATCTTAATAGGAAATAGCAAAGACTGTTGTTGATTAGAAAGTTTGACAGCGTTTTAAGAGATGGTTAAATTAAACTAAAATTAATCTGGGTGACTATTTAAAGTTGCCCTTACAGCAACAGTAACAGCAGATCTGATCAAATCATTAATTCCGGTTTATCAATTACCAACAAATCATGTCGATGGTGTCATGCCTATGAAAGAAAATATTAGGATGTCATCGAAGTACAAATGTATCCACCATAGAAAAGCTCAAACTATACACATATATCTTGATATGTTTTCATAATATAGCGTTTTATGAAACGAGGAGGACATGGGAATAAAACTAAGATTGTAGATTATAAGTCAATAAAGCGACTTCCTAATCATATTTCCAATTTTATAAACCCATTCGAAATTCAAATGCAAGTTGTATATATTCGTTATGGTTGCGTCTTACTAATCCCAATTGACTTTCGGAGACGGATATCAAGAGTCATTGAGTGTAGCGGTAAAACGGGATATAGAATTACCAACCTGTTGTACACTGACATTAAAGGGGCAGTAGCACGTGTTTACGGCGAATATAAGGTGATGTCAGGAAAATAAAAATAAAGGGTTCCAATCTAAAGACAACGTATTTAAACTAAATGAATCATCAATAAATCAAATATATAATGTAAAGTTAAGCCATGAGATTATTTTTCTTAAACAAAATGAATTAAAGGTGTTCACACAAAAATGGCTGCCAATAGATTTGATGTGAATCTTTATAATTTGATCTCTGACTATGGATGATTGGTTTGTGTAATTAGATTTTTGACACTATCAAAGGAATACATTTACCATTAACTTACAATTATCGGTGAAAAAATGAAAATATAAAATTGTCAAAAAACGTGCTACTGCCCCTTTAAACAGCATAAAAGAAATGTCAATACAAAGTGAGGCGAAATACCTGTAGGTTCAAACCAAGCCAGATGTCACGGACAGACAGACAGACAGACAGACATACAGACAGACACAGATTGTGAAACTATCAATTGACAACGAGAGGACCAGAGGAACAAATACTAAATAAGGACAACAACAAAAGAGTAAAACAGGCAGAAGAAGTATCATACACATCCTGATAAAGTTTGTTCTAAAATTGTGACTGACAAAAACATGAATGTTTCACGGTAAAACATGACGATGTCGACGACAGGAAAACGAACTAAAAAGAATTAACATGCTCATAAGCAGAATAAAAGTACCGAGGGTACAGAAGCTCACCTTAAAATGAATGATGTGGTAATATGGTTTAATTGTGTAACCATCTTTTATATGATAATTGATTATGGCTGCCATCATGATTTTTTTATCTTTTAAAATGCTATTCTTCTGTTGGAAACCACTAGAGTTTGAACAAACATTAATACAAGAATGATATAATCATGATTTGTTAACAAGCAGTAGGTATGTGTATAACATTTTTGTATATCTATGGCTAAATTGGTGACCATCTTGGACTTTTTAATCTTCAAAATGCTACTTTTATGTGGGCATCTGTATTAATTTCATTATGATATCTTGATTGGTTTAGGAGTATTCATTTAGTCACACTCTCAACTTCCAAAGAACTAAAAAGATGATGCACATAAACATTTGGAATATATCCCTCTGACACAAATCACAAATTCAGCTAGTGATAGGTCCAATTGCCAAAGTAAACTGTCCAGGTCAATGTCTCATGTAATTCTAACTGAAGATTTCTGAATATCTTAAATCTTGACCTATGTTGGTGCAATCTGATTGGTCAGAATAGGCTAGCAACATGGGGGTTTATGCTAATTACTAGATATGATGACCTATGATGACCTCTTGCACCTGCATGTACCTTATGTAACTTATCCTCTTATGTAATGTACTGTTATGGGGTGGGGGGTTGGGGGGGAGGGGGATAGAAGGAATGTGGGATAGGTTTGCAATGGAAGGACAGGAGAAAAAAGGGGAGGAGGGAAAGGGGGGATAGAAGGGGTGGGAGTAGAAGAGAGGTTTGCAATGGAAATAATCTGGAGGTCAACTCAGTAATATGTTTATTGAAGTATCTTAACAAACAGAGAGAATTGGTGAGAAAGACTTTGTAAAAAGAATTGTTCAGACAGCTGTTCAATTAGTTTTGAAGATGAATATTAAATGATATCTTTTATTAGCATGACAAACAAAATAAAAGATAATTTGTTATTCATTAACCAAAATTTTCAATTTGGAATAAATTAATTGCATGGGAACAATGGACTAAAAAACCAAACAGTTAGTGTTGGGAGTGAACAAATTTAATCATTTTAAATGCTTTTGAAAAGGATTTGTTTCAATTGAATGATCATTATAATTATCTAGATAATCATTGTTCAGACCGTAATCAGATATAGATGATTATAAAATGTATATTTATCCCTCACTGGCTATGTTACTTGCCATATATATGAAGTGTCAGGAATTATGTAAAACGGAAAGGATTTATTAAAACAGTCATGCTTCAGGCTGTTCGCAGATAAAGATGATTCATACAGTTTTTTGTAACTGTATTTATAGTGTTGATAAATATTACAACAAGCGTATCAATACAAATATAATGACATTGATTTGATTGATCAGGAAATGTATTCTTTTCAATGAATTTCATGAAATCTAATTGAAAATTCAATATAATTGACATATTGACCATCTTGGATTCTTGATAATAAAATAAATGCGTCTTTGTCAGGAATCACTATATAAAAAAATACTCACTTTTCAGAATATCTTAATTGATTTAGTAAGAGTAGTACTTGGCCTGAAATCTAATTGAAAAATAATGACTTCTATGATGACATGTTGTTCCCAGAACCCCTTCAGCATGATACAATTATCATTTAGTTTTACAGGTATTTATAAAACACATGGTATTGGAACTGGAACCTGATACAAAATACCTCTATTATTAACTTATCATGTAGATTACTGAACATAAAAGCAGATTCTTGACTTGTTAATATGAACTCATCGTGCAGATTGTTGTACACAAAAGCTGATTCTTGACTTGTTTAAATTGTTATTTGTAAAAAGTATTACTATTAATAGAATACAAGTATACTTTTCATAAAGACAATTTATATACTTTCCATAAAGTCCATTATGTTCTATTTATCAATTAGGTCAGGATTACTATGCAATATACAAGCAGGCAGGGCTGCTAGCCCCAGATCCTTAAGGAGAGTGTAGCAATTTGTGTATTTGGCTTTGTGTACGTATATTTGGAGAAGCATCCTAGTGTGCTGAGCATGTAAACCTGAACTCTGGCTAAGCCCTTATGTGTGGTATTAATAGACTTGACGGGAGAGAACATGAATTGTTGTGAAAAATATATATAATTTCACAAAATATAGTTAGCTTATGTCCTAAATTGATTTTGTGTCAAGAAGAACTGCTGTTAGATATAGAAATGGTACAAATATGAGTAAAACACAGGAACTGGAACCTGATGCAAAATAACTCTTTCCACATCAACTTATCATGTAGATTGCTAAACACAAAACAAGTGACAAGTTTTGTGCAAGTTGTTATTCTTAGAAAGAACATATCACTGTCATGAGAATACAAGTCTAATTTCCATAACTCTTATTGCATACACATGGCCATATAGCATAATGCTCTACCATATCAATTGGGTCAGGTTGATTATGCAACAGACTAGCAGCTGACACTATGATGCTAGCAGCCAGTATTGGGATGTGTATTAGACAGCATAGTGGACTCAACAGAAATATCTGAACTCTGGTTGACCCCTTATGTGTGGTATTTAAAGGAATATAAGGGAGATACCATTGTTCAAAATCTAACATGATGTTTAATGTCATTGGGTTTTTGCAGCTAGTTGCCATAAATATTTTAAACAAATTAATTAATTATGTTTGTCTTTCATCTTAATGTTTTAGAAACACTTAAAATATAGAACAACTTGCATGACAATCTTAAATATTCTATATTCAAGATAAAATTATGATTAGTAAGTTCAAATTAGAGAATTTATATAGTGCGAGTGATCACTTGATGAAAGCTTAAAATTTAGTAATGATGATGTGTCATCTGCAGCTGAAAAGTCAATATGGATGCTATCGCGGCCATCTTGGATTCTCAAAACTGAAACGTCTACCTTTGTGGGAGGAATCACTATAGGTATAACATACTACAATATGAAAATGATATCTAGATTGGTTTAGGAGAAGTAGTCATTTTCATGAAATCTCATTGAAAATTCAATATGTCTGCTATCGCGGCCATCTTGGATTCTCAAAACTGAAACGTCTACCTTTCTGTGCGGAATCACCATAGTTATAACATACTACAATTTCAGAATGATATCTAGATTAGTTTAGAAAGAGTAGTCTTTTCATGAAATCTAATTGAAAATTCAATATGGCTGCCATAGCGGCCATCTTGGATTCTCAAAACTGAAACGTCTACCTTTCTGTGAGGAATCACAATGGGTATAACATACTACAATTACAGAATGATATCTTGATTCGTTTAGGAGGAGTTGTCTTTTTCCTGAAATCTAATTGAAAATTCAATATGGCTGCCTTAGCGGCCATCTTGGATTCTCAAAACTGAAACGTCTACCTTTTTGTGAGGAATCACCATGGGTATAACATACTACAATTTCAGAATGAAATCTGGATTCGTTTAGGAGGAGTAGTCTTTTTCCTGAAAGTTTACGGACGGACAGACGGACGGACGGACGGACAGACGGACGGACGGACAGACAGACGGACGACGGACGAAGCGCCATGACATAAGCTCACATTTACTTTGTAAAGGTGAGCTAAAAACGAAAACATGTACGGAAAGAAAATACAATCAGATGCACAGATAGAAAATAGAAACAGATGCACAGATAGAACACAGACAGGCGCAGAAACAAACGCAAGGAGAGAACAAAGACAGATGCACAGACAGATAAAAGGGACAGTTGAACAAACAGGTAACAGAAACAGATGCAATGCACAGACAGATATATAGACAGATGCACAGACAGATGATAGAGACAAATGCACAGACAGATGATTGAGACGGATGGACAGACATATGATAGAGACAGATGCACAGACAGATGATAGAGACAGATGCACAGACAGATGATAGAGACAGATGCACAGACAGATGATAGAGACAGATGCACAGACAGATGATAGTGAGAGATGCACAGACAGATGATAGAGACAGATGCACAGACAGATGATTGAGACGGATGGACAGACAGAGACAGATGCACAGACAGATGCACAGACAGATGATAGAGATAGATGCACAGACAGATGATAGAGACAGATGCACAGACAGATGATAGAGACAGATGTACAGACAGATGCACAGACAGATGAGAGTGAGAGATGCACAGACAGATGATAGAGACAGATGCACAGACAGATGATAGAGACAGATGCACAGACAGATGCACAGACAGATAATAGTAAGAGATGCACAGACAGATGATAGAGACAGATGCACAGACAGATGATAGAGACAGATGCACAGACAAATGATAGAGACAGATGCACAGATATATGATAGAAACAGATGATAGAGACAGATCATTGAGACAGATGATAGAGACAGATGCACAAACAAATAATAGAGACAGATGCACAAACAGATGATAGAGACAGATGCACAGACAGATGATAGAAACAGATGCACAGACAGATGATAGAGACAGATGCACAGACAGATGCACAGACAGATGATAGTGAGAGATGCACAGACAGATGATAGAGACAGATGCACAGACAGATGATAGAGACAGATGCACAGACATATGATAGAAACAGATGATAGAGACAGATCATTGAGACAGATGATAGAGACAGATGCACAAACAGATAATAGAGACAGATGCACAGACAGATGATAGAGACAGATGCACAAACAGATAATAGAGACAGATGCACAGACAGATGCACAGACAGATGCACAAACAGATAATAGAGACAGATGCACAGACAGATGCACAGACAGATGATAGAGACAGATGCACAGACAGATGCACAGACAGATGATAGAGACAGTTGAACAGACAGATGATATATAGAGAATTTCACCCAAGTGTCTTCTGATATCAATTATATCAACACAAGTTGATTAAAGTAACAAATATCTGAGGCTTGCCGAGGATATTTTACTTTTATCAACGAGTGTTGATATATTTGATATCAGAAGACACGAGGGTGAGATTCTATTTATCATCCAAAATCATTTTTCATCACATTAGCATGAAAAATGTACATTTTTTAACACTGCATAGCCCTATAATTCCTAAAACAGTTGATCTTCCACAAGCGATATCTCCTGTGGAACACAGTTTTGGATGATAAATGCAGTTGAACAGACAGATGATAGATGCAGTTGAACAGACAGATGCACAGACAGAAAACAGACTGAGAAAGACAGAAAACTACAAATTAGATAGGCTCAAGTCAATATACCAAAACGTTTTGTATGAGACAGAATGACAGATAGACAGACAGAGGCGGACAATTATTGACATTCAACACAAAGAAACTGAAACACATGGTACGGTCACAGTTACTCCAAATGATACAATTTAGTTTAAGTGATGGTAAAGCGTCCATTGCATTTCTCAGTTAACCTCTTTAAGTTCAGCAACAATTATAAAGAGCGTCTGGCCGGATTATTTGACCACCATCATAGGTTGAATATCTGAGATCACAATGATGAGGTATAATCTCAAGATCTCGATCTAAGACTTTGTTCTTTTTCATACTAAATTGAAATGTTTCACCATTAAATAATCTTTTTAAATCGCATTTACCGGTAAGTACTACAGTCCTTTAAATGCAAGAGTTACAATTTTGCAAGCACTTTAAGTATGCATGCTACGTTTGAAAACAACACGATATGTGGATATCCATAATTATTAGATTTAAGCGATAACACTCGGCAATAAAGGAATGAAGTACAGATCATAAGGCGAATTAATGTGTAAATATAGACACAACGCCTGTAACCAGATGCATGGTTGCACAGCGACATAACTTACTGACACACTTCTAGGAAAAGCTTAATTCTCGAGAGAAGCATGTTAGGCCAACTACTATGCAACCGCACAAATAGACGCAATTACAACCGTTTTAATCAATACAAAGGCTTACAATTAATACAAGGCTTGAACACCATTCATTTTACAAGATAAATATGTTTATACTTGCGTAATTTAATTGAAACAAAGAGAAAATGCGTTTTAGTTTAGCTGATCAATTATAGCACTAATGAACGCAATAACAACCATTATAATCAATACAAAGGCTTACAATTCTTAATATGCCTGAAATCAATTCATTTTACAAGACAAATATGCGTATATTGCTTAAATAACTAAGACAAAGAGCAACACGCAATGTTGCGTAACTGCAATCCGTAGCACAAATATACGCATATACTAGTTGACCAGTATCCATGCTTGAGATGAATACAATGTTTGAACACAATTCATTTCAAAAGTCAAATATTCAAATACTTGCCTGGTATAATTAAAACAACGAGCAAAACTAGTGTCTTCATGGCGAAGAAGGTACGTTGTGCTCAAACGGGTATATATTTTCGCTGACCTATATTTCTGAATGAGTCGACAGAAGCTAAAGACACGCACTGTTAAGCAGGTACCCTATATACTAGCCGGGCTGGTTCTGCAAGCATTGCTGCTGTGTTTGTTGAAACATTAGACGTTCCATTGATCTTAAATAAATAATCAATGAATCGAGTTCTTTTACCCAATGCCAGTCATACAAAAAATTACTTCGTTCAATAATTGCAACGTGGTTGTGATTAATGATTACACGTTTACGATTACAAATTAATAGAGGTATTTAGAATTTTTAAAATTCAAATTTGACACTAAAAATAGAGCATGAACAAATAACTATAGGGTCGAAATGCAAACGCTAATCATTGGGTTTATAACATTTTGCTGTAGACAGCTATGCGGCAAATACGACCGAAAATAAAGACATGTCGTGTTTTATCTAACTTAAATACCGTTAGGCAGATAATGAAATAATTGCAATAAAAGTCAATGCTTATGAATTAGGGTATGTGGGTATATACGACTGGTCTCGTGACATTTGATGAAAAGCACGTTCTTACTGTTCGCAGGTTTTTACAATTGACAACAGCAAATAACATGATATGATGGAATATAAATTATCAGATCGACACAGGTTAAAGAGACACAGAGTATGCTGATAGGATTGCATATGACAACTTTTGAAATCGATGTTATTACATCGGGAACCACTTACTGTTACTGAAAAAAACAAGTCAAAGTTCAATCAGTACATTAGAGCAAAAATACGGCCATTCAAAGTCGGGATTTTGATCGAAAACCGGATAATGTGGCTCGAGTAGCGCGCGCAAATTCGCCAAACGTAATTTTGAAACCTTGTCATAAGCGGACAGGAAGATATATTCGATTCGATAATGTTTATTAGGTATTGTAACTAATGGGTATATTAATTGGATGCATAATTTCAAATATTAAACGTATTTGAGATGTTTTCTTATTTTTACCATAAACTCAAGCATTTTAGAGATATGATCCATAAATGGATATATTTGCAAGTCCAGTGATGAGATATGAACTTCAACCAGCATATTAGATATTTTGTAGCTTATCAAAACCAAATAACAGATATGTGTCACTTTAAAGACATTTTCTTGGGTTGACGTTAGTCATAGTTAACGTTGAAAATACTTCTTAATCAAACAGAACTAACTATTGCTTAAAATCCCCACTTTGTGTTATGTTTGGTAAGAATAACTTTATAATTGGTGTTCTGGCATGTAGAAAAGTCAACTATACATGTACCATGAAATCACCGAGTGTCTCCTTAGGGTTCCCACAAAGGGTGTTGTTTCACAGATACATGTATAAACCAGTATCATCGAACGTGAACTGAAACTTGAAAACGGATTTAATCTAGTTGAGTATTTTATCTACGAAATGAAAATTTACTAATTATCATTCAGTGTTAAGACATCAAAAGTATAAAGCTGATTATGCAACGATTTTCCTTGATTCAATCAGCGAGAATGTTTTTCTATTCGATTAAACGATATTTCAACTTTATTTTGTATGATTTCCGTCGTTATATACCATATGAAGTTTCATTCTTAGTCTGCTACACTCTATTTACAATTGAACATATTACTTATTTAAAATCGTACAAGGCTACGCATTATCTCCTGACAACGACAGCTCAGTCAAGTTACTTTGATCTAGATCGGAGAAAAACGACTGAGCTGCCTCCGTGGGGAGAGAATGACTTAACTAAGATGACAATAACATGTCTGTCTTTCTATAATTGTCATTACCAAGAAACTCCAGTCTTTACCAACCTTTATACCTAATATTTGGGATAACACTCCTTGTAATGGTCCGAATTCTTGTATTTTTTCGGGTTTGGTCCCTTGCGTGTAACACGAGTTTGTAAGCTGCTGGAATGGTCATTTGCTGGCAGTGTCTTCTGACTCTGAGGATGTGGGTTCGAATCCCTAAATGGAGCCGGCCCAAAAAGTAATAGAATGTGTACTATTGGGGATAGTGTGACCCCAAATATAACAATGTTTCATCTGTTCACTATCAAACTGACATATCTCTCTCATATCATTGATACCGTATATCTATCCACGAAAGTGATCTACTGGAAACCGTACGTCACAAGGAAAGCAATTCAGGAACTTCATGCGGTAAAGAAGGTTCCTTATATTACACGTTTATTATTTTATTGAATTATGATGATAAAGAAGAACCTGGTCTTTCTTTTAAAGATATCTATCATATACAACACACTTTCTCATATAATACAAATAGGGGTGATACATATATTTTCACTTTTTCCTATTGTTGAAACTTAAAATCTGTATTGATTTCCATTAGAAATAAATACATGAACCTTTAAACCTTAAAGGGGCAGTAGCACTAATAATCACTAATTCACTAATAATTGTACGTTAATGCTAAATGTATTATTAGTGTAGTGTCATAAATCTCATTACACAAACAAATCATCCATAGTCAAAGAACAATTATAAAGATTCACATAAAGTCCATGGGCAACCATTTTTTGTGAACACCTTTAATTCATTTTGTGTAATAAAATATTTATGTTTACTACTGTATTAAAGTCCATACGAATACTGGAAGATAGAAGTAATTGAGTTGGTGTAGTCACTGATTTCTTTAGGTGTAGTTTTAATACATTAGTCTCTTAAAGGGGCAGTAGCACGTTTTTTGATAATTTTACATTTCAAATATTTCACTGATAAATGTAAGTTAATGCTCAATGTGTTAATTTGACAGTGTCAAAAATCACATTAAAAAGCCAATCATCCATAGTCAGAGGACAAAGTATTGAGATTCGCATAAGATCCATTGGCGGCCATTTTGTGTGAACACCTTTAATTCATTTTGTGTAAGAAAAAGGAATCGCATGGCTAAACTTTATGTTATATATTTGAATTATTACTGCTCCTTTTAGTGTAAACACATTGTCTTTCTATTGGAACCATTAATTTTCATGTTCCTGACATCATCTCATATCACGTGCTACTGCCCCTTTAAGATACTTTTTAAGTTCGTTTAGTTCCAATATAACACCCGAAACATTGAACAAACTCTCACGTATCTTTAGTACAAATATCCAGCCCGAAACATTGAAGGAACCAATTTGGTAGATCAAGGTTTTATAAACAAGATTAAACATTGAAGCTTTTAGTCCGTTTGGTTTCAACATACAACATCAAACTTTGAGTAGATTCCCTTTCGTTATACAACCCTGATTCGACTTTTGGCAGAATTAATTTGAATAATAAAAGTACCGAGGGTACAGAAGCTCACATTAAAATGAATGATGTGGTAAAATGTTTTAATTATACATGTAACCATCTTTTATATAATTGATTATGGCTGCCATCATGATTTTTTTATCTTTTAAAATACTAGTCTTCTTTTGGAAACGACTAGAGCTTGAACAAACATTAATACACGAATGATATAATCATGATAAGTTAACAAGCAGTAGGTTTTTGTATAACTTTTTTGTATATCTATGGCTGAATTGGTGACCATCTTGTACTTTTTAATCTTCAAAATGCTACTTTTATGTGGGCATCCGTATTAATTTCATTATGATATCTTGATTGGTTTAGGTGTATCCATTTAAATGTCATTCATTACTTACAGGATGGTGGGCACTTACATTTGTTTTGTAGTGAATCATTAATATGATTTCAAGATTATTTCACTGATGGTTATGCTGCATGGGATATTGAGAATCCCAAAAGTACAGATTTTTCAAGGAAAATGAATGACTGATTGAGAGGAAAGTCATAAACACAGCAATGCATAAGACACGTTTATTTTGTTCACATAATATTTACATGTCAAGTGACCATGAGATGTCTTTCATTAAAGTATCAATTTATTTAACACTCATACAGTACTATAATGGTAAACATTTTTGCATTGTCAAATCAACAGAGAGATATGACAAATCAAATTTCCTTACTTTTCTTACTAAACCCTTTTCGATTTTCATCTGCATATTTATTCCACATCAACTTATCATGTAGATTGCTAAACACAAAGCTTATTGTAGACAAGTTTTGTGTAAGTTGTTATTCTTAAAAAGAACATATCACTGTCATGAGAATACAAGTCCATAACTTTTATTGCATACACATGGGCCATGGCCATATAGCATAATGCTCTACCATATCAATTGGGTCAGGTTGATTATGCAACAGACTAGCAGCTGACACTGTGATGCTAGCAGCCTGCCTTGAGATGTGTATTAGCATAGTGGAATATCTGAACTCTGGTTGACCCCTTATGTGTGGTATTTAAAGGAATATAAGGGAGATACCATTGTTTAAAATTTAACATGTTTAATGTGATTTGGTTTTTGCAGCTAGTTGCCATAAAGATTTTAAACAAATTAATCAATTATGTTTGTCTTTCATCTTAATTTTTTTTAGAAACACTTAAAAATATAGAACAACTTGCACGACAATCTTAAATATTCCATATTTAAGATAATATTATGATTAGTAAGTTCAAATTAGAGAATTTATATGGAGCCAGTGATCACTTGATGACAGCTTAAAATTTAATAATAATGATGTGTCATCTGCAGCTGAAAAGTCAATATGGCTGCTATTGCGGCCATCTTGGATTCTCAAAACTGAAACCTCTACCTTTCTGTGTGGAATCACTATAGGTATAACATACTACAATATAAAAATGATATCTAGATTGGTTTAGGAGAAATAGTCTTTGTCATGAAATCTAATTGAAAATTCAATATGGCTGCCATGGTGGCCATATTGGATTCTCAAAACTTTAACGTCTACCTTTCTGTGCGGAATCACCATAGGTATAACATACTACAATTTCAGAATGATATCTGTATTCGTTTAGAAGGAGTAGTCTTTTTCATGAAATCTAATTGAAAATTCAATATGGCTGTCATGGCGGCCATCTTGGATTCTCAAATCTGAAACGTCTACCTTTCTGTGTGGAATCACCATGGGTATAACATACTACAATTTCAGAATGATATCTGTATTCGTTTAGAAGGAGTAGTCTTTTTCATGAAATCTAATTGAAAATTAAATATGGCTGTCATGGCGGCCATCTTGGATTCTCAAAACTGAAACGTCTACCTTTCTGTGGGGAATCACCAGGGGTATAACATACTTCAATTTCAGAATGATATCTGAATTCGTTTAGGAGGAGTAGTCTTTTTCGTGAAAGTTTACGGACAGACGGACGGACAGACAGACGGACGACGGACGAAGCGCCATGATATAAGCTCACATTTACTTTGTAAAGGTGAGCTAAAAAACCTCTAAAAATATTAAACAGTTTTGGTAGATTATGTTTTAATATACAATGTATTTGTCCGCTGCCGCTTAGACGTTGATATACACATGTATCTGTCGAAAGTAGCTCACATTCCTGTGAACACAATCCGTTTACTTGTACTTCTCAACCAATATTAGATTTCTATACCGAACCTATTTATATCCAGAAATACTACAGTGTTTAAATGTTAAGTGTTACATATTTGAAACATAGATATATGTTGAAGAATTTTGTTGGAGTAAAATAGGTCAAACGTTTCCAATCGTTTGATTTTATTCAAGAATAATGGATGTCCTAAAATACCCATTTTAGTTTGGGTTAATTATTGTACATTATGGGGATTCAAACCATGAACTTTGATCGAAAACCAATTAGTCAAACGCAATTTTGTATACATGTATATGGGTTCATTTCAAAGTGTGCATTCGTCTAAAAAGTTTCATTAGAGCCAAGTTGTAGTTTGTTGCATGTGGGCTCTGTGTTATGTGCTTCTGTGATCAGTACAGGGTCTACGAGTTCAACGTTTTTGATGAGTAAAAGTGTATCTTGCACAGACACCAACGCTTTGTATCTTTCTCTGAAGCAATATGTTTTGGTCATCAATGATAGAAGTGGCATTGCAGAATACCAACCAACTTGATATGGATTATCGATAAATCGGTCATTTGCCAATTACATTACTATTTATTGCAATGTACTGTTTTTTTAAGATGAAGGGTATTCTATTCATAAAGTGCCCTTATTGTGAATTCATCATTCACGAACAAATAATGATATAACACGTTTTGTTTCACCCAGCATAATTATATATAAACTATTCAAAATAAAACCATTGGTTCTGTAGCTCATCAGCCTTTGCATGATTTATCATCTTATGTGGAGTAGGGGTCACAGTAACCAAACTGACAAATAATAGTTCATTTGGCTAAGGTGTCTGTTAAGTTTCAGCTTTCTATGACCAGTGTTTCTAGAAAAGATGAAAATAGCTTCCTATGTCATTGCGCCAGGCACTAATTTTGGGCCACAGGTACGTTATCCATAATTTATTATCTGCATTGGCTAAGGGACAGTTTTCTAGGGTTGGTGGTTCTGGAGAAGGAGATGAAAATAGCTTCTCAGAGTATTGCCCCAATATTCGTTTTGTCCATTGTCAAACAATTTATAATTAATAATCTCCATTTGCTAAGGATGTTTTCTAGGGTTGGTGGTTCTGGAGAAGTTGAAATAGCTGCTTAGAGCATTGCCCAAACACTCATTTTTGTCCGTAGTCACGGAATTTATAATTAATAATCTCAATTGGCTGAGGAACAGTTTTGGTGGTTCTGGAGAAGAAGTTGAAAATAGCTTCCTATGTCAATGTGCCAGGCACTAATTTTGGGCCACAGGTACGTTATCGATAATTTTTAATCTCCATTGGCTAAGGAAGTTTCCTAGGGTTGGTGGTTCTGGAGAAGGAGATGAAAATAGCTTCTCAGAGCATTGCCCCTAACACTCATTTTGGTCCACAGAGTCATACAATCTATACTTAATAAGGTCCATTGGTTGAGGAACCTTTCCCCATTGGGATACCCATGCAAACAAATTGAGTTGTCAAAAGCCAATTGATTAGAGGAGAAGTCAAAAGTGTGAAACAGTTTACAGATGGAGATATTGACATAGAACGGACATGGTTTTTCGTGTGAAAAGCCCAGGAGGGCTTAGGAGATAAACCTAGTGTGTTTGAAAATCAGAGACATGTTATACTAGATTGATAGCGAGTAAATTTTAAATTGAATCCGAACATGCAGCGGGGATATTAAAGTTTATCTTATCTTATCTTAATACCTGCTCTGAAATTGCCAGTCAGGTGTGTCAATGCGCGGTGAAGCGACCTCAAAATCAGAGGACGTTCAATCCATAATTAATATTGATACAATCAGAATCTGGTATTCATCTGGTAGAAATACAAATAACAAAACAAATTGCAGTTTGAAATTAGTTATATTTAGTATGTATGTTATATAACTGTACAATAATGTTATAATGATACTGCTAAGAGGCTATCCCTCTTATTGTGAATTGTAAAAATATTATATGAATATATTGCTGTATATAAACATTACATAAGTAGACATAGATAAATCATACATTAATATATATATATCACAGCTTGAACTAATATACATTACAGCAGAGAATTAGACTCCAACAAACACAAGTGTGACTGCTTGATTTTGGAAACAATAATGAAAATACTATAACTTAAATGCTTTGACATTTTGACTTCAACACAAAGAATGTTAAAACAATGATAAATTCTAAGATACTTTAGAAGTCATATTGGCAATCTATTTGCTTTAATGAAAATACTCAACAAAATAAATGTTAGACCATTTCCATATCTAGATATTCTATGCTTCTTATGATGATCTGTATAATGCTTATAGATATTATGGCTGTTCAAAATGTTTTGTTTTTTGTTGAGAATGTGTCTGAAACCATCCATTTAGTGACTTCCCAGTCAAACATTCCATTTCTCATCATTTTCAAAATTTGATCACTCTACTATGTTCATCAAGATATTCATTAGTCAAACAAATTGGTGTTTGTAAAAATTGGGACATCCTTCTAGATGATGTTTATTTCTTGATATAATTTCACCATCCTAATCAAATTTTAAAAGGATCATTATTCTCTTTCCAAAATACTTCTGAACAAGCATTTCAGGTTGGTAAACCAACTATCATGTTTATTACAAATAAAGGTTCCGCTAGTCCAGAGAAAATTCACTAATGCTTGATGTCAAGTAGCAGCTGATTTACATATAAATGTTAATTTAATTCAGATATATTGTGAGTTACTTATCTTGAAATAAAAATATTGAAAATAAATTAAATACAAATTGGAAAAAAATCCTTTTCTGTGGTAAATCTAAAATAAAAAATCATAGTTTTTTTTTATGGGTTTGCATTTTTTTTTCTGTTTTTCACACACTGACTATATTCTGATGTTAGATAAATACGATGCCACATTCAATATGTTAAATATTGCTTTTTATATATAATGTTTACAAAAGACTTCTCATTAAATATAAACAAAGACGGAAAAACAACCAAGTCAGTGACTAAAAAGATACAAAATGTAAATAACAAGTAAACAAACTTACACAAAAACTAGATGGACGGATAACATTATCAATACCGCTAGGTCACTAAAAGCTTCAATGTAAAATATATTAAATACTATAATTGTAAGAGCATATAAAAAACTAGATGAATATTATGTTTTCCTTTAAAAAAAGAATAAAAAACAAATAACTATCCTCTTTGATGAATCACTCTTTGTAACAAATATCTATATTTTGCCATTATGATTTATGCAATTAATTGCAAACAATAGTTATTTTTAATATTAAAATAACATCAATATATGTTAGTGTGCATGATTCAAGGAAAATATCATACAAAATACTTTATCATCAAAGGACGGATTGAGTTTTACAAAAGAGTGTTGACTGGAAATACTCACTGTGTTAAGATAATACCTTTTCACAGATTGAATAAAACACCAATTGGACGGTTTGAAATAAATATCACAGTGTCAATAATATACAACTCTAAAAAGTTCTGGGGATTGAATGAAATCTTAAATAAACATGAATACATATATATAGAAATTTTTTGCTGAAGGTATTATGTTTAGTCCAATATCAGAAAAAAACTTCTTAAAAAATTAAAATGGAGAATGATTCACTAAGATTAATAAAAACAAATATACATGTAGACTGGCTTTTGATAATGAGAAATGCAAAATGAGTGAAAAGTCAGATTCTCCATAGCTGACGAAATTCTGACAAGAAGAAAATTATATCTGATGATGATTCCATTTGCAGATATTCTCATTCATATCTGCTAAATGCAAATGTAGATTTCTGAACAAAAATGCTACACGTTATATCTTTTTAAGATTTCAATAGCCATTTGAATGAATAAACCTGAGGATCAAAGGATTAAAATTTGATAAAACAAACCCTTCCTCTTAATTTAATTTTAGGTCAGATGTATGATCTTAACTTAAAAGACCTATTTTCTTTGCATCAAGTTTAGCATGTTTCAGGTGAACCAAAGGAATATAGACAATGAAAAGTTCAAAAACAATCACAAGGTCACCAAAAGACATTCTCCTCTTCCTTTTCAAGTTCAACATTCAAGCATGGAGGTAGCTTTCCTTTCTTTAATCCATTCATTCAGAGTTCAAGGTCACACTCTGGTCATCTCTTTTCCACGGTTTATTTGCTTATCATCTGCAGTCATTCAGCAGTCACATTCACATGGTCATTCAGAGTCACAATAAACCCTGGCCTCGTTTCTCTGCCTAAAATAAGTTCATACCCTCAAATATTCTTTTTGAATAAAGTTAAAGGTCAGATTTGATCAAAATTTCAAGTCTCCAGCAAGATGACACATATTCTCTTGTTGGTGTTCTTGGCATCACATGACCTCTTAATTTCAAGGTCACCAGCAACACAACCAAAACTCTCACTATTTGGAGTTCTTTGAATCAAATATTTCAGTTTAAACCACCTCACATCCTTGAAAAATATAAAGTTCAGATTTTGACATTTACAAGTTCAAGGTCACCAAAAAGATGAAAAATATATCTTCTTTTTAGAGTTCTTTGCATCAAATATTTCAGTTCGTAACCACAAATTGTTAATTTTGGTACAATTCAAAGGTCAGATGGTTATAAATTCCAAGTTAAAGGTCACAAGCCACACAATCCATATTCTCTCTTTGTATCAAATGATTCAGTTTTTCACCACATCTTAAGGCCATTTGAATTCAAATTCAAGGTCAGATTGAAATATCTCCAAGGTCAGATTGAAATATCTCCAAGGTCAAGGTCACCAGTAAGATGATCCATATTCTCTCCTCTTGGAGTCCCTGAGCTCCCCTCTGACCGACCTCATCATGCGTTTTGTCAACCGACCTATGTCCTCCGTTAGATTGAGAGACTCGTTCAGGTCTATCTCTGTTGAGTCATCAAACTGCAAGCAAAATAATTGTTGATCAAAAACATGAAAATGTGAAATGAAGAAAGCAGAAAATTTCTTCAAGCTTCAGTTTGTTTATTTTTATTTATTTTTAATGATTTTAGTGATTCAATAGGTTTTTTGTGGGTTTTTTTATAAATTTTATTCATCCACCCCTGTTACAACAAAATCGACCTCCGTTCCAGGGAAATGAAAGGCCACTTGCACAAAAAAGTTTGACATTGAGTGGGATTTTTTATGAAAAAAGATCATTCATTCCACACTCACACTGAAATCTAACCTCCTTGTATATCTATTGTGATGTATTATGAAATTATGGTCTAATGAGAATAGTATAATTGAAAGAAAACAATTAATACTAGTACTGCTCTTCAGATGAAAATAAAACATGTTTATGTACAAGCTCCTATTAACATTGCACATGAAGATCATTCTGATTAAAAATGCTCTAAGTCTGAGGAATAAAACTTTAAATATATTAATTCTTTCAGAATCAAACTTGTTATTTCAATAGGTTTCCTCTCCACTCAGTCCGCCCCCAGTTCCATAGGTCGCAAGTTCTGATATTCAGCTACTCAATCACGGTAACTCCTGTTAATCATGCTTTAAACATGATCACCGTTAGCGGTCTTATAAGGGAGATGATATGATTGGTCTGCTAACGAGTGGGTTTCAGCTGCACAAAACTGTTAAAAATTACGAGGTTGGGGTCAGACCTAGTGTAGATTTCATATCTCCGTAGAGATAATATTTTGAACATTTTATTCCTCGGAACTAGTCTGAATTTAATCAGCCTGCATAAAGATGAATCAAAAATGGTCTTTTTTATTCCAAGCCACCACTGATCAGACAGTGCACTTAAACCGTGAATTTAAATGAACATCACTTGCGAGTTTCTTGTTGCTTCAATTTTTAACATCACTCATTCAATTAGCTCTTGTACTTGTGGAATTGCAGTTAAGAGTAAGGCGTTTTTAATTAAATACCTCATATTTTAAAAACTTGTTAATACATACTTATTAACAACTTAAACACAAATCACTCACATCTGCATCCCTGTCACTATGGTAACCACGCATTCTGTGGTATTTGCGTGCTTTCCGTCTTGATCTTGACATACTTCTACTTCTGAAAAGAAACATTTATATAACACTTGAGAAATTATTTATGAATTTTCCATACAGGAAAGGAGAGAGCTATAACAGATCTTTAAAAGAGACTTATAAGATACATATTTTCATTAGAGAGCTAGAAGACATTATTATGCATGATCCTGTACTGCCTACAGCCCTTGGGCAAATCCCATTTGAAATATCCTGTATTTTTAATATTCCTGTGAACCATGTCTTTTCTCATCCAAAATTGTGTTACACAAGAGATATTGCTTGTGAAAGGTGTGCTGAAAGAGTAAGCGAGGTGTTCTTCAGCACAGGTAGGGCAATACTTTTTCCATTATCACTATGCAATACAAAACAGGACCATATCAAGGAACCCATTTCTTGATCTTTGGAATTTGATGAAGCTTTTAGAGAAGGTCAGGTTTTGTTTGACATGAAATATTGAATTAAGAAGATGGGAATTTTGGCATTGATTGACCATGAGACAAATGGGCAACTAGGTTGTCAGAAATAATGCGTAGCAAAAAACACAGAAGATACTTATAGTATCAAATATTACAGATGCATGAAATATCATGTTCTGCACAAATGCATAAGGGATATGTGGACTTTTCTGTTACCTTCTTCTCCTATAGTGTTCCTCCTCCGAGTCTTCGCTAGATGTTGCGCGGAACTCTCTAACCCAGTAACTGCTGCTCTCCGGGCTGTGATACCGTGACCTTGAACTTGAAAATGACCTTGACCTTCTTTTTGGTCTTGCTGACCTACAGACATAGGTACAAGTTACAGTGAGTTTCTTAGATGCATCTGATGCATTTTATTATTATTTCAATTCTTCACTTTAGATGAAAATACATAATCATATTAGGAACTGAGATAATGTGTTGATACATTATCAGATTTCTTAATATAAAAAATATACTTACACTTGAAAGAAAAGCAAGATTTTCAAGATAATTCCTCCGTTTTGTTATAACCTATATGGTTCATAATGGCCTTCACTTCAGTAAACAATAATGGATGATGTTACAAGGCCACTTGTTCAAATTTAATACTTCAACTTAAATATCATATATCTTAACTTGATAAAATACATGTGTAAGCTTATAAATTTCCAAACCCATTTACTAAATGATAACAATTACCTTTCAATGTAGACATCATGGGACCCATATTGCATTCCGTCCCCTCCGTCCTCAAACTCAGCATGTGTGTGTTCTCCTGATCCTCCACACAGAGGACAAGTTGTCGTCTCGACGGCATAGGACCTGACTCGCCTCGGCTGGGCTCTTGACCACATCCCTGGGTCAGTCTGGTATCCTGACCGACCGTCCAGCGAATCAAGATCATCGTAATGAGCAGCCATCTGTCTGTGTCTTGGCATAGTGAATTGTCTGTTGGAAGAACGACGGATTGTGTAAAATGGACTTTTGGCGCCGGCACCTTGATGCATTGCTCCTGTGTCCGACTGGTATCCTTGACTGGAGTGTCTCCGGAAGGCATAATGAGGTTGATTGTATGAATGAGGTCCTGGAGGGAGGTATTGAGGTGCTTGGCCTCCTGGCTGTTGGTTGGCGTAGATTTTGGCACCAGAGGGTGTCTGGAAGTATCCCCTGTTTGAAAGCTGCTGCCTCATTGCCTGTGTGCTGTAGCGAGATGGAACATAGTACTCGTATAGACCTGGTCCTTCACCTTCTCTTGGTGGACCTTCTTGTGGTCTGGCTCGAGAATGACCAACACCTTGGAAGTGTTGAGGTGCTCCTCTCTGGAAGATCTGAGATCCAGGACTAACTGGACGTCTCCCTCCTGGATATGCAGACCCTGCCTGAGCTCCTGGAACAGCCTGAGGAGATCCTGGAGTATAAGCACCAGGATGTGCACCTGGGATCGGTCCTGCCAATCCTGAAGGTGGGAGTCCAGCTGGTCCTGTGAATCCTGTTGGAGGAACTCCTGTTGTTCCTTGAGACTCTGTTTGACCTTCAGTCTGAACATTACCGTGACCTGTCTTCTTCATCCTCTCCATTCTTCTTCTCCTTAGACGATTTCTGGCTGAGGTTTCCTGAGAAGCTGACTGAGGAACATCAGCATAAGCATCAGCAGCAGCATATCCAAGAGGAATGTCTGCACCATCATGTTGTCGCTGGTTCGGGAGAGTCCAGTACCATTCATCCCACTCTCTGGCATTGGCGCCTGAGAAAGAGTTGGCGCGACGTCTCGGCATTCTCATGAAGCCAAAGGGGTCATCGAAGGGGTCGTAGTATTCTGGCTGATCTCTCTGAGGCTGAGGTGGTACAGGTGCTTGAGGCGGGTTCTCCACTGTCTGCTCCACTCGCTGTTTCAGCTTCTCTACTTCTTCTTGGAGTGCTCTGAGGCGGGAACTGTTTGAAAACATTGAGAAAAGGTTTTATTCAAAAGTTTGATAAAGTGGCCTTAACTGACTTAATCTTAAAATAATTGGCATCTTAGCAAACCTTTTTCACTTTCTTCATAAGTGTTTCAATTGTGACAGGTCATCTTTCATTTTATACATTCTTCATGTATTTTGACAAATAATACATCAAACTTTAACAACAAATAAACTTCATCATTATCTATTCTCCTGAGGCCAGTTCTATTTGAGTTTCTGATTTAAAGACATTATTTGTTTCTAGCATTACCCTTTGGGCATATTCAAGGCAAAGTTTAAAGCAAATTGCAAACTTAAGGTTTACAAAATTAGGCTCAAAAGGTAATCAGTATATAGAGATCTTCAGACTAGTGTTCAAATGTTCAAATAATCACACTGTGAAATTCACCTTGATGCATTTGATACTCTGGTGGCATCTGACTCATGACCTCTGTCCCACTCTCGATCCGAGCCCACAGCTCTAGACTCTCTCATCTGTTGAGTCTTCTTTAGGATTGTCTCCCTTCCCTGAGTTATCTGCCCTTCAATATGGTCCACCTGGTCACCAGAGGGAGCTCTTGTACTCCCTGATCTAGGGGGCGCTGCTTGTTGCGATCTTGTTTTGATGTTCCTCGGTGTGTCCATCTCTGATGATGATGCATATCTTGAACTGACAGATCTCATGGAAGGACTTGCTCTTGGAGTTATCTCCCCTTCCTCTTCTTCAGACACAACTGTGCGGGATTTGCGTTGAGGCTTTGTTGGCGATGGTGCTACTTTGGGTTCAGGTTTTTGGCTAAGTTTCATTTTTGTTGAGGCCTTTGGTGTTGCATCAGTATCCTCTGAAATTAAAGGTATAAATATTACATGCAACAATGAAGGTCTATTTCATTTCAAGATATATGTAGCTTTTTCAAAATGATTGAAACAGTTTAAGTATCCATGGATTTCATTAACTTTATTTCACATGCTTATGAATTACCAAGATTCATCTAACTGGGGCAATCAATGGAGCAAGATTTGAAGATCGAGATTAAGAATTTCTAAATGCCATTAAACACAATGTGAACACTTTCCCCTCCCATTGAATGAAACTCGATCTACCATTGTTTCGAAAATAGACAATGTTATATATACTTAATACCTGAAACTGATGTTAAAGAATGGGAGTCAACGAACCAGAACTAAGATCCTTTGTTCATAGAAGTTATTAATTTGAAGAAATAAATCTTTTTTTTTTAACCCAATAGTGAGTTAGTTAACAGCTTACCTTCTTCAGTATATCCTTCTAAAGTCTGGCTGTGACCTTGTGTCCTTCTATTACTGCAACCTTGACCTTTGACTTGATTTGACCTATGACCTCTGTCACTTTCACTAACCTCAGTTTCAGTAAAATCGTCCATAAAACTCCCAGTTACATCCATACTATCGTTCACCATACTACTGTCTCGTTGCTCGCTCTCGCTTTCACGCTGTGGCCTTGACCTTGGTTGACCTCGACTTGAACCGGAATCTCTGCGTGTTGATGTGCCATTCTCAGCTCGGTTCTTACTACTGGAAATAACAAGTTAAATGAACTAATCAAAATGACTGAGAGTCAATAGATATTGTATCTTAAAAAGAATCTTGTTTCATCTGAATAAAGAATTATTCAATTGTTCTCAAGAGGAGTTTTTTTCAAATTAAATCATTGAATTTGTTCAGCATAATTATTATGGTAAAATGATATATCAACAAGGCATTTTTTATACAAACTTGATTTTAAAGCTTTGGTATTTTATCATTGAATCAAATCACCAAAACATCATGAGTCAACAAGTGTGCAAGAATTTCACAATTGAACAATCAAATACCAACCTCTGATTATCTCCCCTTGCTCCTTGAGGGTTCCGTAACCTCAAAGCTTGTTGCTGTTGTTGCAGGGACGGTGACTGTCGTGCTCCAAGACGACCCACATCTGACCCAACGACAGACCCGATAAATCCGCTGTCAACATCATCTGCTCCTCTCTGTTTGGTCATCTGTTTAAACTTGCCAGGACCTGGAAGATTGGCAAGTGCCCCTTGGTCCTGGTCAGAGATGAGTCCACTATCGTCCAGGCTCACTCGGCTACCCATGTCCAGTTGCTGGGGGGAGGAGAAATATGAATGAGTGAGTAGGGTTTGACATGTTGTCAAGAATACTTCAACTATGTGGACCATGGATGTTGCCATCAAGAATAGTAGTTAGTTTAAGGAGGATCAGGTAACTGACAGAATAAGGCAAAGTGAAAGGAAGAGAGCTGGTTCCAGAAGCAACATTGTGTGGGGAATCTGATTAAATTAAAACATTGATGAAACAAGTACCTTTTTTGATTTAGGATCCCTGAAATCATGTTCGTGTCTTCGTGGCCGAGGTAATGACAAATTCGGAGAATCTCTTCCACGTGATGACTCTCTCCCATCCGATGACAGCCTCTCTCTGGATATATTTAGGCCAGCTCGGCGCGACCCAGGCTGGGGACCTTTTATCACAGGTGAGTATCCATCCCTAGGAGACCGTGAGCGGCCATCTTGATTCGGAGATCTTCTATCTCGAGGAGATGGAGAGTAGCGCCCTCTATCTGAGCCTTGATCTTTCCTTGCTAAGTTGTCATGGTTACCATTCATGTTTTCATACTTTGACCTCCCTGCTGCAAGATATAATAGACACTGAAAATGACTGAACACACAACAGAAATAAAAGTAGCAAATCTGTCATTTTCTCTTGGACATTTTGCAAAGCATAACTTTGTTGAAAATTATAAGTTCTAAGACCCAAAGTTTAATAGCTGAAGAATTAAAAAAGAAACATAATCTCTGAATTCTATTTATGATCCATCAAGAAAGTGACATTCTCAATGTCAACAAGTACCCTAAGAGGTGCCATGGCTCAGGTAAAGTATCTTATTACCTCCCTTGGCAAGATCCTTCTGGATACAATAAGGTAGGACTTTACACCTGAGCTCATCTCTATCAACAAACATGGCTCTCAGCGGCCAAAAGCCTTGTTTGCTGTGCCACTAATATTTCAGAAAGAATCTCTTCAAAATGATAACAAGTCATCCAAGGGAGATATATAGTGTTTCCACAACAAGCCAAGGATGTCATAGGATATTATCCAGGAGATCATCAAGATCATGCTAAAAGAATAAGTGGCTGTTTCCAATTTTGTGAGCAAAGCATTGGTGGACAAGAAAGATAAAGCCAAAACTTGCCATCATCCAAACCAGATCTAGATCCCATCTCTCTATCAGACCTGTACCTGGACGAATCGTCTGATCTGTAGTCAGGAGTACGTCGACCCTGTCAACATAAACATCTAGAATAGTAAACCGCTCAGATACCTACCTCAGAAATCTTTTCAATAATTTTGCATGATAATAAGATGATGATAATCAATTAAATTACAAAAGCTAGAAATAAAATACTGAAATAACCACATACCAGCAAGAGATATTTGTACTAAGTAAAAGCTACATTTATTTCATTCTCAAGCTGTTCTATTTCTCCTTAACACAACATTTAAAACCATTGACACATTTGTTACAAGATCAACAATGAAAGAGAAATTTACATACCGGTGTCTGACCTTGACGTTGAGCTCGACCTTGCTCATTTTCAGACAGGAAGTACATGCCAGGTGGCGCTGACTCAGGCTGGGGAGTTTGACCCCGTGACCCTCCTCGAGAATCATTACGCTGTAGCTGCTGCCATCTACATTTTGTCATAGAAAATTATTTAATCCTGTTCTTGCATGAAGGAAAAGTTCATGACAAACATGTTTCCATGTGAAAATTAAACTGTACTTCTTAGTATCAAATTAAAAAAACAAATTTTAAATTTTATATTTTACTTTTCATTAAGAAATGCTTTGATCAGTGTCAGTATCCTCAAATTATAAAAAAAACTTAATATATTAAATTTCACTGACCTTTCCTCCAACTCTGGTGCAAGACGGAACATGTCTGGTGCTTCATCACAAATCTGCTTCAATTTCTGTGGAGTGAAAAATAGGGAAAAATTTAAATGGTCTGTATTTCGGGTTTCTTTTGTTAATATTTTATTTCTTCAGTCTGTATCAAGTGAATATATGTTTGCCAAAGGTATATGTGATTTTCAAAGGGTCAAACATTTCATAACTGATACGTTGTCATAGAAGAAAGAAGCATCTTCCAGGTAAAAGCGAAAAAGGCTTCTGGCCATTTTAGTGTAAATACATATGGATGGATAGACATACAGAGCTGAATTCCAATTCCAAGCAGCAAAGGGTTACAACAAATGTAAAGCGATCCACTCACCCTGACCAGATTATCAATCTCCTTGTCCCTCTCCGGAGTCTTGGCCATCTGCTTGAGTCTACGGTACCGATCCATCAGGGCATTGTACTCGTCATGGAGGCGCTGAAGCTTCTGCTCAAACTCAACATCCTCTTTAGGAGGAACAATGTCACTTCCTGCCAATGTCCCGTGCATCTTCTGCTTCAGTTGATCGATGGCGTGTTCATCAACGTCTGACTCGTCCATTGGATCCTTCAGTCTGTTGCTCTGGAATGGTTGACGGGTCGCTGACTTCTCTTTCAAGTTGGTATCAACGCTGGCGTGAATTTCATCAAATTTCATCCCTAGTCTGAAAAGTTCCCCTTCAAGTTCTTTCCCTTGGTCGAAGTTCGCGTCTTTGAGTGAGGCTCCAGATCTTCTTAGGACGTTGTAGTCTTCCTTGGCCTGGAGGTAATGGCGCCGCAGTTTCTCATGGTCGGTGCGGATGTTCTCAAAGACTTCCTCCTGCTCTTCAAGGGTCAACTGCCGCTGCTCTAGCAGGGAGTTGAAGGACTCGATCTGGAAGGGAAAATATTAATTAGAATTGCAAGTTTAATATTGTTCAATTGTGAACATATTTTTACATGAATTCTTCTAAGATAGAGTTGAAAAAATGAATCTGTAAAGGAATTTTATTAATTACGGTAAAACAAAAGCAATGTCATATCTTTCATAGGTGCACATATTTTTGCAGGGTCAATTGGTTCTGCTCCAGGAAATATTTGAAGGAATCAATTTGGAAAGGAAATGATATCTTCATCGCCTAATTCATATTTTTCATATTCACACATTTTATCAATTTAGTCAACATGGACTTTTGAAGGAGAGAGTTGAAGAACTTAATGACGAAATGAAGATATATTATTGCCTATACTGAAACTAAAAGTAATGATAAGTAATGTTATGTATGTCTACTGTCTGTCTGTCTATCTGCTAGATATTGTGATTATAGTTATGTTAAATTAGAAATATAGATAATATATGAAAAGATCCTACCATGAAATATTCAACACGTGGTCACATTCAGTCACCAGCTAATACAACCAACTGTAGGGCTACTAGACTGTCCAAACTGATAAACTCTTGGTACAACAGGAAATTCCAGACATTCACAACCACCTACACAATGCTATCTCCTGTGGCAGAATAAAAGCTTCAATGAACCGTGAATGATCTTTGTCAAGTTTCCAAAATGGCAGTATACATCGTTTGATTGCCTGCCTACATTTAACAAAGATATTTTAATAAAAAGATAAATATTTGTTTAAATTGCTGCAGATATTTAATATTATGATTGTGAGATTATCAAATGCACCCCATGTCTTTCAGATATTGAATTAATCAATTGTTTGCCTACGTTAAGCAAAGATATTTTAATAAAAAGATAAATATTTGTTTAAATTGCTGCAGATATTTAATATTATGATTGTGAAATTATCAAATGCACCCCATGTCTTTCAGATATTGAATTAATCAATTGTTTGCCTAAGTTAAACTAAGATATTTTAATAAAAAGATAAATATTTGTTTAAACTACTGCAGATATATAACATTATAATGGTGTGATAATCAAATGCACCACATGTCTTTCAGATATTGAATTATCAAATCAAACTGTGGTGTGTACTTTCTTTTGTACCTCAGTTTATCATAATGTTGTAAAACAATGTTTTCCTTTCAAGTTCAAAACTCCCTTGTTTAAACATGAAGTTTAATTAAGGGGGTGTTTATTTCTTGCTAAGTTATGGTAAGGGCCACTTATAAAGAAGGGTGCTCATTGTGTTGAATATCATATTACACATGACCTGAAAAGTATTTACCTGTATATTTACCTGAGTCAGTAACTGGGTCATGAAGTGTTAAGTGAAGAGTTAATCAATAAACTATCACACCCAGTCAATGCTATTTGAAGTGTTATAAAGATTAACCCAGTCTATCACCAGTGAACTTTGAGTATAGTGCAAAGCACTTGTATGTAAATCTTGGTATATCAGGCCAACACTTGATACCATCTCCTCAGACTGGCCTATTGGCAACCCAATAGTTTTTACTATCAATTATGAATTACATTTAAGCTTGAATAAATTGTTAAAGACATTGTAGCACAAATGTTATTTGCTTAAATTTCACCATGAAATCATGAATTACATTTAGGCTTAAAAATATAGTTAAAGACATTGTAGCACAAATCATATTATGTACAGGGCTACTGAAGATTTTTATCAAAATAAGCGCTTTATCAGAATTTTAATTATAGTTTATAGTTTATAGCTTAAGGTAATTTGTTTAAATTTCACTTGTCAATTACTTTATGCAAAATATATTTAGAAAGAAAAACATTTCAACTTTCAATCAATAATATTTCTTATGACTTGAAAATTTTATTCTACCAAAAGCAACCTGGAAAGATTTGATTGTCTGAACTAAAAACTTTGTCAATTTTGATATTTCCAAACTGTCACAACTCAAAAAGAATTTGTTGCAAAATAAATAACTAATAAAGAATCAATATTGGTGTTAAGAACCTGTATACTTTTAAGCTGAATCTATCTTATTTTTATGAAAAGTGATTATGAAGAATTTGAATTATTTCTGAACTTTAAAACCTACCTGACTTCCCAAATGGCTTTCATATACGGGTAAGATATAATAAGCAAACTGCACAAACTCAATACAATGTGTTTGACAGAATCAATATCTTTGATAAGAGGCCTGTATATTTCAAAGCTGCCACACAAACAGTAGAGCACTGATAACTCATAATCAATAACTCTCTACAATGGCAAACAATGGAAATTAGGGATAGAATTTTATTTCAATGCCACATGTACATAAAATGTTCTGTAATAATGCATTAAGTTGAGCCTAAATAAACCAAAAGACAGATATGACTTAGACTGATTCCTTTATGGGAACTTAATAATCAATGTCAAAAGGGAGGGGGTAATGCCACTGTTTAATCTCAAAATGGTTATTTATAGAAATTGAAAACAAAAGTCACCAGAAGTCCCCAATAATCCGAATAGCTTTCTTAAAATTCCATCTTTTAAAGTTACAAGTCCCTTTTCAATTGAAACCACTAAAAGTACATACACATTTCACTCTCTGACTGATCCATAGTCCAAGTTCAATGAGCTAGGTCTAACAGTTTTGGAGATCTAAGTTTAAAGATAAAAATATAAAGAAGTTGAAATCCCCAAAGGCACAACAGCACATGTTGACTGATCCACAAACCAGGTTTTCCACTCCACATACGAAAAGATAACAGACAAAGGTACAGACAATGGAAGCACAGATGGACATTGAATGACTATTACCAAAGGTTTAACATACTGGTGAGAAAACAAAAAATATAGACCGAAATATTACATCTATGAAGCCAGACAAAGTTTATATTTCCAAATGGAAACTTTATGAGCAATTATCAAACAAAGTTTTGTTCTGCCAATCACTAACAATTAAAAAATAAAACAAAATAATGAAATAATATGTTCAATTTCAAAGAGATCTTTTAGAATTGAATGAATAAAACATAAATAGAAAACTCACTAAATGTGACACTTAGCTGACAAGACGACATGAGTTCTGCATGACCTGGGTTTAATGTCCTCTTGTCATGAAACAACTGCTGTAAATCTTTTACAGGTTCAAACTTGAGGATTCAAAGTCACAGGTTGGTTTGTGTGAATGTCCCTTAGCGTGACGACAATGTTACATCTAAGATTCTAGACACTGAATATTTACAGTGGCTGAAGCAAGGTGATTACTTGTCCCCTTAATCATTAGTTTACTCCTACAAGCAGCTCCGAGTCTATGTTGTATACTTTACTGTTTTAAACTTTTTATTTCATGGCCTCTTTTTAGTTAATTTGGCAGGGTGAGGCCAAAAGTATTTCTATAGTATTTCTATATTTGGTTGGTTTCATATACCTTTTTCTGATTGATAGTGTCTGATTCTCACAAAAAGGTCTCTGTTCAAATCCAGAAGGTGATTTCATAATCACTTATGTTTTTCTCTGATAAATCTTTGAATAGCCACCAATGACTTTTGTTTTTAAAAAACCACTAGACCGAGCAAATATCCATGTTATTATTCAAGGCATGTGATTATCCAGGACCAGTGATTAATTCAAGGCAGTTTGTTACCTTATACCAGTGACTACTCAAGGCAAGTAGGGTTTTTTTTGTTGGAAATGGTCATTAAAAGCAAGTCATTTTCAAGCCAAGTTCAAGACAAATAATTTTTTATGACCAGGGACTCTATTAGGCAAGTGGTTATTCAAGGAAATTACGGTAAGTGATCATTTGACCGAGTTTGCTCAAAATCGATACTTAACATTTACTGACAAAATAATTCACATATAAATATCACTCCCTCACCCTCTGATTCAGTCCAAGAGCCTGTTGCAGAAGTCCAGTTTTGACTTGCTCGGCGCCAACATTCTGTGCGGAGATGCTGTGACCTTCTGAATCTGAGATGGAGGCTCTACGTGACCCCTCGCCGACCCCCCTGTCTGTCCGACCTCCAACCCCGAGTTCTCGACCTCCGACCCTACTGTCAGGAATCTGAGGAGAGGTGATCGGAGTCCGTCCGTCTCGCAGAGTAAGACTGTCTGAAAAAAAACAAGATTGAATATCTGAATAAAAAAGGTCCCTAAATGATCACGTAAATGAGCCAACCAAGTTTAGGTTAACTAATTGTTGTTTAGCACTTCTTGGGCAATGTTTTATTTAAGGGGGAAAATGGGAAATCATTCATCAATTCCTCAAAGGTACTGTTTCTCATTTTTTGGGGGAAATATCGTAATTAAACAAAAAGAAAACAAAGGTTACAAATTGAAAAAAATTTATTCTAATCAAAATAATAAATAGGGAAAATCTGTATAAATATAAAATATAAAAGTTCAATCGTTCCGATAAAAGTTGTCAATGTTTTGGCAGGGTCTCTAGCATTGAGATTTGGGAATCAGATGCCAGCAGAAATTCTGCTTGTCCTCCTGGCAACAGAAAAGCTTCTTGTATGAGTCTAAAAATAAGATAAGTTCTTCCTGCATCATCAGTGTATTTGAATCTAATGTAGCTTCTACCATTTCCAGATATGGATAGGATGCGCCGTATTATCAATATATCAGTATATTGCAATACAGGAACAACGTGATAGGAATTGTTACACACTTCAAAAGATCCCCAATATATCAAACGTTTTGAAACGAGCTATTTCTATCTAAAATGAAAAAAAAAACACAACCAAAAAATCATGATTAACGCAAAGTTCTTTACAAAGTGTGAAGTTTTGTTATGAAAATAGTTCAAATGTGAATACAGATCATTAAAACGTGATTGAACTAATATTTTTTTCAAAAATGGCTCATAGCTGAGCAATCATGATCGCTCTTAAGGCTCATATCTTGACAAGATAGCATGCACATCCTTGAATTAAAGAAGTACCAATATATTGCAATACAGAAATGAGGAACGATACCCATCCTTACTTGATTCCTATACTATCCTGTTTAAGTGAAGTCAGAACATTTTTCTTTCCCCATGAAACATTGTCAAAAATGTAACGGAAAAGACTGTTCTGCAAATAAAAAACTATGTTCCACACAATTCAAGTCTTGCTGTAGGAATGTAGTTAGGCAGCGGTGTGAGCTTTACTACCCAGTGTTAGCAATGCCAGAAGATTTACCTGGGTATATCAATTGTCAAAAAGTTAGAAGAAATGGCAATTTTTAACAATTGTCTTTTTCTGTGAAAACTCTAAACACCATAGAGAATCTAAAAAGTCCACCAAAGAAACACCTTATTCGGTAAGAGACAGTCCAGTGTATCTGTTAGAATGTAGCCAGGTTACCAGAAAGATATTATGGAAAACATCCAATGATATTTACCAATTTCCTTTTACAATGAACCTCCTTACAGTATTCAGCAAATCTACACAGTCTAACACCGAACATTTTGATTTGTAAACATCTTGTGTCGATGTCAGCATGTCGTCAAGCTACCTCATAGATACTATGCAAAGCCTAAAATCTAAGATATTTACAAACTTCTTGTTTACCATGAAAATTCTTCATACATAGACAATCTAGAAAGTCCACCATTGAACACAGATCTCTTTACAGTAAGTCATGTATACCGCTTAGCATGTATGGCTGTTTTGGGTTTGTTTTTTTTCAATTTTCCGATTGTCCTTCATCACAAAAGCTGTCCACACCATAGAAGATCTAAACAGTTAACCATAGAACACTTATCCCTTTACAATTTAGTTCAGAAAACGTGAACTAATGTAATTTTATTATCAAATAGCAATGATGGACATCAGAAGATATTTACCAATGTTTCCTTCAAAATGAGAAATTCTCCACCCATAGAAGATGAGAAGAGTTGACTGTAAGAACACCTAACCCTTTACAGTAAGTCCAATATACCTGTTAGCATGTAGCTGGGCTACCAGATAGTGAATCTGTCGAGTGTATTTTTCCAATTTTCCAATTGTCCTTCATCACAAAAACTGTCCACACCACAGAGAATCTAGAAAGTCTCCCTCAGAACACCTGACACTGAACATGCAGTAAGTCCAATATACCTGTACGCATGTAGCCGGGCTACCAGATAGCAATCCTGTCTCGCTGAAAGAGGCTTGATCAAATCAACTGCTTCCTTTGTCCCCGTGAACTGGAGTATATTTAGCTAAACACCTCTTGTAATAGATTGTTGAAGGAAAACAGCACAAAGAAAACTATCTGTATAATAGAATATAGTCTCATGGTTCAAATAAGAAGTTGAATTGAACAGAACCAAATAGTAATGGAGAAGAAATGAAGCATAAAATGCCTCATGTTACGGATTGTCGTCATTAAATGGTTTTTGTCAGCAGCTTTCAATGGGTGATTTAATATTCCTTTGAATTACACCTGTCTTTAATAATTTCCTATAGGGAATAGCTTTAGACAAGGTGAAAAGAAAATATGTTATCCAACCTAGTGTAAAGTTCATGTTATGATATGGCTTTGATTCTGTGCCTAAATAATAAATGATGTCATTGTATAACTTTGAATTAAAAATGTCTTATAATGAATTCCTTTAGTGAAATAGCTTTAGACTAGGTGTGATAAAATACTTCCTTTTCATGTGTATGTATGTTATTAGGTGACCTATGAAAATGACTAAGGCATATTATGAATGTTTATATATGAATAGCTTTAAAAATGACCTGATAAAATTCTGTTGTGATTACAAATATCTTCCATTGACTGATGCAAAAAGAGGATATTTCCATTTTATACTAAAATTTAAAATATATATTAGATAATATGTTGTTGATAGCTGTATATATTTTCAAGAAAAAAGTCTACAGAATGAATCATGAATGATGGTCGAATGAATTACAAAATAAGCTCTGTCAGTGACTTTTAACATATCAAACAGTTATCAATTTCAAACATAAAATTGAAACAGAGCTGTCAAAAACTGAGGCATAACAAATTTAAAATTACAAATAGATGTGTAAAAAAAACTCAATGACAAATAAAATAAGATTAGAATTAAAATGTTACCAATTGCTGTGAATACATCATAACAGCAAAATCAATTTTTGAATTATTTGTAGGATTAAAAAAACCTGTGTACATGAATTCATTGCACAATAAGACACTTTCATCTTACATATTGTAAAAAGAAATCTTTCAATAACTACTACGGTATTCAAAATCACTTATATATAAGAATATTCAACACTGTTGATTACTTTGATAATGCCATTTAATCAAACATTTATATATATATATTGATATATCCACTGTTAAGAATTTAGATCAAAACCATACCTTACTTTGATACTCTTCGTATGGAAATCTTTGCCAATTACTTTTCTTCGTATCCAAAATGGAAACTGACAATGGACAATATATGGTATATTCACTTCATAAATAGTGTGCTATTGCCACAATGTGAATAAATCATATCTTCAGTAGGTCTATCTCTATAAAGGGTCAGCTGTCAGGGCTTCTATTGACAAACTAAAGGTTATTACATGCTATATGGAGGATAAATCATATATCAATATAGCATACTCATAGCATGTGGACATGGCGTTGTATAAATAAATCACAAAATTATTTTGGGAAAGATTTTCTGATATCTCATAAACAAGTGTAAACATTTTAAAGTTTTTATTCATATAAATTGAACAACAATTGATCCCCTTTTCAACTGATCTATAAAAAAAATTTATACAGCACATACATCAACTCATATACTAACACAACAAATGTTTCATTAAAGTACATCTGTATTTAGCAGATTTTTCTTTGGTATAAGGTAAGGTGAGGTCACAATTACATCAAAGGATAAATTTATATTCGAAACATACAATAATACCGAAACGTCGTTACTGTCAAATAAAAAAGTTGTGCATCCATAGAATTACTCTTGTCTTTCTTATACCATCAACCTCTAGAATGCCACTCAAATAAATCACTTTGAATTAAGATCCCTCCATAATTGTCCATTTTTCTCAATTACAAGGGGACTTTTTGGGGACATTTGATGCAATAAGCCCCCTCTTCCAAAAAGCATTCCCAGACTTGTTTTCTTTTTATCAATCTAGACATATTAGTCATTCACTATCATGGCTATATTGATAATCTCTATTAAATATTTTTGGTGAAGGCCGCAGGCATTTCATTTAATAATTTTAATACAAAAACTGCTCCTGCTGACTGCACCACAATCTATGGTGTGAATACTTCCACAATTATCTCCCCTACATATCGGCTTTGATAGCTGTAAAACAGAGAATATATAGGCTGAAACTCAGGCATTGCCTATTAAAAAAATTGTATTGCCTTTATCTTTAATGTTCAAGTCAAGGTATTAAAGGGACTTTCCCTGTTGTTTTTTTTCCACATTTCTGTGTGCACATATAATATGCATATATTCATACTTTGTCTTTCTAAATCTTTTCTTTTAATGGCAAACGATTAATTCCCTGTTTTTATTCAGATACTATTGTTTGATTTGATTTAAACATTTATTCAAAAGAAAGGATTGGGTAAAAAAATCCAACTTGGTGTGCTTTCTCCCTTCACTAAATGAATTTCAAACTGTACTGCCCCTGCTCTTTGCCTAAAACAATGTGTAAAATGTCTTTACATAGGTTGGACTTCTTCAAACGTTTATGTCATATGGTGTTGAGGGTTAGAGTCCGACTGGAAAATATCTGGTCCTCGTGGAAAATAAAACCTTAGAAAGAAACTGTTAAATCATGTTGAAGAATTCAAAAGGTCTTTACTTCAGTATGGCTTTTGATAAGCACTACAACTTCAAGATTTGTTTTGAAGAACTGAGACAAGGACCAAAACTAAATTGTGAATTGCAAATATAAAGAACTCTCAAATAGTTACCAACTTGGAGCACGAACCATAAGGTTATGGGCTGTTGACCAGGTCTTATACACTACTTCTAACATGATGATAGAGTTGTCTCCCTTGCATCAGAAGTTATTGGAAAACTGTCAACCCCAGGAATTCAAGGAATGGCACCTCTAGGTGTGATAGGTAGGATAGAGATATCAGGCGCTGTGGGCACCCAGTCAATGTAAAGCATAAAACTATTCACAACTTAGCACACAAAGGCTTGGCCTCCTGAAGGGGCTTTTGTCATTATGTAAATCTTAGCATTCCTTTAGTTATACCAGTGTTTGAAATAACCCTGAAAAGTTGCAAGCTCAAATGTGAGATTTGATAGTTGAACCTGAGAAAACCTCAAAAACCTTACTCGCTAAAATCAAAGGTAACACGGGCTAATGCACAGGCCTCATTTAAAAAATCAGGTAGAATTAGATGATACCCCAAAGTTTAGGAAAAAGTTTTCATTATCAATAAGGTAATTTGGTGAAGCACATTAAGTTGCAACATACTTCTCATATGTGCACATGTACAGATACCATTTCTGTCAAGTAAAATCCCTTTCAGAGTCACTCTATTTGTTGTTGTTTGTGACGTCATGAATAATAGTTTCTGATATCACTGTTGCAATGGGCATTTTTTTCTGAAATGTTAACAAAATAAAACCAGACAAAATAAATAACTTCACAGATATTTTTGGGTAAAATGACTAAAGGCAGGAAATGAAAAAAAGGCTCTGGTGTACATAAACTTTTCTGAAAATTCTTATGGTATGTGTAAATATGTACAAATGTCGAAAAAAATACAAAAATATCCCCTTATTTTAGTTTAGAGTAAAATTCGGCAGCATATATCATTGGGATTGAATCTGAGTGGCATTTTTTTTTCAAATTTATCTCAATCATATAAAGAGATCCCATAATCAGTTTTTTTCTTTGTCGGCTTTATATCAAATTATGAAAATGTAAAGAATTGCAATTTACCATCAAACTCCTTGCTGTGGCTGACTTCCTGTATGCAGTAGAGAGTACTGAAGAGAGGGAGCACCTTGCTCTTGGTGTACGTGATTGTTTGAGACATCTTGCTTCTCAAGGTCACTTCATAATATCTTGAAGTTTTCTGAAAGTTATCTCAGTTTCAGACCAATTGTTGATTGGAAAGATTGAGGAAGGAAATTGTTTATCATAAGTTGTACTTTAAACTTGCAATGGTTTGTTGATTTGAAAAATGAAGAAAGAAAAGAGTTCATGATGTTTCATTTTTGACTTGCAATGATATTCTTGAAGTTCTTGACTTGCAATGAGGTTTGGAATTGAAAAGAAAACTTCCCCTTGTCAAAATTCAAATAGCCCCAGATTTTGTCAAACTAGAAAGGTTTGATGACCATTTTTGCAGTTGTCCCTACAGTTTGTTTGCTTGCAGGCAACTGTCCCAAATACTGATAGAGACGTTCAGTGACAGTGGTATCCATGTTCACGTCCAGGAAACATCCTTCTGAATAATATTGATCCCTGTCTTCATCCATTTGGCAGGAGTTTATAACACGGGATTCTTGCTTGAATATGTCTTCAAACATGAGCAAAAGCTTCATGTAACTCTCACATTTGTGTATTGAAATCTTTATTCAACAGAGAGCAGATCTAAAAAAGATGACCAACTCTCACATTTGTGTACGAAAACAACAGAGCAGATCACACTAGTAACTGTCACATTTGTGTTTTAAAGTTTCAATTTAACAGAGAGTAGATCTCCGATCGTGTACATAAGTCTCAATTCAATTTATAAGCTTTGCTATTGAATCTTCCCATCAACAAACAATCATGTCCCTCTTGTAAGTGCTCTAGCTTGTACCAGGTTTGCTGTCCTAGTGCACCTACTTGACCCTTGTGTAAACAGGGTGGCTCTTTGGCTCTGTGCTTATCCAGTTCACAAGCTGGTCCCTGTTTGGGCCTTAAGTGAAGTCTCCTAGTTACTAAGTTTAGTCTGCAGCCGTGCAGCTATTTGAACATTGTGTAAGTGGGTTGGTATAAACCTTTTAAATACAAAATTTCAATTCCCAGCTCTCAGAGTCAGATTAAGATATCTGCGTATTTGCCGTTTAGGGCTCCATAATTGCCAAACCTCCATTTGAAACTGCATTATCATGAACAATTACTTTTTGTAGTAGGCACCATTGTGGGTTGAAACATCAATAAAGAGCGAATCTTATCTCTAAAACAAATATCCAAGAGGACATATTGAACTCAGGAAGTTGGTTTTCATTAACATGCAGTGTTCTCCTAGGTTGTCAAAACATCAATAATGCACATCCAATGCTTTCTTGTTGAAGACAATTGTACCATTATTTCCGTTTATAATATTCCAAGCATTCCCACTTGTCATTAAGTAATAGGAGTTCATGTGTCAACACCATCTACAAAAACAGTGTCAAACTCTTACATTTTCATGTCAAGTCCTAAGTTATAGCCTACCAATATCCCATGCAGCCACTTGACACTCTTCTGTGCACAATACGAGTACAAAGCTTTTCAAAGATTGGCCAAAAGGATACCAAGAGTGAGTTTAATCCGCCTCAATGCTGCGGTCTGATCATAAGTTCAAGTCTCCATTGAACTTTAAACATGGCCAACAACTGATAGCCTCTTCAAGATTTCTATGAAGTTCTCCATTGAAAATTATTTTCTAAATCCTTGCTCAAATTGGTCAGGGGAACAAGTGTCCATTCACATTATACCGGTAAACAATAAGGTGTAAATTCAGCTTTTTCAAGACTAAATATTACCATCCTTGTAACGTTATTCCCTTTTCTGACTCTCAACATGAAATGTCTTGAATCCCCTTTTCTTTGGAACAAGCCTCATTTCACATTGTCAAGTATTATTGGCAGCTTTTTTCAGCGATTCTCCTTCCAGTATCATTCCCTTTGATGCCTCTCAAAATGTTCATCTTGAACACTCTTCACAACAAGTCATCAGAAAACAATGCATCAATATAATCAAAATCACTCCATTATCCCTCAACATAGTCTTCATAACAGAAGACACACGGACCAGCAACCTTGCAGTTTTCACATCAAGTCAATCAGCAAAATACCACATTCACAATTCATCCGTATCTTCCATAACACAATGCCTGTTGTCTCCACACAGTCTTCAAAAGAGAAGACATAGGGACTAACAACCCTAAACTTTTCTGTGCCACTTGACACCCTGAAGTGTACATAGGTATACCTCTAGTGTAGGTATACACCTATGTATGTAGGTTGGGTTGGAGTGTGTCTAATCTACCTAATCCTATGGTCCGCTCCTGGATCATGCCTCGATTGATACATCATTAATGAACCTCCACTGTTCTTCACGCCTGACTTCACTGGATGAGTTTTAACATGCTCTGATGTTTATCAACCTGCTAGGCTTGCTAATCTGTCTATAATTGCAGGTGCTTGTTTTGTCTCAGTAAACCATTCAGGTGTAATAACATACTGGGCTCTGTAATCTTGACACCTTTTGGGAATTTTGCATATAATCTAAAGTTGAAATATACTCAGGAAATTGTGGTATTGCTAAATAACCTTAATGGTTCTCAAGATATAGAGGGTTACAAATTCTTGGAAAGGATGCATTCCGGATTTATATTGAACAAAATTTGTCTGAGAGCTTACAGTTGCTTAATATTTCCTTTAATTCTGATATCTTTGGAGATCTAAAAATTGCACTGCATGTTTATAATCATGTAGAGCTAAAAACATATGGTACTGAAATTGTAGATTTGCTTAAATGATATCTTAGATAATGCTGAGGGTAATCAATTCTTAGAATGGTAGATTTCATTTTTGATAAAATTTCATTTGACTAGATATGCATGTGGTTAAAGAATAAAAAAAATAGACACATAGATGAAAACATGAAACTTGGAAACGGAGCTCAATCTGCAAAAGTAACAAACATTACTAACACTTATTGTCTTGAAATTGCCCATTGACATTGGTATTGATCAGCCAACTTGCAGTTTTCAGACAATCAGATATGCCAAAGAGTTGGAAAAAGGAACTCAAATAGCATCTAAAAGACACCAAACAGCCTGAGCTACCAATTATACAAATACAGCTTCCAAATGTCAGAATGAAAAAAGATGAACTTCCTGAGAGACACTGAAAAGACTGATATATACCGTACAATATGTCTGATAATGATAGACTATAGCCTGATTGATCAGTCTATGGTCCAGAGAGTTATTGATTTCATAGGAGATTCAATCTTACAATGTTTATCAATATACAATGTCAACAGAGATAGCATGCATTGATCTTTACAGAGGTATCATTGTCCAACCGTCCATGCCTTTTTTAGGTTTTACCTGTGCAAAATCCTAACCAAACTTCCAAGAATCATCTGGCATACTATAAACTAGAAAGTGTTTTTACCCGTAAAAACAGATGTCTCCCCCTTCCTCAAATAATCCAAACCTCTAAACACTACTATCATAAAGCACCATTAATATTCTCTGTATAATTCAACTTGATAACTCCACAATTGTAGCAAACAAAATATTCAAAATTGCATGGAAATAAACAAAATAATTTGTTTTAAATCTCAAACCTCGAAAAGGCACATCTACATGATATGGAGAGACAATAAACCAATTTTGGTGATGATCGGTCCCATAGTTTTAGAGATCTGCTCCGGAAACGAACACTACCCTTGAATAAGACTATGTCCAAATTGTTGCCATGGAAATATAAAAAAAATTTTTTTTTAAATCTATAACCTCCATAAGGCACATCTACATGGTATCGAGAGACAGTATACCAAGTTTGGTGATGATCGGTAACATAGTTTTAGAGATATGCTCCGGAAACGAAATGGGAACGCCGACGCCGACTGGAACTCAGCTAAAACCAATATGTCTCCCGACCCTTTGGGGGAGAAATAATTAAAAACAAAAACACTTCACGGGAGAGTATATCTTGGGGTTGCATTTTTTGTGTGGAAATTAAAGTTTGAGGTGACATACACATATGTCTTTCATATTTTTATATTTTTTTCATTTATATTATTTCACACTTTATTTTCAGTATGTTGGAGAGTGTAACCTTTTGGTTGCTGAATATTTACAATATCATAAACAAAAGAGTGTATTTTTTCACAAAAGAAAAACAATGTAATCTTGATATTTGTGAATATTATCAATAATATTCAATCAATCAATTAACAAAAGTACAGTAACTTCTTTAAGAGGCATTTTAGAAGTTGGAATGACAATAACGCTGAGCAATATATGGATGACAACTTCTTTGTTCAATGTATGCAACGTTTTGACATATTCTTGTGTCATTCTCAAGTGTCGAAACATTGCATACAATGAACAAGGAAGTTGTCATCCATCATTATACTTCAGCATTAAAAGTACAGAAGTTTCATTTTCAGTTCATGCCAAAAAACAATCAAACAAAAGTTTTTGATTAATAAATTCAGTTACACATAATATCAACACCACTATAGTCTGTTCCAGAATCTCATGCCACTATACAGTTACATGCTTGAGAATTATCAAATTGCAAGATTAGCTGATTAAAGGCTGGGTTGTGATCCATACATAAGAGCTTTTGTGTTGGAGGGGCTTGGTCCTAGCCTGTATTTATGATATTAGTTCTTCCTTATGCTTCAGTGAATGAGCTCAATGCCCCATGTCCTTAAGGACGATTTTTGGGATTAAGTGTTGTATTTGTATGGCTTACTTCACACAGATATCATAGATATTATGAATAGAGATTATCAACTTTTGTGAATATGAATAATTATCAAAGATTATTACAATATTTTAAGAAATAAAATAAATGTAGTAATGTTTGTATTTGTAATTAACTATATTTACTCCTTCTTGCACAAAGGAACAAAGAATAAGGTAATTTCTCCCTATTCAACTTCGATGTTAGGGTATGGTCGGGTCAATGTGGTTCCCCTCTTAGGGCCACAGGGTCACCCATTACCTATTCAGAGTCTCTACAAAACATTTCAGCATTCTATGCCAAGAATTATAATCCTCACTAATCAAGGAGTCTGCACACAAAGTTTCACCTTTCCAGTCCTTATGCTTCTGGAGAAGAAGTCGAAAATAGGTTTTAAAGCTGTGGTCATGCTTGTGAATTAATTTCAAAATACATTTGACTAAAATGCTATGTAAAACCTCAATCAGCATGTCACATTTAAAAAAATATGAAATTTTTCAGAAGACAAAACAACAACAAAAGCAAGCAACTTACCAGGTTGAGGAGAGAAATGTCCAATGACGCCAGTGACGGGAGAGTTGGTGACCACACCCTGTCCTCTGCTGCCCATCTGGATCACCTGGGGGTGCTGAGCGGCCGATAAGGTCCCGGTTTGAATCTGGTTGGGTGTCGGAGAGTCTGCATGAAGTCTGATCTTTGCTCCCAGTCGCATCTGATCAATGGTGAGTTCAGCTAGAGCGTATTTGGACAACAAACTGTCGTAATCCTTCTGGAGCTGTTGCACCAACTCAGTAGCCTGTTTCCTCTTCTGATGCTCCTGTTTGAGTTTGACGGAGAGTTCGCCATGTGACCTGTCACCTTCACCTTCGACCCCATCCTCGAGACGTGTGATGTCAGACATCGACATGTGGGTCGGTTTGACTGGTCCTGGTCTGTTGGAGATGTTAGTTGTACTCTTACTCTTTGTCTTGAAGTTCTGAGGCTCTTCAGGACTCACTTTTGGTAGAAGTCGCTTTGGCATCTTCTCGTTTGAGGATCGAGGAGTCTTGTTCCTCTCAAACAGACTCTCCTCTGATCTTGCTTTTGGAAGTTGTCGGGAGGATTCTGACCTAGCAGTGCTTGGTCTTGAGTTGGGAGCTTCTGATACTGTCGATCTATGGCTTGCAACAGAGGATGGACGGGACTTGCTTTGGTTTGGAGTTGCCGAAGTAGCTCGGGTCATCAATGGTTTCTGCTCTTCTGCTTTCACTGGACTCTTCTCAGGACTTGGGGTTCTTCTATATCTTGATTGTTGGGCATCAGAGTTGTTTGTCCAACCTTCTCTATAAGGAGTTTGAGCCCTGCTACTGAAGACACTGCCTCGGCTGGTGGGGCGACTGCTGTGTGGGGAGTATGGGGCTGGTGTTGCACTTGCACTTTCGTCTTGGTCTCGAACTCCCATTCGACTTGTGATCAAGAAAATCTCATCATCATCACCAGATCTGTGGAAGATTCCTGACGTGTCACCATCTTGATGGAAGAGCCCAGTTGAATCTATTGATCTCTGGATACCTTCAAACTCATAGCTTTGATTCCCAGCTCTATTCTCATAGCTACGATTTCTGTCTATATTTTCATAACTACGGTTTCCAAGCCTATTCTCAAAACTTTTATTTACTAATGGATTCTCAAAGCTATGATTTCCTGACAATTTTTCATAGCTTCTGTTTCCTAGAACATTCTCAAAGGACCGGTTACCAACAGAAGTGTTTCCATCTCGGTAGAATCCAGTTGATCGCTGGACACCATCGATGTCATAGCTCCGAGTCCCAGCATTCTCCCTGGTATTAAACAACAACAAGGCTTCCTCAGGAGAGACTTCTGGGAAGGATTGGCTACTGACCGTCTGATTGGACGTCGCTGAGTTTGGTCGACGGTCTGACTTATATCCCTGCTGCTCCTGTTCTTGCCGCTCAGCCTCTTTCCGGAAGAAGTCAACAATCGTGTCAGTTTGACCTGTCTCATCAAGAGCGTTTCCTCCAGAATAATTTGACTCTAAATGTTCAAAGTCTTGCAAGGAATCTTTGGTATTGCCAAGATCTCCACTGTCCACTAACACGCCAAGTTCTCGTAACTGCTCGTAATATTCCTCCGTGAACTCCTCATTCTTATCAAAATCAGTTTTGTTAGCATTTGAGTTTCCATGTCCACGAAAACCAGGAGGTTTCTCTAAAGAGCTTCTATTACTGATTATTCCAGGAGTATTTCCTCGACTCTGTTCCTGGTCCAAGCTTGTCACGGACGCTCGGTCAAAACTTAGGTCATCTTTGGAAGCCTCAAGTTCACTTATATTAACGCTTTGGTCGACATCGTACAGATGGGAATCATCGTCGAAGCTTGCATGAAAATGTTGTAGGGTGGATGTACTTGACTGTTTGTCACCTCCGAACCCTGAGTCTGTCCAGTGACCTGTGTTCTTGTAAAGGTCAAGGTCATCCCGAATTATTCCATCATTGTCGAGGAGAAATCCACCAGCACCTGTAAGAACAAAAAGAAAAATAATGACTAAGCTAAAAAATTAAATACAATATTTATATTTATTGAAGAAAAAATCTATATCTTTTATCCCATCTGAGTCAATTTTGCTTGATCCTTGTCATTTCATTTTTTAGTTATATATAAGTGATTCATGTAAACACAAAGAATGTCTTGCAAATAAAACAAAACAAAACAAAACAAAAAAATAAAACAAAAAGTTTAAAACATAAAATAAATAATATAATTGAAAGTTAACTCAATATTTGCCCACCTCCTGATTAAGCAGTGACTGACAACAAAAATTTAAAAAAACATAATCCTGATTTTCCTATTACAAGTTCATCATATGTAATCCAAAACAAGTCCTTACAGAAATAGGAACAATTTGACAAAGTGATTAAAACCACTCAATCAAGGAACACTATGGACAAAAAGGTTTAAAAAACACCTTGACCAGGTGAACATAAACACTAACGAGGTCACAGGTAACCCAAAGTTCTGAGTGGGCGTTAACCTGACATTTGTGATCACTGAGTGTAGATAGTATATACTAGTATACTATACCTACCGTAATTTCTCTATTAATTCGACATCTCTGATAATTCGACCACGTACGTTAATCTGAGGTTAAAAAGTTCAAATCACCCCTAACATTTCAACCATGCCCCAAATGGTAATTTTCGCGTTCCAATAAATCGACCACAGTCGTTAAATTATCAGTATATATATTCTATTTCAGCCATACAACTTACAAACCAAGAAAAAAATTGTCACTGAAAAAAAAATAATCATGAAACGTATCGATCTTTTGTTGTTCAATCAAGATCAAATATCTACTTTATTTCATGAGTGACTCAGTTTCATAGCAAATCTCAATTAAAATCAGCAACATATATAAGAAATATGCTTCACAAATTATCGTAACATCAGTCACATCTGTGGATAATCACTCACGTGGTTGCTTAACTTCCCGCCATATTTGTTTACAAATGACCAAACCATTATTTTACAGGGGTTGCAATGATGAATTTCTAAACACTTGACCTAATAATCCCACAATAACAAAACATTCAATGAGAGAAAGATAATCAAATATATAAGGAATTCTGTATCAGCAAAACAAATACATTTTTCTTTAGGTTATCATGAAGTATAAATTCTATCTTCCTGTCATGATATCCATCACCCCGTGCCCTTATAATGGTGGACTCGTCCAAACTGTGCTACAAATAATATTTATTTTGTCTTGTAAACGTAAACTTTGAAACCGACATAATTAAATGGTATACAAAACTATTTTAAGCAGAATTGTTGTGGGGAAAAACTAAATCTTTTATTTCATTTGGTTGATTGATTCAATATCTCCCATCTGTGGAAGTGAAATATTTATCTTGAACATCACGGCAAAACTTACAGGCACTCGTCATGACTGACAAAGGCTTATCTTTGGTGTCCGACTCTAATGATAACAGCCTTTGTATGAAGTTTATATTTCTCTCTTGAAATACTAATGATATTTAGGTTAAATTTCATATGCTGTTTATATTAGTGTAACTGTAAAAAGCTCTGACTTGAATAATTCTTGTCGATGCAAACTTGTGCCTAGTTTTGATTGTGTCTTGACGATCGCGCTTCACTCACATCTCGGAATATGAAAACATAACATGGAAAAAATACTAATAGCGTCAATGTCAATATTATTCCTTACCACTCACAAATTATTTACGTTGACATTTTTCAAGTAAGCTATCAGTCGTATTTTTACACTTATGTTTACTCAAACACTGCGGGCCCCTAAATTGATAATGAAATTGATATCGAAGCTAAGCCGACGATCTCCTTGGTACAAACAAAATTATTTTTATTATAACCAATTAATTCATCACGATATTAAAATATTTAGGTATATTAAGGATGAAAAAATAGCCAACATTCAACAAAATTGGGAAAAAAACAAAGAAATGTCCAGCTACTGCAGTAAATAACCTATTTATTTGTAGTTCAAATCATAGTCTTTCTTGGTTCGGTGTAGTATTAAACAAGTGTAACAAAAGTATGGTCACATAAAAGCCCAAAATATCAATGTGACCAGATAAATGTGCAGTTACAGTCTGTAAGCACATCATAGATCTAAATCAATAATAAAATCATTTCTCACAGCGAGAAAAATTGTCCGATGCATTGCGTGGTTCCATCGTGTCTTAGAATAACAATGAAACAGGTAATATTATTGGCCCTTATGGGGAAATCCGTGTGTCTTATCCAATCAGAACGTGTTATGCAGATAGGTCATGGCGTCACATGATCTCTTACCAAATGATCATTCAGATTAAAGATTAGATAACGAAGGTAGTTGATTATTGATTGTTTTAAAATTATATTTGTTTATTCTAAATTTCCTGTGACACCAGTGGCCTTCTTGATGCCTCCTAATATAGTCAAAAACACATGTTTTTACATTTTAATATTTTTAGGCTTGAAATCTAAACTTGACTTGAATTTTACCGACAGAAGAACGTCTGGAATTTTATTTTGATATTTATTTTGAGTGTTGTCATCATTTATTTTAAAACGTATCTGAATTTACTCGGTTTAGAGACATTAAGATGGTCCCTCCATATACAGGATGGGCCCCTAAATCCAAAATGAAATTTATATCAAAACTCAAAGCATCATGTTTTCCGACATAGATCACCGAAGGCTTTGAAGCGGGTTCTATATTCTGTGCAAGGAGTACAGCTAAAACATGGCTTCTTGTATCGAGTAAATTTCTTGCAAACTTCTAATTTTATCGAAGTATTTTTAGGTGGACCTGTTCTTTTTTTTTCAATATTTCAATTGAAATTATTATCACCATACGTAAACAGTCACCATTTGGAAAATTAATTCGTGAGACAGAACAAGTTTTTACAAGGAATAAAGTCTTTGGATGAAAATCAACACGTGTTTCTAGTTTTAGTTATGGGACAACATCTAATCGCCGGAGAAAGGTATTTATGTAAATCCCATCTAATATTTCGACGATCCTACCGAACAAACAAACATTTGTGAGAAATAATTCGACCATGGACGTCATCTGAAAATGTTTTGAAATTTTGAGGGTCGAATTGATAGAGAAATTACGGTACATCAAACTCTAAGTGTGAGGACGTAGATTACAGTTATAGTCAGTTCTTGTCAATGGGTGTTTTCAATATTCAACTTTCTCAACTTTATCTTAAGGATTTGTGTAAACATAACATATATGCTGACCACAGATTCGACAGCAACCCTTGTGATGTCCCTCATCATGACACGATTGGACTATTGCAATAGTCTCCTGCAGGTGCTCCGAAGAATCTGATAGACAAACTACAGCGAGTACAGAACTCTGCAGCCAGGATTGTCACTCTCACTAAGAAGCACGAACATATCACCCCTGTGCTTAAGGATTTACACTGGCTGCCTGTGAATTGCCGCATCAAGTACAAGCTACTATGCATCGTCTACAACTGTCTCAGTGGCTCAGCACCGAAATACCTTGCCGACCTTCTTCAGGCATATACACCATCAAGAAGCCTACGCTCAAATTCACAACATCTACTGGTCGTACCCAATGTCAAATCAGTGAACTATGGCCATCGATCGTTCTCATTCTCTGCTGCAAAAGAATGGAACAGTCTTCCAATTGATCTGAAAACTTCACCCTCACTGTCCGTCTTCAAATCTAGACTAAAAACTCATCTTTTCAATTCTATCTTCTCGAAATGAACGTTGTGCGCTTCGAGCATGCATTGCGCATGGAGTTAATGCGCGATACAAGTGGACTATTATTATTATTATTATTATTTGCTTCTTTGCCAAGCAGTTGGAATGATGACTATATAGAAGAGAAATATATTTTGTGTTTCAACACAGATTCTTGTGTCATTTTCAAGCATCTGTGTTATATCATGAATAAAGAAGTTGTCATCCATACATGTCTCTTCATTACTATAACATAATTGTAATATTTGCGCACATTTATTGCCCTAAATATCAAAAGTTGGTGTGAATCACGATACCCTTATTCAGTAGAACTTACCAAAAACAATACATTTTACCTATATTGTAAACTTGAATTCTAAAATAGAATAAAGTAAAAAATTCTCATTTTATGTTATGCAAATTAAATTGTTGTATATTGAGGTACTGAGGTGTTAAATCTAAATTATTTGAAATAACTTGTGGTTTCTGTATGAGAGTTTAATGCGAACTGACACCACAGATGGTAGGATGGATTAATATGGGCATGTTTCCTCTGTTCCTTTATTAACAAGATACTAATATTTCAACATGAACAAGCAAATAAGTGAGCATGGCTCACTAACACCCCCAACCGTGCATCCCTGATCAACAGAATCCATGTTTACAACCTATAACTTAGACATCTCAAATGATAACTTCTTTGTGAGAACAAAATGATATCAGCTGTGTGAGATAAAAATGATATCTTCTATGTGAGATCAACATGATACGTTCTGTCTGAGATAAAATGACATCTTCTGTGTGGTATCAAAATGATAACTTCTGTGTAGGATCAAATGGTATCTTCTGTGTGAGATCCAAATGATATCTGCTGTATGAGATCAAAGTGATATCAGCTGTATGAGATCAAAATGGTAACTTCTGTGTGGTATCAAAATGATACCTTCTGTGCCAGATCAAAATATCAGCTGTATGAGATCAGTATCATATATTATGTGTGAAATCAAAATGATATCTTTTGTGTGAAATCAAAATAACTTTCGTATAAGTTCAAAATGATATCCTCTGTGTGAGATCCAAATGATATCTGCTGTGTGAGATCAAAATGATATCTGCTGTGTGAGTTTAAAATGATATCTTCTGTGTAAGATCAAAATGGTATCAGCTGTGTGAGATCAAAATGATATCTGCTGTATGAGATTCAAATGAAATCTTCATGTGTTATGATTGATTAGATGATACCCGAAATCTCATCGCCTGTCCTCCAGATCAAATGTATGAACACTTGTTGAAAATTGTTTATTCAATAGGGCAGTATAGACAGTCTGTCATAAGTCAAGGAGCATGCCATTGAATGCACAGTAAAGCTTTTACTTATCTTGTTTGCTTATTGATATTGTTCTCTTCATTGTGGGCGGTATTTGACCATTAATAACTTTGAGAAAAATGATGTATGTATAATTCATGTATGTATGATATACATGCAGTAGAACACGGATATAGCGAACACTCGGATATAGCGAACACTCGGATATAGCGAACACATTTTCAAGTCCCGTCCCTATATAATATCATTAAAATTATATGCGTATAGCGAACATCGGATATAGCGAACTAAATTCTTTGGTCCCTTAGAGTTCGTTATATCCGAGTTCTACTATATGTATGATACAAGAGGAATTATTTTTGTTATCAGTGCAAAATTTCTGATTCCTTGTTAGGATTTTCAAAATTGCTTTACCCTGTCTCAAAGAGAGATAAGTGCAAGCAAAAAAACGTACTTCTGTGCTTCTGAGATCTAAAATGTGACGTCAAAACTTCTTGAATTTATGTTGATTGTTGTGGCGTTACCACTGTTCTCAATCTGATAAAACTTAAATTATCGCTATGTACATAGGATTGATACAAAATTGTATGATTCATTACAGAAATTCAAAATATGTAACATAGTCATCCCAAATTGCACTTGCATATGATCAATACTTGTTTATGAATAAAAAATTATTAAAACAGTCATATGAATTTGTGGAAGCAAAATTCACAAGTAAAGTCCAATTCATTTTTATACTAGGAACGGTTATATGACCTATAACAGATTTAAAAGTTGTAACTGTCAATGTGACTGCTTGCAATAAGTTTTAAAAGTATGTTTGACTCATTGATGTGCCTCATTGTCCAGTTTTCAATTATAATCCTAAATTTAAACCACTATTCTTTCAACATACAATGTTGGTTAGCTATAAAATGATTGCAACAGTCTAATATTACTTCTCGATCAAATGACCCTATTGATAAAACAAATTCATATGCGACCCCAAACAACTCATGGAGTTGCTTTTTAGCTTGCAAAGAATGGAACAAGTACAATAACTAGTTCATATCTATATATCATAGAAAATAACAATATGGACAAAAGTTTGAACAGAGCATAACCCTTGGTAGACAAGCAAACTGACCGTAAGCCTACACAGATTTCACAAGTACTTGACCAGCCAATGAGTAAAGAGATAGAATTTGCTCCATAAAACAAAGCCAGGGCTTGATGCTTGAGTGGCTGTGTAATTATAGATAGTGTGTAGTGATAAGGAAAGGCATAAATTTGGTAATTTCAGGCTCATTGGTACACACATAAGTATAGTTGACCAGAAAATAGTTTCTAGTTTCATGACAATCATGTAACTGGAAAACTTTCTCAAAATAAAAGATTCGTCAATATTTCATTCTTACTTTGAATACATTTTTGAAAATACAAATTTAAAATAAACTCCTTTGTTAAAAAAAACTTCATTTATCTCCACTTTAAATTAATGGGCACATTGAAAACTTATAAAAGACATTTATTCAAGTTTTAGAAGTATTCTTTATAATCATATTGAATATCAGAAGTGCATGAATTTAGTTGAAGAAAGAACTTGATATTAATGATTGTGAATTTGACTTGGAGTAGCAATACGCTCTACAAAGTTTTAATTGACCCTGTGATTTACAATAAATATTTGGCTTAAGATGTGAGAATGAATTCATTACATTTCTCTTCACAGTTAACTAATTGAGCAAGCACCGTACCTCTAAACCTATATAATTTCTTTTCTGAAAGAGTAAGTAAACTGATAGAAACATATCAAAGGATGTGGCGAGAAATATAAAAAACATTGAATGATATACATTTCAATAAATCTCCTTTTTGAACATGAAATGTAAGAAAATGTGAAAATGTTAGGAAGGAATCACAAGAGATGAGTTTATTAAAATATATATCAATTATTATAAGCCCCAAGCCACAGGTCATAAGCTATAAGTGTTTTTGCTTGAGGTCAAATTAATAGGACATGAAAAAATATATGATTGAATATAAATTGTCAACGTTAGTATCACAATTATCAATAACATATGACATCATATAGGTTAATTAAAACTGTCCTTATCATCAGGCCTCAAAAAATATTAGAGATTTTTTTCTTTTTCATTGATAGCTTAAATGTTTCAAAAATTAAAAGAAAAATGAATCAATTTCAAAAGAAAAGCTCACAAATACTCACATCTTTAACCACATCTGCTGTTTTTCCAAAACTACAAGTTGATGTCAAAGCTGATGTTGCCATGACAATTACATAAACCAATTGACAGCCTTCTCACTAGACACTACTTTCCAAATGACAACTGTTATAAACCTCAGTATGATAGGAGACTTATTTCCAATATCAGCTACAAGTCCTGGCACAACGTAACAATGAGTGAGAGGCATGTCGCGATAATTATCCCTGACATACACTGTTTGTCTCGGAAAGTGTTCTATGGTGACTTTGTCTCCCATAAGGTAATTACAATCATTATGTACCTTCACATTCCTTGTAGGGACCATCTCAAAACAACATTAGGTTTAATTTACATTGAATGCATAAAGTACGAACCACTAAAAGAAGAAATTTCCATTGCATATCAGGCACAACCCAAAACCAAACTTTTTTTAAACAATATAACTAAAAGCCTTTTTCCAATAGAAGAAAACCCTTTTAAAAAATCCCTGGATCCACCATTGCATTAGATTAATAAAAAAAAGATTGAGTTTTAGTACCTAAGGATTGGAAGTGCAAGATATAAAAAAAGTTTACCAAAATAGTTCAAAATCATCTTAGCCAATCTTACAGTTAGGTTTCAGAGCTGAAGTAGGCCTTATATACAATTAATGCATCAGACTAGTTCATTCAACATACTTATCAAGAGTTATTTCCCTTCTGTCAGTGTTCTAGGCTTCATAGAAAAATAACTAGGTTGCTCTGTTTGCTTGGATAATAAAAAACATTTACTAAATGCAAAATCTTTTCTCAATGGGAAACTAAATGTCCTCTTAACTATGAATATCTGAGGAAGTTTTGGCAGAATTATTGTCTGCTAAACATATAAATATATATGATTGCTAACTTGTCATGAATTCTTAAAGATTTCATTGAATAATTTCTTTCTACTCACTTGAGGCTGAATCCCTGAGAATTCCATCATCGTCAAGATCAAAATCGTCACTCATTCCAAGGAACGCCATTTTGATTATCTCCCTTTGCACATCAGCGGAAGCCTAAGGCCATTTCTCCCGAACCATGATCTGAAACATAAGAAAAACAAATACTTAGAATGTCTTCTACCAGTGTTAAGTTTGAATAATTACCAGTTTACAGTTTTATGAACTATAAGTTATTACAAGGAACCTTTAAAGGGGCAGTAGCACGTTTTTTGACAATTTTATATTTTCAATTTTTCTCTGATAATTGTACATTTATGCTAAAGGTATCACTTTGATCATGTCAAAAATCTCATTACACAAATCAATCATGCATAGTCAGAGAACCAATTATAAAGATGCACATAAAATCGATTGGCAGCCATTTTTGTGTGAACACCTTTAATTCATTTTGTGTAAGAAAAGGAATTGCATGGCTTAACTCTACATTATATATTGATTTATTACTCCTTTATTTAGTTAAAATACATTGTCTTTAGATTGGAACCATTTATTTTCCTTTTCCTGACATCACCTTAAATTACCCCTAAAAACGTGCTACTGCCCCTTTAATGTCCCTTTGTTGTGAATTTTCTCACAGTTAAACTCGACCCTAGTCCAATGTCTTGGACTCAAGGACTCAAAAAGCATTAGGTCACTGTTAACTATGTAAGTTATTTAGACTTTTAAGGTGTTTGTTTGATTCTTGTGAAGTTAGGTGAATCACAATTGCAATTTCAAAACATTGACGTCAAAATATACTGCAAATGATCATGTTTATGTCAACATACATGTATAGAATATCTAGGCTCAACACCAATTACAAAAAGATAAGACTTTCAAGAAATTCGGTCCAAGTTGCGTCTGACCACTTGAATACTATAGTCCAAATTTATTTCTGATTTTTTCCTGAGTTTGGAAGGTTTGATATGTTACGGTTAGTATTCTTTCATGTTATTGGTCATATTAATTCAATCACAATATGATGGCAGTTTATAAATTAGATAAAACATGATCCTTGGGCATTTTCAAGAAAAAAGAATATTTGCCCTCGTGATTTACCTTTGCCAAAATCTTTAAATAATGCCTTAGGACCATGTCTTATCCTTAACGACTAAACCCCATTTCCAATTTTTTATCAGAAAAAAACAAGGATTCATCAAGGAACATGGAAAGCAACGATTAACTGACAAAAAACTAATTTGAATCCATATCACCTTGTCAAAAGCACAAATTGTTTCTGTCTCACATTTCACCAACCAGTTTTTACAGGGATCATCTCAAAAGTTTAAAGGGCACAAACAAGGAAAGCAGAAAGGACATGGTTGTGTTTGTTAGATAGAAAAAGCCTTGCAATTAAAAATCTAGATGTCCCAAAACACAAAATGAAATCTTTTTGAAAATTTCACAAGATAATTTCTTATCTTTAAGAGATAAAAACAAACAAGCCAAAGAGCTAAATGCACTTGGACAAATGCCTGTGTTACCTAGAAGAAAAGGTCAACTATCTAAAAAATATCAATCTCAAGTGAACACACACAGATAAATATGATCTCCTTGTCTTACACCAACCAATGTTATAGTCAAATATTTGTTCTTAAGTCCTCATAATCGATACTATTCTCTTCTTTTGCATAGTAATAATAAACAACCTCCTAGAAATGATATTTTCTAAATATCAACAAAAATCTGACTTTATTTTTTAGAATTTTGCTTACACAGATTTAATTTGACAGTATAGTTATTTGTCTATTGATCACATTCTGACAAATCAATCAGGTATGTGGAATGTAGAATCTGATTGGTTGAGAGGGCATAAAGGTGGATTCTGATTGGTTGAAGGTTAGAATGTAGACTGTTTGTACATCAATTCAAACCATTGAGGTAAGTAAACATGTTAGGCAATATAGATATGAGCCTATTGACATTAGGTTAGTGTGCGACTTTCTTTCATATTAAATTACACTTGTGACGTCATCCTATTGTTCTCTCGCTCCATTATTTTTCAGGAATGGAGCGTTTTATTTTACATCAATTTTTTTCACTTCAAATTTCAATTTTTTAAATATTTCAAGTTATGTTATTGAAAAGGCATTAAGTTGAGTGTAATTTAAGTCGGTTAATATCCTCGTAACTCTCCATTCCTATAAAATAATGAGCCTCGGGCCCTGGGGCCCTCGGCTCCATTATTTTTTAGGAATGGAGAGTTACGAGGACATTAACCTATACATATTGACTGCTCAGACTGCCAAGAGTAAAACCAATCAATATTTCAGCGTAATACTTTACTCAAGTTATAAGAAATTTACTATAAACGGCTATATAATTTAAGATTTATAATCATTAAATATCCACGTACCGGTATATGAGTTTTTCAATTCATCCAAGAGATGTTGAATTAAACTGTAATTTTCTAGAAAAGCGTACAGAAAATGTACCTATTCATTAAAGAAAACTGACGATATGAACTACCGATAAACTGTTGTAAAAGAATATTGCATAAAAGATTACCAGAAATCTTAACCAATTAACCTATTACTAGAAATGCTGTCATCCTGGCCTACAACTGGCAAAAGATCTTAAAACAAGATTCAATGCTCAAAGCTATTATAGTCTGTAACAAAATATTCTATAATATAATAAATAGCAATTTTAAAAATAATTAAGATGAGTCATTAAACAGTTTAGATATTTGGGAAAGGCAACAACCAATCACTTCCCTTACAAATGACTCAAACTGGCTCATGGCTGCATGCAATTTAACCAGCATGAGATGTTTGACCTTCTGAAGATACCTAATTTGGCATGAACTGATATTTTGGGAGAAAAAATAGTATTTCTGAGAAACATGACACTGTCTCTTTAACTTCTTACACAACTGTAATTAACACATTAGGTCAACTGAACCAAATCCTTACCGCTCCTAGTCACATTGCTTGGGAGAATATCCTGTTAATCTGTTAATCCATGCAGGTATTGTATCATGTTATTACATGGATTATTATATCCCCATTCATAATTATAGCCCTTGATCAGCTGTCAGGCATGATAATATCTGTATTTTCCTGGCTTAAAATCATCATAATACCAATTACCAACAGATATTAGATAAATGATCTTCAGAGATTATTTCTTTTTTTGCAAGAGTGGTCATTTTGCCATCAACCCAAGATACTATCAGCTTAAAAAAAAGTCTTGAGAAACAAATCTTCTTGATTTAAAGGGACAGTCTTATCAGGGTATTTTTTTGTGGAAACGAAATTCAAGATTCATTTTATTCTTTGTGAAATTGTTAAATCTTGATTAACTAGAATGTTAACCTCTCAAACATAAACAAAGTGTGAGATAATCATGTTATAATCGAATATAAGCATAAACAGAGAAGTACTCTTGAATTATGTTTCCACAAAAAATACCCTGATAGGACGGTCCTTTAAACAAATTTATCCCAATGAACCAGTTTTCAAAATTCTTATTCACTTCAAGTTTTCCAATGGCATCAATCCAAAAGAATTTTTGTTTTTCAAAGTATCGTTTATCAAAGAATAAATTCCTCCTAGATCATACAAATTCTCCTTCAGATCTGTCCTACAGCAGTACTGCATTAATCAATCCTCATGAAATATATTTTCCACACATAATATTTCTAAAATGTTCTTACAAAATCTATCCTCAAGAAATCAATTTCAAGGTATAGATCAAAGAACTCACCTATTTAATGTGTATATGATATTCTCACCTTAGATCAGATACATATAGTCCAACAGCAGTACTGCACTAATCAATCCTTATGAGATATGTTTTCCACACATAATATTTCTCAAATTTCTCAACAAAATCTATCCTAAAGAAATCAATTTTCAGGTGTATATCAAAGAACTCACCTGTAATCAAGCTTCCCAGGTGTTCCCAGGTGCATATGTCATGAATAGTTTATAGCTACTATTGACGGGTTAGTGAACAACTTCACAGGCACAGTAACAGACTAAATACTCTAGTGAGTTATTACAATGTGCTAATCATACCCTGACACCTTAGATCAAACTACTGTAACATGAGAGAACTACTGTAGATAGAGAGAATGCATCATACCATTCTTCTCCTAGTAGGCCTTCAAAGATTATAAAGGTAACAAACACTTGTTCTATCGTGGTATTTTTGGTGGAAAAAAACTTCAAGAATACTTCCCTGTTTTTACTTATATACCAGTATGATTATAAAATGATTATTTCACACTTATTTTAATATTATGTTAGTTAGGATAACATTTTAGATGTTCGAGATTTAACAATTTGAAAACAAATGGACTGTCCCTTTAAATCTTTCTCCCCTAAAGACCCATGAAAAGGCCTGTAAATGTATTAATTAACTATTAGTTTCTTTGAGGCGACTAGAAGCCAAAAACTTACTCAAAGCCGGGAGATTCAAACGAAGCGGAATACGAAATACATTCTCAATTCGTATAAAATGTAGAACATCATTGAATGCATAGACCTTTTGTGTATCACCTTCCTCTGCAAGGCACAATTTGTGCCAATCTCAATATTTCAAGCCTTGCTGCTTCCTACCAAAATTCTTACCTCCTCTTGACAAACAGTTGCAATCTTGGTTAGATGTGTGAAAGGACTATTAAGTACCACTGCAGTAAACTCTTACAGAAAGCTGAGGAAAATGTTTCAAAGTTTAGATATACCAGTGATATGGACAATAAGGACGAGGACAATTTTCCTTGTCACGGAAGTTGGATGCTTATATTCTTATACTCGACTGAAGGATAATGTCAATTACTAAGCCACAAATTTTTAAAACGGCCCCATTGGATGTCGCAAGCGCAACTTTTGAAATGAATGTTTTGTATTTATATTTTGAACTCTCTTTGGGAAGTCACCAATGTAATCAAAACACTACCAAATGCAGCAAAATGTACACATAAACAGCCCAAACCTCATCACATTTGTGTTATGCATCAAAAAGGTACAAAATAGCATCATTAAATTAAACACTCCATACGCAAGGCTTAATTTAGCCAGTAATGAAAACTGCTGTGAGTTACGCCTTGCAGAGAAAATACTCTTTCACCAGTATTTCACTGTATTATGAGGATAAGAGTTGGTGATTCCAATCCAAGGTGCTTTGAGAAGAAATACTTATTTTCAAAAGCTATAAACACTTTTGAACTTAAGGTACATTGGCAAGAAAAAAGATTCAAATCTACTTATACATGCAGCAAAACTGTATGGTAAGAAGAATGCCCAACAAACAGTAATGGTGACTTGTACTGAAACCAGTGGCTCTCATTTCACAGTTACTGGAAGGAACCACAAATGGTACTATAATAGTTACAACATGTAAGAATGATAGCACTTAGGCAACACAGAGCCTATTGATGAGTTATTGATTGTCTTGTGATAATGAGATACGACCTCATCAAACTGGTTCTATCATTTATTGATCATAAGTAATTGGTTCTATCATTTATTGATCAGAAGTAATTGGTTTACAGGTGAGGTCATGTAAGATATAAGGTATCTCCTTTGTTACTATAACACTTGTATACTCCTCTAACACAGACTAGCAAACATTATATAGATTAGACAAGTGGAACCAAGGAATTAGAGGGTGTGGTTGGTGATGGGGAGGCTTTTTTTTAAAGAGGTATTTATTACTACAATGCTTGTATACCCATCTATATAGACTAGCAAACATAATATAGATAAGAAAAGTGAAATCAAGAAATTAAAGGGACAGTCCTTACGGGGTATTTATTGTGGAAACAAAATTCAAGTCGACATTTCAGTTAATGCATATAATGCTGTTGGTACAAGATCATAACAACGTCACAGGGTATTGGGAGTAACAATTTTGTTGATTTATATTTAACAACTTGATACAAGCGTACAAGCGAATTCTGTTTCCACAAATATACCTTGTACAAGGACTGTCCCTTTAAAGGGGCAGTAGCAAGTTTTTTGATAATTCTATATTTTAAAATTTTCATTGATATTAAAGTAAATGCTAAATGTTTTATTTTGACAGTGTCAAATATCTCATTACACAAACCAATTATCCATAGTCAGAGGACAAAGTATGAAGATTCACTGAAAATCCATTGACAGCTATTTTGTGTGAACACCTTTGATTCATTTTGTGTAAGAAAAAGGAATCGCATGGCTTAACTTTATCTTATATATTTGAATCATTACTGCTCCATTTAAATACATTGTCTTTCAACTGGAACCATTAATAATAATTTTTCTGACATCACATTATATTCCCCCTAAAAAGGTGCTACTGCCCCTTGGCTGTGGTTGGTTGTTGGGAGGCATCTTTTGAAAGACATATTGGGAATATTTATAAATGGGGGTTCTTCAATTTTTGAGGTCTTTAAAAAATATTCCAAAAGGAGAGATTTGAGGCACCTTGACACCTAGCAATGTGGTTATCTGCAATAGGATTAGGGATAATGATGATGCAATTTATAACTGAATTAATAAGGCCATCTTTATATACAATTCTGTTTAATAATCTTACTGTCAACACTATCGAGAGAAAAAAGAAAAACTAGAAAAAAGGAATATTAAAGTTGGGAGATGAAACCAAATTATTCATATAAAATAAAATATTGACAGCAAAATATATGGTTATGATACATATATGGATTGAATTTATAAACACAAATTAAGTCCTTTTGAAAGTACTTACTATGATACATACAGTACAATCCTTAACCCTTGAGTTGCCGCGGCAAGAAGTGGTTATTGTCAGAACAACTTGTCAACTTTGCTTTGAGTGGAAACAGTCAGTACATAGATAGATCACGTATAGGATAATCTTAATGGAAAATATCTCGCAGCTTTCCAGAAGATTACTTCGGCTTGTTGACATTCCAGAGTTGTCAACCTTCCTAACTCAGGTTGTAGGAAATTTAATAATGCAAGAGTGCATGAATGGTTTCACCAAGTTCACATTGTACCCTTTCATGTTTTAATAAATATCTTATGTCTATACCCCCACTGCTACAATAAATACATATGAAAATACATTTGTTATATAGAGAATACTAGACGAATGGTAATGTGATAACATTTTTAAGCAACAAGTGTATAGAATTGGTATCAGACCAATGAAAGTGAGTCTGATACCACATTCTATTCACGAGTTGCTTAAAAATGTTATCACATTGCCATGAATTTAGTATTTTATTTATTACTCAACCCTCAATATATCAATATTTAATATATCGTCACAACAAGAATCAGCTGACTTGGAACAATCGCGAAACCAGCGTATGAATTTCCATGAGTCCAAATAAAATAGTTTGCTATTGTTTGGATGTTTACACATGTCATACGCCTATAAACATGATACAAATTCTATTGGTGAAAAACATTTCATTTTCAAAAGATGCATTGATAAAATAAACACTAAGAAGCAACGAAAACTGTCAACACAACATGCTCTCGCAACGTGACGTCATCAGATCGCCAAGTGACGTCATCGGAATTTGTCCAGTTTCTAGGTCACGTATCACGTATCAATGTTGATAGGAACCGGGAGATAGAACTTGGGGAAAGTTAGTTAAACGATAACATGTTCGGATCTCGTGCTTGCGGAGGAAAGCAACGGTTTGGATGGCAATGAAGCAAGTAAACAGTCGAAGCACCATGTTTATGTTACGGTAGGCAGAGGAGGCAACACCGCTTGTGACGGCACAGAAGGTGGACAAGTGATTAAGCAAAGGATGGATTTGTGATGATTATCAAAATGTTAATGCATCTAAAATGTAAAAAAAAACGCTTAGATAATATTCTTTCACATAAATAACCATTTTGTTGAGAATGTAAAATTTGTCAGTCGCCACTTATAAGTCACGTGATTGGACATTGTCATGTGACGTTCGAAAGTAGTTCCGTTTCTTTGCACAAGATGGTAACACACATGTGTGTTACCAACTCATTGTTATCTAATGAGTGATCTCACCACGGTTGAGTTATAAATTTTGGCAGCACATTGGAAGACTTACAACCTCCTTAACCCTCTTGGAACTAAAAATGTTTTTAAAATTAAAAATACTGAAAAAAATAACTTTGGACAAAAGTTAATAGGAGATATTGACAGTTGTGATAGATGTTGTCATTAAGGGTTTAGCTGCAATTCCTGGATTCCAAATATTTCCTGGCAATAATTCATGCTGAAAGTGTGTCTATTATGGATTAAAATAGTATGACAGGTAAATTCAATATCAGACTTAAAGTTAAAGTTAGATCATGTAATGTAGAATACCCACTCTCTTAGTTTGCATCTTACTCAATAAGACGTTTTGAAATTAAATTTAAAAAACTTTGTCTAAATTATGCTAAATATTTCAAGTGTTTCTGAAACATCTATCTATTATAATAGAAAGGTATCATCATACACATTCTAGAAAAGAATTAATACAATCAGTATTAGCCCTAATTGCCTAAGAGGTTGCATAAAAAGTTATAGACATGAAAACCTTGGATCCTTTTCAAATACCGGTAAGAAATTTCATTTCTACTTCAAACAGGCTTAATCAATTACAAACAGCAGCAGGAATTTTAATCACAGTAATATTGGCCTACATATAACAAAAGTTAACTCAATCAATCTTATCATATATCTTAATAGTTTGAACAACAGCAGACTTTAAATCACAGCTATACATTATATAACAAAATCATATTTCTTATTCACTGCCAATTACTCCCAGAAACCCATTTAACCTTTGTGAAGCAATTGACATATTAAATGTGTGCAATTGTGTTTCTATTGTTTGCCTGTCAGTCAGTACAGAGGAAGTGGCATGACCAGAATAACAGTCAGTAATGATATGGCAGTTATATGCTGGCTTGGTGCACACTGACAGGTTAATACCGTGTGATATGCCGTGATACACACCAGGCAGGATAGGGACCTGTATATATATATATATATACCCAGGACATGTTGGCACTTTACCAGGACTGTTATGAGGCTCCAAACAGGGGGTACTCAAGGCATATTATTATTAAAGAGCCTTGCCTATTGGCATCTGACGGCCATCTTGTATTGAATAATAAAGAATAGTGAAATTTTCTTACCCACACAAATCCACGCTCTAATGCATGCTCATGGGGTATGAATACAAAAGGACTGTTCTGCTACTTATTTTACAATAAATATTGAAAATATACTTTTGATAAAATATCCCCACATTTACAGAATTGATGGTAAAAGTTCTCATCAATCCCTTGTAATGATGTAGCAAGGTTTGCACCAATGAATGGCTTAGATCTCTGCTCATTGTTGAGGGTTCTTCTCTATCAAGTTGTCATATCAAAATCAATCAAAATTTGATCCCCCCCATAACATGTCCCAATATTGTTGTGTTATAATCATGTACTAGTTAAGTATATGTACTAACTTGATTTCCCCTCTAATTTCTGTTTATTTTGATTATTCTATTTAAACAACTGATAAAGTCTCAAGAGGTAAATGCAATTGAAAACTTCGGAATTAACTTTCCTCTCTTTTTATCTCATTGTCTCTTCAGATTGGTAAAACAAGTCGTATGCTTCTGTGTAACCTCTGTCACAGGTTTTCAAAATTGTTCTGCAATGAATACAACTTCAGGAAATGGTATTTCTGGCCCATATAGAATGCCCTTTTTTAAGAGAGGTTGCTTGAGTAGAGATGACTCAAGTAGTTTGTAGATTCTTCCATTGATACAAAGCACAATTCAATTTGTTATTTTGTGATTAAAATGTTTATGTGGATGTTTCATAAATCATCATAATCATTGAAATCCCATAAACATTTTCTAAAATTCTATTTTCTTAAATTCAAAAAAAGCGACAAAGACACACACAAAAAAAGATACAAATTAAAAGAAACATTGCAGCATACAAAGAGGTTTTAAACATTTGTCCTTAAACGCTATTTAGAATATACATAGACCATTGATTTAAAAAGGCATACTGAGATTGCTACTGTGACATATGTGTGACAAAAAGACATTACATGTGTGAATGGATTCAATCATCACACAAGCAAATATCAATTTCACAGGAAGGTGCAAAGGTTTCACGAGCAATCAACTGAGACATAAACCTATTTCTTAAACTAGACAAAACTTGTCTCTAGTAAAGATTTCTTGGCAATGATAATAAAATATTCTCTCCCTTTCTAGAATTAACTTTGTGTAAAGCTGTTTCCACATGTTAGCTTTATTGAGTCTGTGTTTGACAATTTTCAATCAGTGAAGATCTTCAAAAAGATTAACTCTGAATCAGTGAATGTTTTTTCAAATCATCTTACTGGGGTACATAGATTTATGTTTTAAAATATCTATAAAGTTGATTTTTGGAATCTCCTCATATGATTTTGACTCATATGGCAAACAATGCTACTTACAGATCCCCCCAAAAAAAACAATTGCCAAATTTTACCAAAATTTAAACAAACGAAAAATTAAGTTTTCTAATTAATTTATGCACCCTTTTAGGACAACTAGAGCATTAGATAAAATTGTTACCGGTTAATTTGCTTTTTTTTCGCTGCCTTTAGAATATAACAAACTTAAAATAGTAAAATCAATCTGGTTTTAGCTTACCATTCTCATGAATAACTTGTCCATTAATTTTAAGGGCAGCATTATTATATTGATGCACTATTCATTATTTAGTGACAGTTTATGATTGCTCTAGTAAAAACATATGTCATTCAAGCAGTGACATAAAAGTATGCACAAGCTCACCATGTCAGCAATAACCTACACATCCATTAGAGACTACATTTCCATTACACTTGTGTATGAAGTCTACAGTTCATATAACATATAAAAAAACTATCAATAATAAAGGGGCAGTAGCACGTTTTTTGATAATTTTATATTCTAAAATTTTCACTGATAATTGTAAGTTAATGCTAAATGTATTATTTTGACAGTGTTAAAACAGAATCATCCATAGTCAGAGGACAAAGTATAAAGATTCACATAAAATCCATTGGCGGCCATTTTGTGTGAACACCTTTAATTCATTTTGTGTAAGAAAAATCAAACGCATGGCTAAACTTTATGTTATATATTTGAATTATTGCTGTTCTATTTAGTTTAAATACATTTTCTTGCAATTGGAACCATTCATTTTCATTTTCCTGACATCACCTTATATTCGCCCTAAAAACGTGCTACTGCCCCTTTAAAGGGTTATATATCATTATGTCATGTTATTTTGATTAAATAATTGACATCTATTAAATTTTAATTTAGTTTATCAACAGATCCGTTTCTTATTGCATTGCTTCTACAGTCACTAGGGGCAGGATAGTGCAGTGGATCAAGAGGTCTGGGGTTTGAATCCTGCAAGGGGCTTTGCAACTGTGTCTGCAGTAGAGAACTGTTCTACATGCAGTAATTGTAGGTTTGGGTGCAATGCTACAGCACAATACCACCCATGGTAAGCTAGTTCCTGCCGATGTTTGCTGGTTTCACTGCACTGCATAGCCACAATAGTGTTGCAGGTATTCACCCTCCAATAACTCTAGCATTCATGACATAAATGGGCCTTTTTGAAACTTTTTTGGATTTCCAAATTTTGAATGGGGAATTTCCTTTATATCAATAGCAAACTTATAAATAATTCCAAAGGTCTTTTTTTCCTCCAATGTATAAAATGGTCCAGGGTTCCTGCTTTTCCATATCCCTGCATTATGTGTTATATTAATACTATGTTAATAAATTGACAGTCCCTTAATTCTGCACATTTTCTATTCAACTTATTTGTTCAATGATTAAGGGTAAGGAATTACTTCACTAAATTAAAGTCTATCCGAACAGAGAGTCACTGAAAATCAAAATCAGACAAACAAAAATAATTTTGATAAATATTATAGGTATTATTGTCATGTAAATATAATAAAAAACCTGCTCTACCTTTCACTTGATCATAGACACATTAATCACATGCTATAATACATTCCGTTTCACCCCGCTGCCCCAGTTATATATCCATGGAATGTAGGAGAATAATCAATAAAAGTACCGAGGGTACAGAAGCTCACCTTAAAATTAATGATGTGGTAATATGGTTTAATTGTGTAACCATGTTTTATATGATAATTGATTATGGCTGCCATCGTGATTTTTTTATCTTTTAAAATGCTATTCTTCTGTTGGAAACCACTAGAGCTTGAACAAACATTAATACAAGAATGATATAATCATGATTTGTTAACAAGCAGTAGGTTTTTGTATAACTTTTTTGTATATCTATGGCTGAATTGGTGACCATCTTGGACTTTTTAATCTTCAAAATGCTACTTTTATGTGGGCATCTGTATTAATTTCATTATGATATCTTGATTGGTTTAGGAGTATTCATTTAGTCACACTCTCAACTTCCAAAGAACTAAAAAGATGATGCACATAAACATTTGGAATATATTCCTCTGACACAAATCACAAATTCAGCTAGTGATAAGTCCAATTACCAAAGTAAACTGTCCAGGTCAATGTCTCATGTAATTCTAACTGAAGATTTCTGAATATCTTAAATCTTGACATATGTTAGTGCAATCTGATTGGTCAGAATAGGCTAGCAACATGGGGGTTTATGCTAATTACTAGAAATGATGACCTATGATGACCTCTTGCACCTGCATGTAGCTTATGTAACTTATCCTCTTATGTAAGTTACTGTTACCTCCCCTCATTTCAATATGCAATACAGATACCCTTTAGAGGAGAGTTGCAGGAGAGGGGCTGGGAGGATAGGAGGGGAAAGGGGTTGGTTGGGGGGGGGGGGGGGGGGGGGGGGGTAGAAGGGGTGGGGGTAAAAGAGAGGTTTGCAATGGAAATAATCTGGAGGTCAACTCAGTAATATGTTTATTGAAGTATCTTAACTAACAGAGAGAATTGGTGAGAAAGACTTTGTAAAAAAAGAATTGTTCAGACAGCTGTTCAATGAATGCTGTTTTGAAGATGAATATTATATCTTTTATTAGCATGACAAACAAAATAAAAGATAATTAGTTATTCATTAACCAAAATTTTCAATTTGGAATAAATTAATTGCATGGGAACAAAGGAGTAAAAAACCTTACAGTTAGTGTTGGGAGTGAACAAATTTAATCATTTTAAATGCTTTTGAAAAGGATTTGTTTGAATTCAATGATCATTATAATTATCTAGATAATCATTGTTCAGACCGTAATCAGATATAGATGATTAAAAAATGTATATTTATCCCTCACTGGCTATGTTATTTGCCATATATGAAGTGTCAGGAATTATGTAACCCACTGATGGAGTGAACAACTTTTATCATTTTATGTTTTATTAAAAAAGATTTATTAAAACAGTCATGCTTCAGGCTGTTCGCAGATAAAGATGATTCATAAATTTTTTTGTAACTGTATTTATAGTGTTGATAAATATTACAACAAGCGTATCAATACAAATATAATGACATTTATTTGATTGATCAGGAAATGTACTCTTTTCAATGAATTTCATGAAATCTAATTGAAAATTCAATATAATTGACATATTGACCATCTTGGATTCTTGATAATAAAATAAATGCGTCTTTGTCAGGAATCAATATATAAAAAAATACTCACTTTTCAGAATGATATCTTAATTGATTTAGTAGGAGTAGTACTTGGCCTGAAATCTAATTGAAAAATAATGGCTTCTATGATGACATGTTGTTCCCAGAATCCCTTCAGCATGATACAATTATCATTTAGTTTTACAGGTATTTATAAAACACATGGTATTGGAACTGGAACCTGATACAAAATACCTCTATTATTAACTTATCATGTAGATTACTGTACATAAAAGCACATTCTTGACTTGTTAATATTAACTCATCGTGCAGATTGTTGTACACAAAAGCTGATTCTTGACTTGTTTAAATTGTTATTTGTAAAAAGTATTACTATTATTAGAATACAAGTATACTTTTCATAAAGACAATTTATATACTTTCCATAAAGTCCATTATGTTCTATTTATCAATTAGATCAGGATTACTATGCAATATACAAGCAGGCAGGGCTGCTAGCCCCAGATCCTTAAGGAGAGTGTAGCAATTTGTGTATTTGGCTTTGTGTAAGTATATTTGGAGAAGCACCCTAGTGTGCTGAGCATGTAAACCTGAAGCCCTTATGTGTGGTATTAAAAGACTTGACGGGAGAGAACATGAATTGTTGTGAAAAATATATATAATTTCACAAAATATAGTTAGCTTATGTCCTAAATTGATTTTGTGTCAAGAAGAACTTCTGTTAGATATAAATGGTACAAATATGAGTAAAACACAGGAACTGGAACCTGATGCAAAATAACTCTTTCCACATCAACTTATGTAGATTGCTAAACACAAAGCTTATTGTTGACAAATTTTGTGTAAGTTGTTTTTCTTAGAAAGAACATTTCACTGTCATGAGAATACAAGTCTAATTTCCATAACTCTTATTGTTTACACATGGCCATATAGCATAATGCTCTACCATATCAATTGGGTCAGGTTGATTATGCAACAGACTAGCAGCTGAGACTGTGATGCAGCCTGTATTGGGATGTGTATTAGAAATGCATAGTGGACTCAGCAGGAATATCTGAACTCTGGTTGACCCCTTTTGTGTGGTATTTAAAGGAATATAAGGGAGATACCATTGTTTAAAATTCAACATGATGTTTAATGTCATTGGGTTTTTGCAGCTAGTTGCCATAAATATTTTAAACAAATTAATTAATTATGTTTGTCTTTCATCTTAATGTTTTAAAAACACTTAAAAATATAGAACAACTTGCATGACAATCTTAAATATTCCATATTCAAGATAATATTATGATTAGTAAGTTCAAATTAGAGAATTTCTATGGTGCGAGTGATCACTTGATGAAAGCTTAAAATTTAGTAATAATGATGTGTCATCTGCAGCTGAAAAGTCAATATGGCTGCTATCGCGGCCATCTTGGATTCTCAGAACTGAAACGTCTACCTTTGTGGGAGGAATCACTATAGGTATTACATACTACAATATGAAAATGATATCTAGATTGGTTTAGGAGAAGGAGTCATTTTAATTAAATCTAATTGAAAATTCAATATGGCTGCCATAGCGGCCATCTTGGATTCTCAAAACTGAAACGTCTACCTTTCTGTGAGGAATCACCATGGGTATAACATACTATGATTTCAGAATGATATCTGGATTCGTTTAGGAGGAGTAGTCTTTTTCCTGAAATCTAATTGAAAATTCAATATGGCTGCCATAGCGGCCATCTTGGATTCTCAAAACTGAAACGTCTACCTTTCTGTGAGGAATCACCATGGGTATAACATACTATGATTTCAGAATGATATCTGGACTCGTTTAGGAGGAGGAGTCTTTTTCCTGAAATCTAATTGAAAATTCAATATGGCTGCCATGGCGGCCATCTTGGATTCTTAAAACTGAAACGTTTACCTTTCTGTGAGGAATCACCATGGGTATAACATACTACAATTTCAGAATGATATCTGGATTCGTTTAGGAGGAGTAGTATTTTTCCTGAAATCTAATTGAAAATTCAATATGGCTGCCATGGCGGCCATCTTGGATTCTCAAAACTGAAACGTCTACCTTTCTGTGAGGAATCACCATGGGTATAACATACTACAATTTCAGAATGATATCTGGATTCGTTTAGGAGGAGTAGTCTTTTTCCTGAACTCTAATTGAAAATTCAATATGGCTGCCATGGCGGCCATCTTGGATTCTCAAAACTGAAACGTCTACCTTTCTGTGAGGAATCACCATGGGTATAACATACTACAATTTCAGAATGATATCTGCATTCGTTTGGGAGGAGTAGTCTTTTTCCTGAAATCTAATTGAAAATTCAATATGGCTGCCATGGCGGCCATCTTGGATTTTCAAAACTGAAACGTCTACCTTTCTGTGAGGAATCACCATGGGTATAACATACTACAATTTCAGAATGATATCTGGATTCGTTTAGGAGGAGTAGTCTTTTTCCTGAAAGTTTACGGACGGACGGACAGACAGACAGACGGACGGACGGACGGACAGACAGACGGACGACGGACGAAGCGCCATGACATAAGCTCACATTTACTTTGTAAAGGTGAGCTAAAAATACTCACTTTTCAGAATGATATCTTAATTGATTTAGTAGGAGTAGTACTTGGCCTGAAATCTAATTGAAAAATAATGACTTCTATGATGACATGTTGTTCCCAGAACCCCTTCAGCATGATACAATTATCATTTAGTTTTACAGGTATTTATAAAACACATGGTATTGGAACTGGAACCTGATACAAAATACCTCTATTATTAACTTATCATGTAGATTACTGTACATAAAAGCAGATTCTTGACTTGTTAATATTAACTCATCGTGCAGATTGTTGTACACAAAAGCTGATTCTTGACTTGTTTAAATTGTTATTTGTAAAAAGTATTACTATTATTAGAATACAAGTATACTTTCCATAAAGTCCATTATGTTCTATTTATCAATTAGGTCAGGATTACTATGCAATATACAAGCAGGCAGGGCTGCTAGCCCAAGATCCTTAAAGGGGCAGTAGCACGTTTTTTGATAACTTTATATTTTAAAATTTTCACTGATAATTGTAAGTTAATGTTAAATGTATTATATTGACAGTGTCAAAAATCTCATTAAACAAGTCAATCATCCATAGTCAGAGGACAAAGTTTGAAGATTCACATGAAATCCATTGGCGGCCATTTTTGTGTGAACACCTTTAATTCATTTTGAGTAAGAAAAAGGAATCGCATGGCTAAACTTTACAATATATATTTGAATTATTACTGCTCCATTTAGTTTAAATACATTGTCTTTCAATTGGAACCATTAATTTTCATTTTCCTGACAACACCTTATATTCCCCCTAAAAACGTGCTACTGCCCCTTTAAGGAGAGTGTAGCAATTTGTGTATTTGGCTTTGTGTACGTATATTTGGAGAAGCACCCTAGTGTGCTGAGCATGTAAACCTGAACTCTGGCTAAGCCGTTATGTGTGGTATTAAAAGACTTGAAAAGAGAAAAAATGAATTGTTGTGAAAAATATATATAATTTCACAAAATATAGTTAGCTTATGTCCTAAATTGATTTTGTGTCAAGAAGAACTTCTGTTAGATATAGAAATGGTACAAATATGAGTAAAACACAGGAACTGGAACCTGATGCAAAAAAACTCTTTTTACATCAACTTATCATGTAGATTGCTAAACACAAAGCTTATTGTTGACAAATTTTGTGTAAGTTGTTTTTCTTAGAAAGAACATATCACTGTCATGAGAATACAAGTCTAATTCCCATAACTCTTATTGCATACACATGGCCATATAGCATAATGCTCTACCATATCAATTGGGTCAGGTTGATCATGCAACAGACTAGCAGCTGAGACTGTGATGCTAGCAGACTGTATTGGGATGTGTATTAGAAATGCATAGTGGACTCAACTGGAATATCTGAACTCTGATTGACCCCTTTTGTGTGGTATTTAAAGGAATATAAGGGAGATACCATTGTTTAAAATTCAACATGATGTTTAATGTCATTGGGTTTTTGCAGCTAGTTTCCATAAATATTTTAAACAAATTAATTAATTATGTTTGTCTTTCATCTTAATGTTTTAGAAACACTTAAAAATATAGAACAACTTGCATGACAATCTTAAATATTCCATATTCAAGATAATATTATGATTAGTAAGTTCAAATTAGAGAATTTATATGGTGCGAGTGATCACTTGATGAAAGCTTAAAATTTAGTAATAATGATGTGTCATCTGCAGCTGAAAAGTCAATATGGCTGCTATCGCGGCCATCTTAGATTCTCAGAACTGAAACATCTACCTTTGTGGGAGGAATCACTATAGGTTTAACATACTACAATATGAAAATGATATCTAGATTGGTTTAGGAGAAGGAGTCATTTTCATGAAATCTAATTGAAAATTCAATATGGCTGCCATGGCGGCCATATTGGATTCTCAAAACTGAAACGTCTACCTTTCTGTGCGGAATCACCATAGTTATAACATACTACAATTTCAGAATGATATCTAGATTGGTTTAGAAAGAGTAGTCTTTTCATGAAATCTAATTGATAATTCAATATGGCTGCCATAGCGGCCATCTTTGATTCTCAAAACTGAAACGCCTACCTTTCTGTGAGGAATCACCATGGGTATAACATAATACAATTTCAGAATGATATCTGGATTCGTTAAGGAGGAGTAGTCTTTTTCCTGAAATCTAATTGAAAATTCAATATGGCTGCCATGGCGGCCAACTTGGATTCTCAAAACTGAAACGTCTACCTTTCTGTGAGGAATCACCATGGGTATAACATACTACAATTTCAGAATGATATCTGCATTCGTTTAGGAGGAGTAGTCTTTTTCCTGAAATCTAATTGAAAATTCAATATGGCTGCCATGGCGGCCATCTTGGATTCTCAAAACTGAAACGTCTACCTTTCTGTGAGGAATCACCATGGGTATAACATACTACAATTTCAGAATGATATCTGCATTTGTTTAGGAGGAGTAGTCTTTTTCCTGAACTCTAATTGAAAATTCAATATGGCTGCCATGGCGGCCATCTTGGATTCTCAAAACTAAAACGTCTACCTTTCTGTGAGGAATCACCATGGGTATAACATACTACAATTTCAGAATGATATCTGGATTCGTTTAGGAGGAGTAGTCTTTTTCCTGAAAGTTTACGGACGGACGGACAGACAGACGGACGGACGGACGGACAGACAGACGGACGACGGACGAAGCGCCATGACATAAGCTCACATTTACTTTGTAAAGGTGAGCTAACAACAATATGTATTCACCAAGTGAATAGCGGTAGATATCCCTCGAGTCAAAGTAAATGCTTACTTGCAGGATATGGGGGTGGCATATTTGACAAACAAACTATCAGAATATATACCAAAACATTGAAAGGACAGGCACACAAATTATGTGAATTGATTTGACCTCAAAATAACAAAATATCAAATGTGGTAAATTTTTCCCTTAAAGGGGCAGTAGCACGTTTTTAGGGGGAATATAGGGTGATGTCAGGAAAATGACAGTTAATGGTTTCAAATGAAAGACAATGTATTTAGACTAAATGGAGCAGTAATAATTCAAACATATAGCGTAATGTTCGGCCATGCAATTCGTTTTTCTTACAAAAATGAATTAAAGGTGTTCACAAAAAAATGGCCGCCAATGGATTTTATGTGAATCTTCATACTTTGTCCTCTGACTATGGGTGATTGGCTTGTGTAATGTGATTATTGACACTGTCAATATTATACATTAGGCATTTACTAACAATTATAAGCGCAATTTTTAAAATATAAAATTATCAAAAAACGTGCTACTGCCCCTTTAAACCATATTCACAAAATGCTTAAAGGGGCTAATATAAACATTTAAAGTGAATTTTTAAACTTATGAAGAGATATCTTTTAAAAAATGTTTATTACTTCCATGCAGCAAGGTACATTCAATCTCTTTGTTTTCAAAATAAATTGGATATTTACAAAGTAACACATATGAGACATATCAATTCTTGATATTGAATAAACATCAAAATGGATACATTATGATAAGAATGTTACACAAAAAATTACACTATAATAATTACACTGATCTGATTAAACTGATACATTGTATAACTTTGGTGAATATTGTTGTTTTTAAGGGCAATAACAGAGTTTATCTCACAGCAATTCTCTGTTACAAAATTTGACAGGAAGAATAAGTTACATGAAGAATAACAAACTCACACCATGCTTGCTAACATGGAAAGACTCAATACATCCCTGGGTGTCTTCATTACAGGAATAGGGCTAACAAGGGAGGTAAGCCATCAAGTTGTTACAGCCAGATACGGGCGCATGTAGGACATCTTTGGCGCAAACTTCGCCCTTAATTTCACCTACCTACCTACCTACAGCCAGATACAATTTCAGAAGCAGTTTCATTAGCAAGATATTCGTATAATGAAAAAGGAAAAGCCTACATGAATGTGAAATCAATCTGAAGGCCATGTGTGACACCAAAATCAATTTATAGGTCAGGGAACTGTATTGATGCCTATACAATATTGGAATATGAATACATACAGTTAATTCAAGCAAGACAGAAGATGATTCTTATGATTTCATTATTTATTAGGATTTTAAGAGTAACATATTATATATATTTAACTGTCAGATGTTTAAGTTTGGTTTAACGGACGAATGTGTTCCAGTATGTACTTATCTTTTACAAATTTCGAAGAACATTTACTAACAACATAATATTGAAGTGTGCATGGCTGCCATAACCTTTCATGGCACTGGTGCTGTTTATCATATCATTCTTTCATAAAATTATTCAGATATAAGATATTCATTATGACACTTATACTGATTTCACAACACTTTATTTATTTGATTATTTTTATATTTTAGTATAATTCAGAGGTTTTGACAACACTTTATGTTATGATTACTGGGGTGTGTAGAGAATATCACATATTAACTATCATGTCACTGATCCTGTTATTTGATAAAAAAAATAACATAATTTTCCTTATACATTGTCAGTTAGGGAAATTAGTCTAGTTGATTCAATAACATCTCCATGTCAGTTTTTAGATAGAAGAATATGTTGTCCCTTGCATATAAAGAATCTCACACTCTTGATTGTCATAATGCAGTAATGACAAACAGTAGCCATGTCGCAGTAAGTGGGTGACAATCCTCTCTCGTTTGACAAGCATTCAATAAGCTGCATGTGTTGTCGCTTGGAACTTGCCTTAGGTCATAACATGACCAGACTTGAAGAAAGTGGGGAATTTGGGATCGGTGAGGCCATATTTTGATAATACAAAACCCATTTTATTTTAAAATCAATAAATTTCCTTATGAATATGTTTTGTAATTTATTCAAAAATGAGTATTTTTGCGTTAATGTCATTAAATAGTTACAATAACTTTCGCAATAATGATTCATTGTCTTTGTTTACTAACACGATCGGAATGTTATTAAAATCCAGAGAATTTTGGTTCATAATTTGGTGATAAAAATTAATTTCGCGTAAAACGTAAAGCGTCCAGTTTCCATCGAAACGGCGTCATAATAACTAGGCAACCCGAAAAACGGGGGCAAAAGGGGAGCTGTCAAAACCTGTAGAAACATTACGTGTCAGAGATAGATCTTTGCGAAAGACACTATAAAACAAGGAATTTGAATATTTGTATACATGTCATCATCAAATTATTGAGATCACATTATTTTGATAAGAAACGTGTGTTTATTTACCTGTATATTGCCTATGAGGTAGTCCAACGCGCGAGTTTGTTTTCAATAATAGCTCAAGCCTCGTTCCGGATCCGCGCACCTGTCGGTTTATCCAAAATATGGATCTCAACATTTGCGGATTTGGATTTGGGATTGTGAATTAAGCCTGGATTTAATTGATTCTTAATTCTGTGAATGAAAGAGTTTTTGTTTCGCTTGTTGGTAATATTTAAGCCATTAAATTCATTAACATTTGTAGTTTTTTAATGCTATTGAAATACTGATTTTTTTAATTAGAAGTCCAGTAAAGTCCAAGTCACATTTTCTCTTATGTTAATGTTCTTAAAATATATCTTATTCTCATATTTACACAATCTTCATTAAAGACACTACCATTTGTGTCTAATGATCTTATGTCTTTCACAATGGACACTAGAAAACACTACTTTGTTTACCAGTATAATGTCATTTTGTCAACATCAAATACAGTGGCAGTAATAAAAGTATAAAAATACTTAAATCTTAATTGATATTAATGAGAATACAGATATTTAGAAGTGAGGATAGGTCTAATCACAGATAATATGTTGTGACATGTATGACACGCTTAGCATGTCAAAATCATGAGTAGCATGTGCATGTACATGTATTATTAAGTTCTGTGTATGGGGGTTGGAGGAGGGGTTGGAATGGGGGTGAGGGAGCTATTGAAACCCCCAGGAGAAAATTCCCTCCCTGGAATCTTCACTGATTCTTCTCTGAATTTGAAAACACTAAAACTGTTCAACAGAAATTCTGCAAGTATACCTCTGTCTGTCCATCGATTCGTAAATTCTACACACTTTCAATTTGTTTTCCCCAAGAACCATTGGTTCAAGAGAACTCAAATCTCCAATGGCAATTTTGATTTTTAGATTTGGTAACCCCTGGGCCCAAATGAGGGAATTGGACCATTGCTTTAAAAGGACAAAAACCCTTAAAGATTGAAATCTTGTGAGCAGGTCAATTGGCTAATAGGTATATAAATTGTAGTTTTAATTACTGAAAATGAAGAATTTGGTGTCAATGCCCTCAAAACCTATTTTCATCTCAGAAATGGAAGACAAAGCGAGGTATAATTTACTTTAACCAAAAGGTATTTAAATTTCTAAAATGGTTGGTAACACTCTTTCTCAAAGGAAAGCATAGGGGGCAATTCTCATGTTTTATTTTATGTACAGTAGAACACAGATATAACAAACTCCAAGGGACCAATGAATTTAGTTCGTTATATCCGGTGTTCACTACTCATGTTTGACCGCCATGCATAGGGCTCTTGACAGGACCTAAAAGATGGTTCACTCTATATTTGATTGTTTGCTATATCTGAGTTCGCTATATCCGTGTTCTACTGTATATCATGCTTGATGACCTGCAGAGGCAATGGCTCTATTCTATCATTTCAGAAGGCATTTATTGGTCCAACATCCCCAAAAGAAATAACAAATGCAATCACTTGCTGAATGAAATCTTGCTGAATTAGTTTACTATTTTTAATGCCATGTCTTTAGCTAATTGCAGCTGAACTCGATAGTCTGTAATAATTGTGAAGAGTGTAACTTATTGTCAAAGAATGTGCTGGTATTCACAAATATCAACCCTTGTTTCATAGTCATGTCTGATGACCATGCAACTGAAAATATGTGTCTTTACCAAAAAGCCAATCATGTATTTTAGATTTGCTAATATCTTTGTCAACTTCTTTCGCTTGGTCTAACAATTTCAAAGTGAAATCACTAGCTTATTTCAGCATGCTGCAGTTTGTCAGAATTTTTGGCTAGATTGAATTAAGCGCCCTCACTGGCAATCATCAGGCTATGTGGCCTCACTGGCAATCATCAGTCTATGTATCAGTTTACATAGGCCATTTCTTCTTTTTTTTCACAAACTTTTTCTATGAAATACAGAAATAAAACAGAAACAAGTACAATACTATTATGAAGTTTTATTTAAAATCGATACACAAATATCGAATACTGTTTAGACAAGATTAATTCACTTCATGAGCAGTATAGTAAAAAAAGGATCTATGTTGATGATACATATCAATTCAATGTACACAAACAACAATAAGGCAGATAGATATGGGACAGCAGACAGGCTACTAAACATCATATTTACATACTAGAACAGGCTCAATCAGAGATAACACAACATAACGTCTCCATCGGGGATAACATGTGTAAAAGTTATCAGTCTGTATCAAACAGGAAGTGACATCACTTTCATTACCTCTGCAGCTGCCAAATCTTAATTTCAGGTTGTATAGAAAGAAATTGAGTTTTAATTTGAATTTCTAGAATAATATTGAATTATTTATCTAAAGAATGTTTCAGTCCTTGTTCTTGAAATTGTTTTCAAGATAATTGCTACCTTTATCATGAATAAAAGAATGTTGTTTTTGGCAAATGAAGAAGTCGGTTTGGAGAGAAATCATGAAATAAGGTATGAAAGAATTATAAGAAACAATGAACTGAGTGAATACACTGGGACACTTTCAAGAAGGCAGTATATAGATCAAACTATAAATGACTAGTTTATTTATATAGTATATGTATGAACTTATGTGTGGTTTAAACAGAGGCATAATCTGGGTATCATTCCACAAAACCGAGTCAAAAGACCAAAATGTTTGGTAACATTTGATCTTTGACTAGGACAGTTTTGTCGAATAGATATAATCTTGAAAACATTTCCAGACTCCAAGATATCAGCCATATAAAACATAAGGTGCAGAAATGATAAAGAATCTCAAGAAAAGAAATGGTGCAATATGCATTAGCTTGCGCTAAGCTGAGTTCGGAACAGCATCTAAGCCTGAAGTGCTCAAAGAAATAAACAAAACAAGTAACATATTTCAAAATAAACACTCAATTGCTAACTCCCTGATAAACTATTGCCACAACACGGTTTTAAACATCTCTTTGAATTCAACTTTTCTCGAAATGCAGGTTTAGATAATAAAAGTAAATCTTTCTCAGGTGTGCAAAACAAGATAAAATCTAAATTTGGACTGCATTAAATAAAAGTTGACTAATATCATGGAGGATGATGAAGACTATTTAAGAAAGGAGTTACATTTGTGAATATTGTTATTAAACATAATAAAATTAAATTGATTGTAAAGGTTAAAATATCGTTTTAAAATACTGAGCAAAACTGAGTAGTATAAAATTTCATAACAACCTTGGTGTCTGTTTCAAATGTCAGAATATGCTTAACAAATGAATAAAATCATCTCAAAACCAACAAATGTAATAAAATGAGCCTGTATTGATAGATATTTAGATACATTGATGATAGAAAAAATTGGATGAAAACTACACTACAATGAGTTCTAAGTCACAATGTCAAATATAAAGATAATGGAAAGATTTATCATTTTTAACATTAAACATTTCGTTTTGCTGACACTTTGAATTTAATTCACTGTATGCTAAATTTCCACAACATTCTCACTGAACAATAATTTGTTGAGTATACAATTTAAAAAATGGTCATATTATTGTTCGTGGCATGTTTTGAATTTCAAAAATCTTTAATGTTTTAACAACACAAATTTGACAATTTTGATGAAGAGTTGAGCACTGCAGATAAACCTTTCCATCAAAATGAAGACTACATGGAAATACTACTGTCAAATTCCACTTACACTAATGAAGGTATAGATTGTAGTAAGGCAGACATTATCAAAATGACAGAGAGAATAGTTATTATATCAATGTAACACATATTAAAGTCTCTTCTGGTTACCAACTGATCGAGAACATAAATATAAACTAAAGATTGTCACACAATTAATGCATAATTTCTCAATTAACTTTTTTAATTATCAGAATTGTGTCAAAATCATCATTGATTAATATCTAAATTTATCTTCATTTCAAATGTTTCAATGTTTTAGTCATACAAAACTTACCAACTGAAAAAGGGAGATAATTTGAGGTTTTTGTGAATTGAATATTTCATTATTTATAAACTGAATAGATTTCCTTCTCAGTTAAAAAGAACAAATTCTGAATTCAAAACTAAATTGTAATCTCATGAAGGCCTAAGAAGTAAATGATATCTCTAGATTTAAATAAAATCTAAACGATACAACTTTTTTACATTCAGGTCTAAAACTGAACCAAGCTTAGAAGACAAGGAAACAATTAATATCTATTAAAGTACATTATGCTTAAGTATATGAGAACACGTCGAGAGACGAGACGATGAAAATACTTTACGAAGACAAAGACCTGTAAAAAATTTCATGCAAAATGATGTAGTGGTTAGTCAGCGGACTACGCAGTTGATTGGTTGGTTGATGGTGTCATATTGTCTATGTTCAGTTGGCAGAGATGGTTTCTTTCTGTGGGTCTCTATTGAAGGAAGGTCTCTATGCCTTTCGCTGGCTGATCTTCAACGACTGAAACACAAAATATGTCAAATAGTTATGTTGGAAATTATAAGCAGGTGATTGAGTTACAATTTATACAATATTTCAACATTAGTAGATTTAATTCAAACTGCTAGTAATCGAGCAGTTGCATGTTTGTTTTATAAGGGCAAAAAAGTTTCGCAAAAAGATTAAGAAATGTTGCCAATTGCATGAAAATGTTATTTAATTGAAAGTGGCAGTTCTAAAACTTGTGAAATATATCCTAGTAAGTTAGGCTATCCATTTCTCAATCTCAAAATGTTTGAAGGTATTTAGACTAAAATAGCCACCAGCACTTTGTGATTGACACTTGATCATGTTTTTTTGAGTTATGAGTTGTTTTAACATCATAAGATAATACTAACAATTATATTCAGCTGCTGACTTCAAAAGTACAAAAACAAATATGAGTGATCAAGAACTTGGTTTTAGTAACATCTTAAGTAACCAATTCTGTAACAGTATGATGACGATATATGAACTAAAAAGTGAACCCTTTATCATAAAATAAGATCATTGTAACGTAACGAGTGAGGTCATATCTTTAAGTTGAAATAAATACATCAGCACTGTCAGTTTCAGAAAAGAAAATTCTAGCAAACACACTCAACTTGTGTCAAATCAATTCAATAAAAATCCAGTCTAAGTAAACCTAGCCTCAATATTATCTGTTTCTATACTGAGTCTAAAAAGGCCTAGTAGAGGGTCGCGTCAGCCCACATATCAAATTGACCAATCAGAACTCAGCTTACCAAGCCACAATAGTTTGCCTTCGCACAAATAACTTTGGAGGGTCATAGGTCGCAGAAAGGTCGGCTGACGCGACCCTCTACTAGACCTTTTTAGAATCAGTATAGGAGTGAAACGGATAATATTGAGGCTAGGTTTACTTAGACTGATAAAAATCTTAACTTTGTAAATTGTTGGAAACCAAATAAATCACTAACTTTCAACTTCACACTAAGAGATTTTACAAGTGCTTGTACCCGAGGTTATTTCACACTTGAAGTTGCCTCAGTGTTAATTGTGAAAGTGCTCTGAACAAGTGAAGGATTTGTGAATCAGATCATGCCTTGGCTTATTTCTCCTTCCAGAGACAACTCGTCAGTTGTTCTATTTAACCTCAATCTCATTAAAACCAGGTAAGATAACACTTTTTTCTGAGAATTATATAATAGGGGTCCTACCAATTGACCTTCCCTAGCAGCCTATCAGCATTAGAGGTGTGACAATATATCTTTCCATAGAATATTGCAATACTTAATCTAATGATACATGTACCATGATAAATTTTCTGTATGACAGAATATATCATAGACTTTAGAATCCCTCACTTCCATTAAAGACAGGATTTCGTCGAGTTTTTTTAATAAGAAATCCCAACAAACTGTAAATTACAATATGAATCCAATACTATCATTCTTAGATATTATTATACATATCATATCGTGAAAGTTCTGTATTCTCACACCTCAAATGATTCAGCACTGAGGCTAAAATAACAATCAATGATTAAATGCCTTCAAAACTTGTTATTGGTAGCAACCAACAGTTGAAATGTCACACACAAGGTCTCTTGACATAATCACTATTGTAATGTACTCAGATGAGAAGCACAGTGTTATGAATATTGGTTCAATATGATTTTAATGAGATTGATATTCTATGTGAATCTACATGCCAAGGCAGATCAGTTCATGCCCTAGATCAAGGTGTGTGTTGAGTGTTCACACTAAACGTTGGATACTTTAGATTTCCTTCCTGATGGGATTTCATCGTCCTCAGGCAACAAGGCTTGAGGGTATTGGGGAACAACGGGGGACACCTTCACTCCTAACGTCTGCCAATACACAACATTCACTCACTCTCAGTATGTGTCCTTATAAAATAGATCCTCATCAAAATCCTTATTTGTTAAATTTAGAGTTTAAGAAAGAACTCCCTAGTATATAATCATGAAACTGGTGATGTTTTTGTTTTGTATTTTATAGAATCATGACATATATATAACATTTCAATGTACGAAACAAAATCTAATCCATAATATTCCTAACATACAAACTTGGCAGTGGTAAGAACAATCAACTTAATTGCATCAAAAAACAACAAATGATGCAATACGGTAACAATGATTTGATAATTATCAAATGAACAATCAACAGAGCAATATGAAACAATTACAAAAGTAGCAACAAAACAGTTACCCGTGGGTGATCTGAAATGAGTTTTAAAGTAATTAAAAGGAAGTAGGGTCGGAGAATTTCAATAATAAGTATCTATGTCATTATGAAACATTTTCTAAACAGAAAAGTTATTGATTTAACTTTTCAACTTATCAGAACAACCATATTAATCACATGAAAGATTAACTCAATAAAGACTTTCAAGCAAATGAAAATCCAGATGAACTGCAGACTTAAGTTTTGCTGGTAAGAAATTTAAACTCAATGAAAGCTAACAACCCTATAATTCATCGACTGTTTCTAGTAATGTGAATTAGCTTGCCAGAAAGAACAACTATCTAAGGATCAGTGATCAATCTACGAATATGATCTGCTGAGTGCAGGGATTTCCTATCATAAAGTCCTATATGTCCTTACAGATTTAAATGAGTCATTTGATAGGATGACAAATAGTGCAACAAAATAACTTTGCATCCCAGGAACCACAGCCTGAATTCTATGAGCATTTGAAACCAGGGTAAATTTATCTCTGAATAGTGCAACAAAAAAACCTTTGCATCCCAGGACTCACAGCCTGAATTTTTATAGGTCATTTCTGAATTCTGTGAGTATTTGAAACCAGGGTGAATTTATCTCTGAAAGATTGTCTAACACTTTTGCCCATATAGGTCAGATAACAGGCTTGTACGCGTACTTGTGTTTAATGTCGTAGGAGTGAAACGGTTAAAGAATATTGAGGATAATTCACAGTTTAGGGGTTTAGGAAAGAGGCTTAATCAACTCACCCTGCTGATGTTGACACCGGTGAGGTTCTCGACGACTTTTGGCAGTTTCTCCATGATTCCCATCACCTCATTGGTCAGTTTCATCGCTCCGATCTCTCCCTTGCCGCTCGACACCATTGTGACCTTCTTCACACTTGTCAGAGGAGCCGAAATTTCTGCAGCGACCTGTTGCACAGATGTCAGTAATAGGAGTGAAAGAGGGGACCAAAGATTATAAGGAATATTTGAATAGTCCTCAAAAAACTTTTACATATGAGCGCATGGTTAAAGTTAGGTATTTACAAAAACAAACACTATCCTTCTGCATTTTGGAATCTGATACTGAAAGAGACAGTTTCTTTATTGAGTTTAGATGTGGGAACCATTGCTCAAGGTCTCAATGACAATTAAATCAAATCCCAATCTACTACAAACATCATACAGACATTGAATCATATAGCAGATATCATACCAGCAACCTTCATTGGTCAAAATGACATTTGAAATCTACTTCAGACATCTTACGGACATTGTATATAAAAAAAACTTTTCGAGTTAACTGCACCCACCTTAGGTAGAGTCTCGAGGACCATGTCGACCATGGCGGCATCCTGGAAGTCCTTCCATGCATCAGCCTTCTTAGCCATCTGTTCTGCTTCAGCTCGGGCCTTCGCCTCGATCGCAAACGCTTCAGCCTCTCCCTTCACCTGAAGATTGGGAGACGTTTGTAATATTTCTATGAAAGTAGCTTTGGAAAAAAACTGTGACTCGAACTCCAAAAGGATTCAAATGTTGAATAAATATACATTGAACTAAATGGGTCAAATACGTTTGATAGAATATTATAAAATCTTATTCTTATCAACAAAAGTAAAAGGTTGAGCTCTTTAAAGTACTTGAGTGTCCTGGACTGCAGTTCCTAAGAAAACTAGATATCTATTAAACTTGTAATATCCTTTATCATCTTGACTTGCAGTAGTTAAAACTTGTCACATGTCATAGGTATATATTTCTAAGAAATGGGTTACACGTATCCTAAATGATGTACATCCAAGAGTTATCTCCCTTAGCCTAGTTTGGTAATTCAAGGTTTGCTCTCGTTTGATACATCATTCAGACACTTGCTAAATCAAAATCCTTGACTCATTGTAATATAAGTTACCATGTGTTCGCAAGTTTGATATGGAGATTTATCATGTGTCCGAGTTAAATATCAAACGAGAACGAAGTTTGAGTTTGATATTTAACTCGGACACATGATAAATCTCCATATCAAACTCGCGGACACATGGTAACGAATTTATCTCAACGAGCACCTTTTATAAATGCTTTAAATCTGGCTTGAAAGATGAGATTGGCCAAAATGGCGTCTGATCAGATCAGTGTTACTATTTTATTTAGGTATTTACAAATAAAATTTTTTAACCATTGTGTTAATGACCAAAAGTATGGTCTAGTACCGGAGCGAATGCTAAATTTTGATTGTTTGGTCACGTGACCTCATGCACTCGCACCACATTCGATTTGAAGCGGCCGTAGAAGCCCCGTTACTGTCACGGCGGACTGCTGAGTTGGGACAAGCGAGTTTGATAGTGTCAGAGTTATAGATAAGACAGGCATCATAGCAGAATGTATAGGTTGGTTTGAGAGTTCAATAAACAAATAGCGGTGACTTTTAACTAAACTGATGTTCATAGATCGGCTCTCTGTTTGCATAATTTGAATCTTGAGCTCGCTGATAGACAACCTTGCTGCGAGTGAGCGGGTCAACATGCCGTTGAGATGCCGTATGACTTACTAATGTATTTTAGCGGTACCAGTCTTTTATTAGAAGAACATTTTACTCATACCAGTAAAGTTATTACATAAAGATGACTTTAGCATGTACAGGGCAGTTCCCCAAGCATACATGACGTTACAGCAATCGAGCGTAGCTTAGCCTTTGTTTACCGAACAAAGGGCAAGGGAGATAACTCTTGACTCCGTCGTTTATTGTTACAAGGGGAACGAGTGGTCCAGTTTAACATAGCTAAATATACCTACGGCACGTGACCGGCTTTGACCAATGGTAAACCGACATTGCTGTGCAAGTCGAGATAATATAAGTAATATTCTCGTTCTGTGTTTTTCTTCTTAATGAATGAATAACCTGCAATAGATACTCAAAACTCCACCTTCCCTGACAAACACAAAACTTCACCTCAACTGATATACAGTAGAACACAAATATAACCAAAGGGACCAAAGAATATAGTTCGCTATATCTGGTGTTCGCTACTCACGTTTGGCAGACATGCATAGAGCTTTTGACGGAACTAAAACATTTGTTTGCTATATCCGAGTTCGCTATATCCGTGTTCTACTGTACACAAAACACAACACTCAGACCACCCGGACAAACACAACACTCCACCTACCCTGACAGACTCTGACTCAGCCTCTGCCTCCATGACGACACGAGATCTGTTGGCCTCTGCGATCTTCTCAAGACGGTACTTCTCTGCCTCGGCAGGTTTGCGGACCTGGGCCTCCAGCTCTCTCTCTCTACGCGTGATCTCCTGGTCCTGCACCTGGATCTGCTGGGCTCGCTCGATCACCGTCACCTGCATGTTCTCCTCTCGGATACGCTGCTTCGTCTTTGCTGCCTGTGGGTTGGAGGTGATTTGAAAATCATATTTAGGGAGTGAAAATTAGAGTGAGAACAAATTCTTAACAGTTGATTTATTTTTCGCCCATGTTACTTCTTTGTAGACTGTGAGTTGAAAGTGGTTTTGAAATTATGTTTGGGGAACTATAGATAGGATGAGTTGGGAGAAGGAAACAACTATCGGCAAAAAGAGTCAGTGCCAATGATGAACTGTTGATAGGAATTTCATGTTTAAGAATAGAGAAGCCTCAATATCAAGTGTTTTGCCATTTCACTTAGGTTGTTCAACGTTATGACAGCAAACTGTTTAATTTCAACCCTTTTATGTTATATATTCTCTTGAATAAACATATGTTCAGAGAATCAAAATCCTTGACAGGGCCTGTGCAGTTGAGCCTTCTTGGTGTAGATTTCCATATCTAACAGCATGACATAGTTAATCAAATAATATCCTCCACATAACACTGCCTGTGGATCATACTCCTGCCATAACAGTATGACACAGTTACTCATACAATATCCTCCATGTGACACTACAAGCCTGCAGATCGTAGACGAGGTCAGCCTGAACCTTCTTGATTTTAACCTTGATGTTGTACAGTATGACATGGTTACTCAAATAATATCCACAATAAAACACTACCTGCAGATCATACTCCTGTCATAAACGGTATTACATAGTTACTCGTATAATATCCTCTTTCAACCACCCCGTACCTGCAGATCGTAGGCGAGGTCAGCCTGAGCCTTCTTGGTGTGGACCTCCATGTCGTACAAGGCCTTCTTCAGCTGGAAGTCTCGCTGAGCCTTGGCAATCTCTATGTCGTTAGCGTAGCGTGATTCCATCCTCTTCTCCTCTGCATAAGCTTCCTGGAAAGGTTCATTAACTCATCAGTACATTTTCATAGATAAAGAATAATATTGTGATAAAACATATTGTTACCAATTGCATGAACATCTTTATCAATAATTATGAGAGGAGTATTTATTAAGCATTTAAAACTTGACTTAAAGGGACAGTCCTATCAAATATTGTAAAACAAAAGTCGCTTGTATGCTCTTCTTTTGCTTGTTATTATTCAACAAGTATCCAAGTAGTATTTTTCAATTTAAATGTGTTCTTGTCATGTACTAATAGCATTAAATGCAGAAACTGAAATGCATTTTGTTTCCACAATAAATACCTCGATAGGAGTGTCCCTTTAACTACACAAATTTGATTAAACTATGCAAATCTGTTTTCTCTGCATATGCTTCAAGGATTATTCATACAAATATTGGTACATTATTTAGGTAAAGTTAAGAACTCAAATTAAAAAGTAAAACAAATTTATTAAATTACCAAATATTTCTATGATTAAACAGATGATTTAAAATTAACATTACAAATTAAATAAAACAAGAAAAATTTGAAAAACAATTCAGCTGACTGTTGTTGTTTTTCTTGATTTTTGACACTTAATAATTCAACATGGAAAATTGGTTTGAGTAATAAGACGTTTTACCTTCTTCAGAAATATATTTTGCAATAAATAATATTCAATGAAAAAAATTATGAACAAATACTATTCTAAATGTGCTACAGTGTCCTTCAATGAATAAAACATATAGAGAGTGTGAAGATTTGCATCATTTATCAATCAAAGAAGTAAAGTCAAGAAACAAAATTTCATGATTCATTATGTACCATAAGATCTCAGAATGAATGATTCGATTCATAGGGTACCTATTTTTTAAGCTTAACATTTATACAATAAAAACTTTCTACTAATCATCTGGTGTCTTTTGGAAAATAAACAATTCATAATCCAAAGTAAGGGACAGCTCTAGATTCTCTCCATATTTTCTCCTCTCTAAGTCAAATAACATCATACATAAGTTTATATTCTTGTATTAAGTCGGTAGTTTATCAGATCTTTACTATATGAATAAGGGATTCAGGTGTTATCATAACCATAAACAAAAGTAAACAATGAAATAGAAAATCAATGTCACAGCACATAATAGAAAAGCAGTGTGGTAGAAAGGATATCTTCTATAGCATAGGAATTAGTTTGATAGTTATAGGCTTTCTAGTGATTATATTTAGCTTATAGTATCAAACAACAGAGGTTAGCTCTCAGGTATCAAAAACAGTTTATTTTTGGCAACCTAAGAATTGTTTTATTTTAAGGATGCAAATTGTAAATGATGTATTGACTATTGTAATGATAACCTGAAAATTGTAAAACAATTGGAGTAAACTGGATCTAAATATATGGATCATACTATGCTTTAAATAACAATTTCAACACCAAATCGGATTGTGATGCTCATGCAAAATATCCAAAATTCAAAATTCAAAAATTTGATCTTGACACACTCAGATGAAATAAAAAAAATTCTCATTTCAATTTCAGATTGTGAAGCTCATGAGAAATATGACAAAAATTCAAAAAAATTTAATCCCAAAATAATATTATAAATTCCAAAAATATTTTTTGTCATTTTCATTCACAAAACTTATATATTTCAATCAAGAAATATTTCAATTCAGATGATGATGCTGGATTATCATCTTAATTTCATGACATTTGACTTGTCACTCGTAATGAGTCAATACGGATAATGATGCTCCAAAATATCAAGACATTTTTTTGATTTGTTGTTTCACCTTAATCCCGGCGTCTCTCTGAGCTTCAGCTTCACCAATACGAGCATCTCGCTTGACTTGGGCAGTTCTTGCCATACCGAGAGCTTTCAAATAGCCCTAGCAGGAGAAATGATAGGTAGTGAGAGTAACATGATCTAAACAGATGTTAGCAGTTCATTAATCACCCCTGGTTTGGTCTCCAGCTTGGACCGTCCTGGTCTACTGAAAATAAGTGAGTGGGAGCTTAAAGTGAGGGGAAAAGGAAGAGGAGAGAAAGAATGAGGGAAAAGAGGAGGAAGAGTGATGAAGTGAAGAAAATAGAGGAAGAGGGAGACAAAATAGGGAATTGGAAGAGGAAGGACAAGAGAAGGATAGCAGGGGAGGCAAATAGGGCAGGGTAGAATGAGGGAAAAGAAGAAAGGATGGAGGAATGATTAGGGTAGAATGAGCGAATAAAGGGTAGGATGAAAATTTTTGAATAAGGAAAAAAGAAGGGAGAAGAAGAGGTAGAGAAGAGGTAGACTGGCAGAGTAAAGGTAAGGGAGGAGTGTTGCATGAGGAAGAGGTTGGTAGAGGGAGGGAAGAAAGGAATGGAAGGATGCAGAGAAGAGGGAGATAGAGGGCTGTAAATGAGAGAAGAACAGGGGTGATGGAGGAAGGGAGGGAAGACGATATAAGAGGCTTGAATGAGGGGAAGAGGCAATGGAGGTAGGTAGAATATGGGAAGGGTTGAATGAGGAAGAGGTTGTAAGAGAAGGGAAAGGGAAGGAAGGGAGAGCAGGATGGAGGATAGTAAATGTGAGAAGAACACGGTTGATGAAGAGATTGAATGAGGGAGGAGGTAGGGTAGAGGCAATGGAGGTGGGTAGAATATGGGAAGGGTTGAATGAGGAAGAGGTTGTAAGAGAAGGGAAAGGGAAGGAAGGGAGTGCAGGATGGAGGATAGTAAATGTGGGAAGAACACGGTTGATGAAGAGAATGAATGAGGGAGGAGGTAGGGTAGAGGCAATGGAGGTGGGTAGAATATGGGAAGGGTTGAATGAGGAAGAGGTTGTAAGAGAAGGGAAAGGGAAGGAAGGGAGAGCAGGATGGAGGATAGTAAATGTGAGAAGAACACGGTTGATGAAGAGATTGAATGAGGGAGGAGGTAGGGTAGAGGCAATGGAGGTGGGTAGAATATGGGAAGGGTTGAATGAGGAAGAGGTTGTAAGAGAAGGGAAAGGGAAGGAAGGGAGAGCAGGATGGAGGATAGTAAATGTGAGAAGAACACGGTTGATGAAGAGAATGAATGAGGGAGGAGGTAGGGTAGAGGCAATGGAGGTGGGTAGAATATGGGAAGGGTTGAATGAGGAAGAGGTTGTAAGAGAAGGGAAAGGGAAGGAAGGGAGAGCAGGATGGAGGATAGTAAATGTGAGAAGAACACGGTTGATGAAGAGAATGAATGAGGGAGGAGGTAGGGTAGAGGCAATGGAGGTGGGTAGAATATGGGAAGGGTTGAATGAGGAAGAGGTTGTAAGAGAAGGGAAAGGGAAGGAAGGGAGAGCAGGATGGAGGATAGTAAATGTGAGAAGAACAGGGTTGATGAAGAGAATGAATGAGGGAGGAGGTAGGGTAGAGGCAATGGAGGTGGGTAGAATATGGGAAGGGTTGAATGAGGAAGAGGTTGTAAGAGAAGGGAAAGGGAAGGAAGGGAGAGCAGGATGGAGGATAGTAAATGTGAGAAGAACACGGTTGATGAAGAGATTGAATGAGGGAGGAGGTAGGGTAGAGGCAATGGAGGTGGGTAGAATATGGGAAGGGTTGAATGAGGAAGAGGTTGTAAGAGAAGGGAAAGGGAAGGAAGGGAGTGCAGGATGGAGGATAGTAAATGTGGGAAGAACACGGTTGATGAAGAGATTGAATGAGGGAGGAGGTAGGGTAGAGGCAATGGAGGTGGGTAGAATATGGGAAGGGTTGAATGAGGAAGAGGTTGTAAGAGAAGGGAAAGGGAAGGAAGGGAGAGCAGGATGGAGGATAGTAAATGTGAGAAGAACACGGTTGATGAAGAGAATGAATGAGGGAGGAGGTAGGGTAGAGGCAATGAAATGTGAGAAGAACACGGTTGATGAAGAGAATGAATGAGGGAGGAGGTAGGGTAGAGGCAATGGAGGAGGGGAAAATATGGGAAGACCAGGGTAAAGGAAAGAAGAGGGCATAGGCAGAAAATAAGGGGAGGGAAGAAAGAAGAAGATGGATGACGGAAGGAGAGAAGGGTGGGAAGAATGAAAGAGAATGAGTAAGTGTGAGAAGCAAGCAGTTGACTAATGAGGGTTACAGGACCTCAAGCATTATTTCAACACAAGCAGGATAGATTGTATGCTGCAGATAGGCAAGTATTTGTTTGGAAGTGGTCAGTGTTAAGGAATTGAACAGGAATGAGTGTTTGGAATGAATCTGTGAGTACACACAATGGTCACTACTGCAAGTGATGGTGAGTACAATGTTGAGTATTGAGGATGTATTAGCAGGAAAGTTCTGCAGTGATAATACTGCGTCTGTGATCACCTTTATTCCAGCATCACGTTGAGCCTCGGCCTCACCAATACGAGCATCACGCTTAACTTCAGCAGTTCGCTTCATGCCTAAGGCTTTAAGATAACCCTGCAACATGCCACGTTGTGATATCAATTCTGCTTGAAGGAGCAAACAGCATGCTGTATAGTCAATTATGGCTAATGCTAGAAGAGGTGAAATTTCATCCAAAGATAACGACTGTTGATGATAATAATGTTTTAGTTCCAAATGGTTAAGTTCAGGAATGAATGTTCAAGGTCATGACCATTGATCGAAAACCAGACAATGGCCAATTGTTGGGGCATGTCAACCACTCAGAAACTGACTGTTGGAGATAGATAATAATTGTTTTAGTTCTAACTTATTTAGTTTAGGAATGAATATTCAAAGTCATGAAAGTTGATTGAAAACCAGACATTGTACGTTACATTTGCTCAGTTGAATTTAATATTTATGATTATTTATATCCAAAAAAAAACATAACTGGTTTTTCAGTTTTTAGAGGTGATAAGACTAGAAAAGTTGTAAATCTGATTCATCAATGAACAGTTACAAATTGTAAAACTGTTTTTTGATAGAGATTAAACCTTCACTCAGATTTACACATGCATATGTCAATGTCAATGATGTTTATGTTTCGTTTTCCTTTTTTTTCGTCATCAGTTTGCAAAATCTGCAACAAAGAATATATAAGACGTAGAAAATTGTTCAGTAACATCTAATTGTTGTTTTGGTCAATATTTGTGATGTAGGTTTTGCAAGGTGAGAGAAAAGAGTTGGGATCAACTGGGTAGACATTCATAGAAGCTGCAGTCACTGAAAGAGAAGACTGAAAAATACATTAGATCACATATATCACTGACATGAAAGCTCAAATTATCTAACATTCATCTTGATCTAAAATGATTTAAACAAGGTACTTTTATCAATTAAGAAGTACAATAGCTGGTATGGTCAACATTATAAAACACTTGCAGGAAATTCAAGTGATAACTGAATATATAGTGATTCATCAAAAGTTTTTGTAAAGAAGGAATAAAAGATCAATACCAAACCCTGGTCAACTTTATATTTTCTTTGAATACAATTCAGGGTTACTTCCTTGTTCAGCAACCCCTACCAAACAACAGATTTAGTTGGGAGTGTTGTCATTAAATTGCATTAGCAGGTTGTATCTAGGCACCCCATGTATTCGATGCGAAGGTCATATTTAAAACCCAGATTATATTCTTGGAAATTTCATCCCTAGATTTTCTCTCAAGTCAATCATAAGCAATTGTAAAATTTGAATCAGACAAAACAACCCATGGTTATATATACATCTAAATGTTTAATTCCCGCAGATTGATTGGACCAAATTATTGAAGTAAGCCAAGTTAGGGCGGCAACCCTGGTCTTTCCCTTCCTTCTGATGTCTCAATCAGAATCAAACCTTGAATTGGCAAAATCCACCTGATAATTCAATCCCTGGCCTTATTCTCCCCCTACAAAAGTTACTCAAGTAATATCACTGTGCTTCAAGAGGGCAAAGGGACATAACCCAAGCAAGGGAGGTAACCCTGTCTTACCTCGTCATCTCTGATGTCCTTGAGAGTGTAGCTGACCACGTAAATTCCCATGTTGACCAGATCCGAGGAAGCAACTTCAAACACAGCCTTTGAGAACTTCTTACGGTCTTTGTAGATTTCCTGGTGGAAAAAGGTAAAAACGAATGAAATAAAGTGATTATGTAGATATTTGGATGAGTGACTGACTTTGACTTAATGTATAAAGGAAGAAGGCAAAAAATATTTTCTCTGGTGTAAGAAAATTTTGTTTATAAAATGCTATAAGTACACAAGCAAAATAGGCACAGAAATGGATAGAAAATGTTCCATTGTTTTAGTTTGGGGGCAAAATGTGACATTTTATATTCAAGTGATCTAAGCATATTTTTTCCTTAAAAACCATGTGAAGATATTCCATCAATCAACTTATTATGATTCCCCCCCCTAACAATCTAATTGTGTCCACACCTCAACAGTCATGTTGCCCATAATTGCCCTCTGATGCCCCTCAAGAGTCTCCTGGGCCACATTACGGATCTGATTCTCTGATTTTCCCAGGAAGAGTTCACAGGCGGCCTGCAGCATCTCTGTGTTGGATCCTTGAATCTTCACCTAGAGGAACATGGGCTCGTTAGTTCTGGGATTGATCATCAAATAATACTAGACACAATAATTAGCGATACATGAAGATTTTGAAATTTTTAACAATGATCATAATTGACCTAACGATGAAAAATAAATGATAAAAGTTGCAATATCGCAAAATATTTTTGTCCAGTTCATGACATATTTAATACTCAATGCATCAAGATTTTAATTTAGGATTTTAATTTAATTATAGAAATGTTATTGTTTCTTTAAATCATGGTCATCTACAAACTTATCAATTGATTCAATGTCTCTATTCAAATATTTTATCATTAATATAGTGTTTCCTTAGCAAGTCTTAATAGCGATAGAAGACGCCAATCATTGATTTAACAAAATATATATCATAAAATATGAGAGGTGTTTATTAATTACTTTTAATGCTTGAATGTGAATTTAACAATGTTGATAGACAATATGATATTACAAAAAAAATAATCAGCACAATTTATAACTTGACATACAGAATGATTAAATTTAATTTAAGGAAATGACATTGATTGTTTATTCTTAACTACATAATGTACTTACTGAAAAGGTCGTGGAAAAGCATTAATTACCACAACCATCATAAATCATTTGATTTACATAAATATGAAAAAAAAATTTGATCAACAAACTAACATCAAAGCAATGACATTAAACATTATTCAAAACATGCAAAATCATTGCTTAAATCATAAAAATAACCAAAACTTAAAATAAATAGCATAACAAATAGTGCCACTGTAGTTCAAATTGTGCGGAACACTTCGCTCTGACATAGTTCTAACATAACAATAGGTGTGACAATACATGACAATATACACACAACAAACTGATATTTTCTACAGAAATCAATATAACTAGAGACCACCATAAAGATATCAACTGGTGTTGCTATTTAAGAAGATTGATATTTTTGAAAATAAGACTAAGAGATAATTTTTCTATTTTAAACACACATATGAAAATGTGTCATACAGACAGATCCACTTCTTCAACAAGGACAATTTCACAACAGTCCAAATCATGGGCTACTTAGCCTTACAGCATTCCCCCAACATTTCTGTGCCTACTCTTTAGCCTACTCAGACAAAGCTTGATGGTCCCTTCAGAAATCTTATGAGAGTTTCAACTCTGTTAAAGAGGCAGTAGCACGTTTTTAGAGGGAATATAAGGTGATGTCAGGAAAATGAAAATAAATGGTTCCAATTGAAAGGCAATGTATTCAAACCAAATGGAGCAGTAATAATTCAAATATATAATGTAAAGTTTAGCCATGCGATTCCTTTTCTTACACAAAATGAATTAAAGGTGTTCACAAAAAAATGGCCGCCAATGGATTTTAGGTAAATCTTCATACTTTGTTCTCTGACTATGAATGATTGGCTTGTGTAATGAGATTTTTGACACTATCAAAGTAATACATTTAGCGTTAACATACAATTATCAGTGAAAATTTTTAAATATAAAATTCTCAAAAAACGTGCTACTGCCCCTTTAAATAGTACTGCACTCAAACCATTAAGCTGTTCAGCAGCAAGGCTGATGGAAACTGGCAAGAATTGTGCCTTGCAGCTATGAACAAAATGAACATGTGTGTATACTAATAATGAAAGAAATTGTTTTATTGTCGCTCTCTGGTTAAATTTGTGTATTATCTGTATTGTCACACCTCTACCTAATACTTACCTGACTTCAGCTTCCAAGGGTCTCTCCTGACTTACTTTTTGTTAGTTAAATCATGCAATCACCTTATATAACAAAACTTGTACTCTGGTAATGAAGAAAACGATCAATTTATAACTGAATCGAAAAATAACGTGTAGATGAATAGCTTGACTAGATGGAAATTCAATGATTATATATATCGTTTGAGGAATATAGTGTGATGGTAAGAAGGTAGATGGAGTTGACTGGAAGAGTGTTTGAGAAAGGAGATAGGAACAGATTAAAGCTTGGATATATTAGTCTAATAGTGCAGTGTTGTTCCTAGGTGATCAGCTGAGGGGGTCATTTTGGCTTTTTTTTAGAGCAGTTGGGACCCTTTGCAATGGTTAAGGTATCCTATTTTTCAAACTTTTAAGGGACAACAAGCCAAAAGGGTTGGCAAATTTCCCCAGGACCCCCTCTAGGAACAACACTGTAAGTGTATACAAGGGTAATAAATCTGATGTTGGGAAAGTACATGGGAACATCAGGAAAGTATTAGTAAAACAGGAAAAATAGCAGATATTTGAAGTTGGAATCTCTTATGAAGATATGGTTAGAGATCTTGTGGTTTCATTGTCAGGGGGACAACATAGCAAGATTGATGAAACTGTTCACTAATGTTGAGTTGAAAAACTCATGACCATATTGAAGCTCTGTACAAGTAAGAGTATAAGATACAAAACACACATTACTAGAATATAGAGAAGTCCTAATCAATAAAATATATAATCGACAATTGTTTTTAAAGTAGTTATTTGACAGACAATCTACAAATTTATCAATTAACCAGTCATTGAATCAGGGGATGCTTACTTATATATTTATCATAGAACTAACTGGAACTGACTTGACTATCCCCTTTTATTATATTATATTTTATATACATAATAGTTGTAATAGTAGGAAATAAAGTAAGTTTATTTTACTATAAAAATGGTAACACCAATATACCGGTCTGTAAAGTCATCCAACACTCTATTTTCATTTTTCATATTAACAAATTCAAAGGTCAAAGGAAACAATACATAATGCCCATGCCTACAAATGTCAAAGCATTTAATTCTGACAGGCAATGATATTCTGTTCTACAGCTTATATCAATGTTGACACATGGTAACCCAAAAAGAATAGTCTTTTCTCCTTAATAATGCATTAAAATATTGGTCTTGGTGTCATCATGGAGATACAAGAAATAATATTCTTAAATAAAATATTCTACTTTTGAACATATCTTAGTTAATTAATAATGTCAGATGTAAGTAAAGAGTTCTATTTACAAGGGGGTATTTTCGTTGATACAAATGTCATATACATTATTTCACAATTTATCTGAAGCATGTTACCCAGTGCAACATTGATTCAGATTTCGTCATATACATTATTTCACAATTTATCTGAAGCATGTTACCCAGTGCAACATTGATTCAGATTTCGTCATACATTATTTCACAATTTATCTGAAGCATGTTACCCAGTGCAACATTGATTCAGATTTCGTCATATACATTATTTCACAATTTATCTGAAGCATGTTACCCAGTGCAACATTGATTCAGATTTCGTCATACATTATTTCACAATTTATCTGAAGCATGTTACCCAGTGCACAATTTATCTGAAGCATGTTACCCAGTGCAACATTGATTCAGATTTCGTCATATACATTATTTCACAATTTATCTAAAGCATGTTACCCAGTGCAACATTGATTCAGATTTCGCAATATGACAACGAATAGCACATTTTTATGCAAAATGAAAAACATTGAGAAATGATTCATCAGCACTATGAGTGTGGCAAGCTTTACTGCTTCATGACGAGGCTTTACTGATTATTAATGTCAATGATTTATTAATAATCTCTAAAAATTCTATATACATAATGGTATTTCAACTTGATCAAGAAGTATTGTTTCCATTGCACAAAAAAGAAAATAGAAGGAAGAACGAAAGCTGACATAACTCTTTAACTCTTTACCTAATACAATAAATAAAAGTACCGAGGGTACAGAAGCTCACCTTAAAATGAATGATGTGGTAAAATGATTTAATTATACATGTAACCATCTTTTATATAATTGATTATGGCTGCCATCATGATTTTTTTATCTTTTAAAATACTAGTCTTCTTTTGGAAACGAATAGAGCTTGAACAAACATTAATTCACGAATGATATAATCATGATAAGTTAACAAGCGGTAGGTTTTTGTATAACTTTTTTGTATATCTATGGCTGAATTGGTGACCATCTTGTACTTTTTAATCTTCAAAATGCTACTTTTATGTGGGCATCCGTATTAATTTCATTATGATATCTTGATTGGTTTAGGTGTATCCATTTAAATGTCATTCATTACTTACAGGATGGTGGCCACTTACATTTGTTTTGTAGTGAATCATTAATATGATTTCAAGATTATTTCACTGATGGTTATGCTGCATGGGATATTGAGAATCCCAAAAGTACAGATTTTTCAAGGAAAATGAATGACTGATTGAGAGGAAAGTCATAAACACAGCAATGCATAAGGCACGTTTATTTTGTTCACATAATATTTACATGTCAAGTGACCATGAGATGTCTTTCATTCACAGTACTATAATGGTAAACATTTTTGCATTGTCAAATCAACAGAGAGATATGACAAATCAAATTTCCTTACTTTTCTTACTAAACCCTTTTCGATTTTTTTCATATTTATTCCACATCAACTTATCATGTAGATTGCTAAACACAAGGCTTATTGTAGACAAGTTTTGTGTAAGTTGTTATTCTTAGAAAGAACATATCACTGTCATGAGAATACAAGTCCATAACTTTTATTGCATACACATGGGCCATGGCCATATAGCATAATGCTCTACCATATCAATTGGGTCAGGTTGATTATGCAACAGACTAGCAGCTGACACTGTGATGCTAGCAGCCTGCCTTGGGATGTGTATTAGACAGCATAGTGGAATATCTGAACTCTGGTTGACCCCTTATGTGTGGTATTTAAAGGAATATAAGGGAGATACCATTGTTTAAAATTTAACATGTTTAATGTGATTTGGTTTTTGCAGCTAGTTGCCATAAAGATTTTAAACAAATTAATCAATTATGTTTGTCTTTCATCTTAATTTTTTTTAGAAACACTTAAAAATATAGAACAACTTGCACGACAATCTTAAATATTCCATATTTAAGATAATATTATGATTAGTAAGTTCAAATTAGAGAATTTATATGGTGCCAGTGATCACTTGATGAAAGCTTAAAATTTAATAATAATGATGTGTCATCTGCAGCTGAAAAGTCAATATGGCTGCTATTGCGGCCATCTTGGATTCTCAAAACTGAAACGTCTACCTCTCTGTGAGGAATCACTATAGGTATAACATACTACAATATAAAAATGATATCTAGATTGGTTTAGAAGAAATAGTCTTTGTCATGAAATCTAATTGAAAATTCAATATGGCTGCCATGGCGGCCATATTGGATTCTCAAAACTTAAACGGCTACCTTTCTGTGCGGAATCACCATAGGTTTAACATACTACAATTTCAGAATGATATCTGGATTTGTTTAGAAGGAGTAGTCTTTTTCATGAAATCTAATTGAAAATTCAATATGGCTGTCATGGCGGCCATCTTGGATTCTCAAAACTGAAACGTCTACCTTTCTGTGAGAAATCACCATGGGTATAACATACTACAATTTCAGAATGATATCTGTATTCGTTTAGAAGAAGTAGTCTTTTTCATGAAATCTAATTGAAAATTCAATATGGCTGTCATGGCGGCCATCTTGGATTCTCAAAACTGAAACGTCTACCTTTCTGTGAGGAATCACCATGGGTATAACATACTACAATTTCAGAATGATATCTGTATTCGTTTAGAAGGAGTAGTCTTTTTCATGAAATCTAATTGAAAATTCAATATGGCTGTCATGGCGGCCATCTTGGATTCTCAAAACTGAAGCGTCTACCTTTCTGTGAGGAATCACCATGGGTATAACATACTACAATTTCAGAATGATATCTGAATTAGTTTAGGAGGAGTAGTCTTTTTCGTGAAAGTTTACGGACGGACGGACGGACGGACGGACAGACGGACGGACGGACAGACAGACGGACGACGGACGAAGCGCCATGACATAAGCTCACATTTACTTTGTAAAGGTGAGCTAAAAATATGTAGCTGAGACAAACAATATTACTTTATTAATGAGATGCCTTAATTCCACAAGCATTACAGCCTCTATACAGTTAACAGATCAGAATTATCACCAAACTCTAGAGAAGCATGACCCTATATTGCTGATCAAGTTTATAAAGCTTTGCTTGCTGGATATCTTTTGTTGATTCAGCAGAATTGGCTAATTCAGTATCATATCTCACCGGAGGGAGTTTAAGATGGAGAGTGATAACCGTCACGAAGAAGACAGAGAAAATATCAATAACGGTTATATATATTAACAATACAGCCAACTGCCTTGGAATGAGGAAGCTATCTGCTTCAGGATGACAGTATAACGTAAAAGGGATAGCAAATATCAAATCTCATAATATCAATATTAACTTCTACTTTCATCCAATAAGCCACCCTAGTGCAAACATTGATACATGGATGGTTTTGAACAAATATAAGTGTAATTCATAGACTAGCATGATGGCAAATGTTACATAATTGCTGGACATCCAGTGCTAGTATCTAATAACAAACAGATCTTTTCAGATAGTACAAGTCAAAATTCTGAAAATCATTCCCATTAACTTTGCAAACAACGTAGTGTCACAATTGAGCTAAAACCTGCAAATAGCAAAGCTGGAACCCCATACTCTGTAATACATTTTTAGAAGTTAAACTTGAGTATCTAAAGCCACTGTTGAAGACAGAGCTCTGACAACCATAAAATAGCTAAAAAACTATAAAATAGGTCTACATCTAAACCCATGTTTCAGATACATTTTCAGAAATTAACCATGAGCATCCACAACCACTACTGATGCTCTCAGCAGAAAGGGGGTTAACAACCATCTACTAGTATTGCAAATGACATTAGAAAGCTATTAGAAACCAATACATTTATCCTCATCTATTTTGACAGTTTAGTGAATATTGCAAACAAACATGTATTATTCAGTTCTGACAATCAAGCTATGAATCTTCTCCCTTGCATACAGACTCCCCAGACTAAGCAACAGTCCTATAAATTCAAATGTTATGACCTGACAGGCTGTAAAACCAACTCTCCTAGAGGAGTCCCAAAAAAATTTAATACTAGGTTCTGATGATGCTTTTGCTTTTACTACAGAGAAGGACCAAAAGGATTATCCAAGTAGATCTATACCCCGAAGAGACTGGAAGAGAGTCTAGCTGACCCATCTCAAAGCAGAGTCCAGGAAGCAGCATTGTCTGCAGGCAACTTTACCAGGAAATCAATAAAACCTATGAAAATGCAACAGGCAGAACAGCTAACTGGCTCGGACCACAAACTTTCAGGGCTCTGGCGTAAGCTGATGCAATGTTAGACTTTGTTCAGTCTTGTTCACTTACTGTCCTGTTTCACTAGCAGTGCTGTTGCTAGGTCATCAGTTATGGGTCATTTTGACTTTTTTCTGAACTGAAGGCACCCCTTGCAATAGTAAAAGTATCCAAACTCTCCAAATTTCAAGGAAAGCCAAACTAAAGTGTTGGGAAAATTCCCTTAAATGATCCTCTAAGAAAAATAATTATTACACACCAAATCTAGACTTGCTATTCTAGAGGTTACCTTGAAGGCAAGGGTAAAATTGGATTTTAAACGAAACAAAAGTCTCTTGGAAAGGCATTTTGTTACTAGAATACAATTTTATCTTACTGATCTGTAACAGGCAGTTACAGCTAATTGGTATAGATATCTTCTATACATGTGAACTTTGAGACTTTGCCTTTGACACAATTAGTCCTCGACTAGCCTCAGCTAACTGGGAGACCTTTCCATATAACGATTTAGTCCTCCCTCACTATAATGCTTTTAACAAGGATCCATAGAGGCAGGATGCACATCAATAGAGAGGACTTGTAACAATTGAAAGAAGGAAACCCATAAAAAAACTTGATTCCAATCAAGTTCAGTGTTCTACAGTCTCAAAAATGTTAAATTGTACATGCGTGGTAAAAAAGCAGTTAACAAAAGGACTTGGTGACCTCTAAGTATAACCTTTGGCGGATGTTTCAATGACGTTTAAGAGGAAAGAAAAATGAATACACAATTGAGCCAAAATGAAATCTAAAACTAGTTTCCTGATAATCTTATAGTGTAATGTGACACTGAGTTGAAGCAAATCTACACCAATACTTTCTCTAAATATCACTTGTACATTTGAATAATAATTTAGATATTAAATTAAGTATAGGATATCAAATCAGAAACATGAAGATTCAGAGAAGAATTTCTTGATTTGATATTCATAGAGAAGATTAAACATTGGACCTATTTTTAAAATATTTCTTGCCTTTTTATTCACTGTGAGGAACTTCCTAAACAAGGATAATTTAAGAATGATTCTGAGGTGTGGCAAGGAAAGAATAATAATTTCGTAACAGAGCAATACTTAACAAGGATGAGTGAGTTATTTTTTTACGCCGCTTAGGCAATATTTCAGCCATTCGCGGCGTACTTCATAAGGAATCTAATACTAAAACTGTCACTTTCAACCATCAGATCTTATCAATAAAATTCAGGAAAAGGAAAACAATCAAGAAAGTGAAACTTCTGAAATGTGGAGAAATGTTTCTGAATCAATACATTCAATAAGAGACACATATCTGGTCTCAGGATCATGTGCTAATAATACTTGTAGTGCTATAAGATACTTATAAATTAGACTGTGGATGTAACAAATGCACTAACAACTCTGCTTTTGGTATTCTTTTGTATAACTACCACAACTATTCAAACTGTGAACATAGGTTGCAGAAATAATTTAAACAATAAGTTTTTCATCATATTACTTAAGCATTCAAACTTTTTATCAGAGCCTAATATTGAAGAGAGAATTTGTAATATCTTTTTATATTGTATAATTGTAAATATACTTCACACTTTCATTTCAACGTAATCTTTTATCTCAGGGCAGAAGTTTACGGTTGTAACTATTGGGGGGAAAATTTCAGCTTTAAACAACCCTAGGAGAACATTCAAGCTAGAAACATTCAACCCCTTAACACTTACATAGCAGAGAGCAGGCTAGTAATCATATTTCTGATCTTGTCTTTTTTAGTGTTAATTCCTCTTATTTATTTCTATTTGCCGTAACACACAGCAAAGCCTTTAAGTTAACTATATTACATGATCATTTCATTGATAGTATCCTTTTTATTTTAGAAGACTAACAAAAATTATTCCACTGGGTCAATATTTTTGTGAGACTAGTGTAGGTCTTATGGTCAAGTGTGGTATTTGACAGTAGCATGTGGAAATTCACAAGGACTAGATTTATTTGTAACCTTGAAAGTTCATGCCTAGAAGTAAATAACACTCAACCAAAATAACTTATTTCCTCTTGGGAAATGTACTGAATAAACAAACATAAATTGTTCATAATTTAATACCATATACTGTTATTGGGTATTTTGGTAATGTTAGTGTTCACACAGAGTTTGGTTTACTGCTATGTAAATCAGAATCAAAGCAAAGATCGTGAAATGACATTTCATATCTTAAAAGTTTGTCATCAACAGGGCATAACAACCCACGACATAGAATACCATTCATATTGAAAAGATTAAGGTTTGTTCAGGATAAACAAAATATCTCTAAATGTTAGTTAAAACCCTAGTAAATCAGCAACTGTAAATCAATTCTAAGGACTGTAAATAACAAGTGAATTACTGTTGATTCATTATCAATGTAAATATTTCCAAATTTAGTCAAACCAAGAAGTTAATCAGTTATTATAAATTACTTGAACCACAAGTATATTACTAATGAATTCTGTATGAGCAGCGAGAAAAGTTCATCAACAGAGATTTAAGGCACTTGAAATATAACTTCTCTTGCAAGGTTTAAGTGACATCAGTCTGAATAACGTAATAACTAAGCCTTACTGCAATTTGTCACGTCTCCTATGTCAGCTTTTCAGCATACTCCACCCAAGCTTGACAATCATATTAGAGAGACTCTGAAGCCTGTGCACTAATTCAAAAATTTTGTCTAATGCATCAAGGCTCAAATCTCAGTGATTTGGTCATCATTGGAGATTTCAGGCAAAATCTGACTCAAAGTTTAATCCATACTGCAAAGTTAGAAAGCTACTGAAGCCTGTGCACTATTTCAAAATTTTGGTCTAATGCAGCACGGCTTAAATCTCTCAGTGATTTGGTCATCATTGGAGATTTCAGGCAAAATCAGTCTCAAAGTTAAGCCCATACTGCTAAATCAGAAAACTTCTGAAGCCTGTGCACTTATTCAAAATTTTGGTCCAATGCTGCAAGGCTCAAATCTGCCAGAGATTAAGACTGACCATAGCTATACCTTGCAGGAATAGCTGGAAATGTAGAGGTAAATGGGCAGAGTGAGTGAGGCAATATTTCAGCCAGTAGCAGAAGTATGGAGGATAGATTAGGATTGAATAAGCTGAAAAGGACTGATATTGTGCATGTTACACTGCTGCAAGGGGATATCATTCATGTGATATCGTCCATGTGATATCTCCATTGGATGATGAATATATCTTTTTCAAAACTGTTGTTGATAAATGATAGGAATAAGCTTAGAAATTGGAAAGATATCATGTAATTCTGGGGATACCATTTATGTCATATCTCAACTGGATAATGTAATCAAGAAAACAATTTTACCAAAACTGCTGTACAATAGGTATAAGTAAGAAATAGGTAAGAATCTGGGCATTGAGATAGAAGAGTTTTTAGATGTCAGTATAGGGAGCAACAGAATCTGCTTGTTAAGAACTGGAGATATATGTGTATTATGTTGAATTCTAATCTGAGATTATGTCTTGCTACTATTGTGTAATTATTCAGGGGTCTTAAATAATTGGAGATATCACATAGTATGGGAAGTTACACTGAAGGGTTCACCAGAGTAAGATTAAAATATTTTATCATCAACTCAGCCTTTTGGCAATAAATTAAAATAGGTTTCTTAACAGATATTAGAACGTCAATAACATAAACAGAACCAATCTTGGTGCAAAAATTTAAGTATTGATAAAACTGTGTACAATAACAATTTGAAATAGAACAATATTAGAATAATTTGCAATTAGGCAGGTGTTCTAGGAAAGTGATATTATTAGAATTTACAAATTAGATTGTGTTATGAACTTATTGTGTTGTGAAAGAATATCAGAACCCTTCAGTGAATGGATATATTTCTCCAGAAACATAAGGCTTGTTTCTGCACAGGGTCAAATACCCATGGATCCCTGCTACATCAGCATATCTGTGTCGCTCATACTACCAAGATAACCATTAATTCCTTGGGTATCATTAGGTTGATTTACATGTCATATGTTAGAGTCAGAAATGTCCTTTCAGTGACTTAAGAAATCTTTTTGGGCCCTGCATCCTTTCTGGACGAAGCCACTGTGGCCTGAGTGATGCAAGTCCTTTTTAGCTGATTATAAATGGTAAATGGTAGGAGCTACACAGATACATATACTCTGATGCGGCAGACAATAGCAGTATGGACAACTTCATGAGTCCTTCTGCTTATATGATCCAGAGTATTCAACCTCCAATACAGAAACACAACCTATGGGTCTGACAGGTTATTCTCAAAACATTCACAGCCTTACAAACTCTTAAGCTCTTAAGACATTGATCATAAAAGTTTCTAGAAGCTATAAACATTTTGAGAATAAGGGCCTGATTTAGTTCTTGAGGGAGTTTTACCTGGGCAACGCCTGTAACTGACACAGCCACACCGAGCTGTGAGTACACATTGGGACTCTCAATAGTCAGTGTCATGGTATTGAAGGACAACCTGAAAACATAGCTTAGTTTGAGGAGCCACTAAGATCAGTTCACTGAACCTTTCTCTTGGCAGCTCCCGTCTCAGACAAACCACTGCAACTTGTTGAAATGTAAGAAAGAAGTGCCTGTCAAATCAGTGTGGTATTGAAGGACAACCTGAAAACATAGCTCAGTTTGAGGAACTGCCAAGATAGGTCAGAGATTTCACTGAACCATTCTCTTGGCAACTCTGTCAAGAGCAACCCAACTAAAAAGTGGATATATCTGATAGAAGAGCCTGTACAATCAGTGTGTATGTATTTGTGGTCAAACTATGGTTAGTATAAACGCTGCATGTCTCACCTGTGCAATACCTGTCACCGAAACGGCTACACCACGACTCGTGTAAACGTTTGGGCTTGTGATTGTCAGTGTCATAGTATTGAGCGATATCCTGAAACACAATGGCTGCCAATGATTGGAGGAAGATGATAGGTAATGTAATGTTACTGATCCACTGACCATCTGAAAAGCAGATTGGAAATTGAACTCAGCTGCAAAGCTTCCTAATGGGTCTTGAAAAATACTGCATGACCATCTGAAAATTCAGTCACTACTTGTGGTGTAAATCTTAAAGGGATGAAGACTCAAATCCTGGACTCAACACTGTTAAAAAAATAGTGGGACTTGTTTTTTGAAGTAAAGCTGAAAACAAGTTGTGAGATGTGACTAAGGTTAAACCTGTGAGTATTACCAACCCTATTGAGAATGTGCCCTGAAAACCTTTCTCAGGTCTTTTTGTGAAAGTAAATGAAGTATATTTCAAAATAATCTGGGATGTACTTTTTAACAGTCATCAAGTGTGTGCTTCGATATTTTAACCTACCTTCAATTGTATCCTAAATCTATCTCTATCCCAGCTAGTTCATTAGTGTAGTATCTCTACTGAATAGTAACCATATCAGTGTTGTTCCTAGGTGAGCTGTTGAGGGGCCATTTCGGCCTTTTCTGAGCAGAAGACACACTTTGCTATAGTTATAGTTATACTATTTCACTAATTTTAAGGGACACAAAGCAAAAAGGTGGGAAAATTTCCCAAGAGCCCCATCTAGGAACACTGCCTATGATTGTGATTCTGTACCCTAGTTCCTACCTTAACATCTATCCTGCTAATAGGGGAGTCTGCCAGTGATGTCAGTTCAGATTTCTAGCAGCAGGAGACTACAGAAGAAGAGGAACTATCTGAGCATCTAGAGGAACAGAGGACCACCATACTTCACACAACAATGAAGCAGTCTATAAACCTACCTTGTCTTAGGTCATCGTGCTATTTTTTCAAGGAATGAATTCGACCTGGTAGTACAGAATATGTGCATTTGGGAATTTATGAAGATTTTTCATTTTAAGGACCAGAGAAATGAAACGGCCAACATGATGTAGAATGAAGAAATATTGCTCTGCCAATGTTTGATGATCACCTAAACTGTTAAATATTTGTTGTGATGTTTGGTTTCAATTTGAATTTTTTTAAGGTATATTGACAATGATGCACGCTTCATCTTACCTGATTTTCATCAAGGACAACTGACTCTCAGACAATATTGGCATGAAAGTATAAGGGAACTATGTGAACAGAGGCTCTACTGTGAATGTACCGACCAATACACAGTACATCAATCTTACCTGGGCTATACCCGTGACAGAGAGGGCCACGCCACATTTGGTATAGACATTGGGGCTCTCTATTGTCAATGTCAGAGTATTTAGCGACATCCTGAAAAACAACGAGTGTTTATTGTGAAGGTCTACTCAATCTCACCTGTGCGATACCCGTGACCGAAATGGCCACCCCTGCCTGTGTGTATACGTTAGCACTCTCGATTGTCAATGTGATAGTATTGAGAGACATCCTGAAACAGCACAATACAATATACTCAATCAACTTTCAACTCCAGGGTTCTGAGTCTGCAACTCAACTCAAGGATCAAGTTCGACATAAAGCTCAAACCTGAACTTGAACTTCAACCATGCACAACTCAAAATCAACACCAAGCTCAATTTGAGCTGAACCCTGAACTCTGAACACCAACAGCTGGTCCTCTGTGCTGTGTGTGTCCTACCTGTGCTATACCTGTGACTGAGATGGCCACTCCATTAAGTGTGTACACGTAACTGCTATCTATTGTTAGCGTTATTGTGTTCAGAGACATCCTGAAAATACCAACACCCATTACTGTTCATGCTGCAACTACTCTACTGCCAGTTGTTCATGCCATTCCAATTGTCTTCTACCAAGGGACTGTGAATTCTTCACATTTTTGGGACATGGAAATACTTCTCAACTGTGCTAGCATACTTCTTGACATCACCCAAAAAGGTTTAAAAAAAAAATGAGCAATGTCCAAACTTATGATGGTCCACTGTTACACCAGGTCAGATGGGAAAAAAGACCCTCTAAACAACAAAGCCAATATAATTTAAATTACATGTAGCTTCTGTAGTTCAACTAGACACTCTGGACTGTAAAAATATCAAACTTAATTTAATATAGTGGAAATTCTAGGATTGATTTCATCATTATGAACCATCTTGTTCTTCAAAGGGGTCTTATGCCTCTCAGTTTTTATTTCATTCATCACTTGAAAGAAACAACACTGAAGAGGATATCGGTGTGGACTTCAGTTAGTACCTTACAGCCCTACTGGCAAGGAATCAGGCTCAAAAAACTATTTATTACAGTAAAGGAATCTATAACCTAAAAGTTGGAAGAAGATGTTGGAATGGCATGTACTCCTGGCCACACTATGATGAAATAGAAACTGTGTCAGCTCTCACACCATGGCATCCCAGACGGTACAGACACTTGACAATCTCATTATACGGACAGACTGTTACAATATTCATGGCCTAACAGCCACAAAACATCCAAATGTGAGACCAGATGCAGGATATGCACATTCCCTGCCTTGGCTGTCAGGGCTTTATAAATGTTTGCATTGCATCACTGAATTTGTACAGTTTATGGTAAATTAGTCAGGTCACTTCAAGAATGCATTTCAATGAGTGTACATGTAGTTTGACATATGTTTGTTATAGAAATATCTGTACAGATTTCCAAAATTTCTAAAGAAAATCCATTTTCTGTCTATATCTCTATGTTCTCTATTACTATTCTTTGACGGATTGAAAATTTTAGATTATCTAAAAATGATTAAAAAAAATTTCTTGGGTGTCAAAGTGAAGTAATCTGACTGAATCCAAGATTTAAGCAGGTCTGATTTCACTTGTGTGGGATGCATGGTTAAAGAGCTGGCACTCCAAGCTTCAAGGCCCAATTTGAATATAACTGAATCAAATTGAAACAAAAAGTTTTCACAACATTTTGATGTTTTTCAATTCAAGTTGTCTGCATGAATATGTATCAGAAAGCACTCATTTTTGTAAAACTGAAATAAATGAAAATGAATGAATAAATCAAAATTATTGAGAAAAAAAAGCAATCATACATAGTTTAACAGCACTGGACATTAACTGTGTACTGATACACAACAAGCTGTACTGATAGGTACAAAATGTGTATTCATACTCAAAAATTTTTACATCATTTTTTAATAATAAATCAAGTGTAAGTTGATAAAATCAGTTCAAATAAGAGATATCATAAAATCAAATCACACAAAGAAATACCCCAGACAATACACAGTGTACCATTACATCTAAGCAATATCCACACTGCACACAATTGTGTACTATTACACCAGACCAAGCAATACCACACACAGTACAGCATTTGTGTATCAATACACAAGACCAAGCAACACCACTAGAATGAATACACAAGGCAATACACCAAGGTGGGGGTACCCAGGCTGAGTGTACCGGGCCAACTGCAACTTACTTGTGCAATGCCTGTGACAGATATGGCTACTCCTTGTTTGGTGTAGACCTGGGGCGACTCGATGGTTAGAGTCAGGGTGTTTAGGTTCATTCTGCTCCAGTCAATGATAAGGGCAGAGGAGGAAAGAAGATGGCATCAGCTACATGGGAATCTTGGACAACAATTCATTGGAATCTCTGATATCAATAATTGGGAATCTTGGACCACAATACATGGGAATCTTGGACATAAATTCATTGGAATCTTGGGCAACAAAACATGGGAATCTCTGATATCAATAAATGGGAATCTTGGACCACAATACATGGGAATCTTGGACATAAATTCATTGGAATCTTGGGCAACAAAACATGGGAATCTCGGATATCAATAATTGGGAATCTTGGACCACAATACATGGGAATCTTGGACATAAATTCATTGGAATCTTGGGCAACAAAACATGGGAATCTCTGATATCAATAATTGGGAATCTTGGACATTAATTCATTGGAATCTTGGGCAACAAAACATGGGGATCTTGGGCAACAAAACATGGGAATCTTGGACCACAATATATCGGAATTTTGACCACAATACATTGGAATCTTGGGCAATGAAAGGGCAATTCTTAAAGATGTTTCTAATGACATTTCATGGGGGAGGAGAAAAGAAGATGGTATTAACTCTTCAGATGTTTTGGAGTGCTATGAAGAGTGAAGGCTATTCATATGAACATTCCTTTCCTTCTGGGAAAAAGGGAAAAGGAGGAAAGAAGAAGGCATCAGCTACTTGGGAATCTTCGACAATGGAAGATAATCCTAATGTTTGGAAGACTGTAGGCTTTTCTAAGGACTTATTTGTTTTCCAATAACAGAAAGAAGCATCTAAATTGAATTGTAATTTTGTTTTCAAAAACATTGCATAATTCAGTAGAGTTCTGCCTTCATCTTTCAACATTACAAAACTTGTAGAATGGCACATAAAGAAGTCCAAATGTTTCTGGAAGGAATACAAAAGGTGATGTTTGTTTTTAAAGTTTCTGCAATTATTTTCACTTTTCATCATTTTGGAAATCTTTTCCTAGAAGTGAGATTTAAAGTGAAAATGTGGTAGCCACGGTGTAAACAAGCTATGAAAAATGTGGTATATGTCACTCAGATTATGCTTCTATCTCAAAATATTCAAACTGTTTATCAATTCGACAACATATCTTGGCTTGCAGTGTTGTTCCTAGGTGGTCAGGTAAGGGGGTCATTTTGGACCTTTCCTTAGCAGTTGGGACCCCTTGAAATGGTAAGTATCCTACTTCTTCAAATTTTAAGGGACACCAAGCAAAATGGGTAGACAAATTTTCCCAGGACCCCCTCTAGGAATAACACTGGCTTGCCAAAACATTTTTTTTTCTCAATGCAGCAGCCAGTGCAAGTCACAGATCAATGAAAAAGAAGCACTGAGCATATTATATCTGTGAAAGTGTAATGTTTTCTGAACTTATAAGCAGAGTGCAACTCTAGCCACATCAGTGACTAAATTCAGAAAGAATAAAAAAGAAAAACATGGCTGTCAAAAAATATCAAGAAATGTCATACTATAGAATCATAGCAAAATCTTTACATGTCATTCATGCATTTTATAATATGGCTCAACAAATAACTTTCTAAAATTATGATAAACATATTTGAACGATAAGAAACACTACGTTAATAAAATCTCTTTGAGCAAGTATTTAAAGTACACATCCCTCTATCACAAGAATAAGACCAAGTTTTCTGGTCTTAATTTCAGAAAACCCTTAGAACTAAGGGTACCCATTGATTAGGGTGGTACCCAAAATTAAGGGATCTCTGAGAAACTGTATCGGTCGATATCAAGCAACATGTCAGTGCTATACATATTTTCCTATTTCAAGAGTTTCAAACAAATAATATATGTTGCATACTTGATAAAAAGGTTGGCAAAGATTTGATCTTGGGATGGTTATTGGTTGATGTTTTAAGACCATCTTGACATGAAAATATTAATGAAATGTGGTTTTCATTAAGAGATTTGATATTTGTATCAGAATAATACTGAGGCACAGAGGACCCACATGATTATTATTTTTTTTTGGGGGGGGGGGGGGGAAACCTTCTGACATTTTCTGTTTCAAATACTCAAGAAAGTCCTGTAAAACCCTGACATGTTAATGAAATGCATCTCATAAAGAACAATAATTTGTTAACTTGCATGTATCATTTTGATAAATTAGGTGAAATACTCTAATAAAAAGAAATGTTTACCTCTGTAGTCTCTGTATTCCTGGCCAGACGAAGACGCGACCACCAGGCACGAAAACTGATCGACTGTGACAGCATCCTAAAACAAACACAATCAATCTTAATTCATCTTGGTTTTTTTCAGTACTAAGTGGAAATCATATGTTGTTCCTATGTGATCTGTCATTTTGGCATATTCTCAGCATAATGTATCCTGCCTCTCAATTTTCAAAGGTACACTTAATAAAAATAAAAAAACTGAAAACGTTAGGTGTATTCAAGACCTGCCTGCGCATCTTTAGCCTACACTTCCGTACTTTCCCGAAATATGGGGTAGGACTTTGTTTGAAAACATTGATTGCCTTTCACAAAAGAAATTCCAAAAGATTATTCTACATTAGAATTGTCAACTTAACCCAAACTTTCACACGGAAATAGGGTTTTCTCATATCTTGTATTTTCCTTACATGACTGACCATTTATCTATTAGGTAGGTTTCTTTAACTGTCAACACTGTATTGCAATAAACAAATGCTGACAGGAATGCTTTCATAGTCCTTATTTGTGCACATTTGTCAAAAAAGGATATACGTAGAGCTTGTTAATTTGATAGAAATTATCTGCCAAATTAAATAATTATCTAAAACAGCATTTGCAGTCTGACACTAAGTTAAGGTGAGTAAATGTAATGATTCTTGATTTTTTTTTTATTCTACTTCCTCATTCAGTCATTAAATACTATATTGGGATAAAAAAAACAATGAGTGAAAAAGTACATTTCCATGTTCCTTAATGTTTTGTTGATTCCTTTTTGCAAATTTAATTACAGTTAGTATCATCACATCCCCAAAATCATTTGCTAACTTTAAATAGTTTTTTTTATTAGGGTCACCCCCGGATGTGCAATAATATTCTTGTATCAGTATTAGAGTTGAGACAGTCATGAACCGATAGGATACTTAGGAACACCACTAGCAACTTATCACAATACAAAAATCAGGGCAATACACAACACTAGTATGATGCACTTAATAATAAATAAATGGAGTTTATGTAATTGGAAACTGGCGAGTTTCAAATCAATATAAAGCGTACTGCTGCAATATTTCATGATGTTGACAAGGTCTTTGAAATGAAGCTAGTACACTTCTGTGCTACTGATATTGCAACATGCATACTGTTCATAGCCTCAGGAGCTCAATCAACAGTGTAATATTTCGCAAGAGGCTTACAGATATCTTCATATTGTTATTGATAATATTATATTGTGCAAGAGAGTTTGTCACAGTTTGTGTTTGGTATGTGAACACTTCTTTATTATACTAAATCACTCAAATTGAAGAACGTACATACTAATTTTTTTATGTTTGTTTACATTACTAGCAATGAACTCGTAGATTTATCGATGTTGCCTCTGGAATGTGAACAATGTTCTCTTAATTTATGGCAAATTATCACGTAAAAGCCTTTTAAAGAACAGATCATGTAACCTAATGAATCAATGGTCATAGTGTTTCACACTTCAAACAAATGCACATCGCTTTGTGGTGCAAACATCGAATTAACATCACTTGATGAACGCCGATGGCGATGGCTCGTTTGTAAGATCCGTAAATTATTGCGCAAACCACAGGTGCCCTTTCCAGAAATGCGCTCTTTTCGGCTGGATGAAATAAATGCTAATGTTTGACAAACTTTTACTGACCTGACACAACCATAACCTCGTTAGGACCACACGTTTCGAACCCCATGGTTATGTTTATCCGAAAATATATTAGAGACCCCTGTCAAACATAGGATGTTATGGCTGCCCTTGTTTTGTCCTACTCTTACGGAGTGAATACAACAAGTCATTGTCATTGGTCAAAATTCGGCTGCATTGGTTTGATAGAGTAACCTCCCCTCGACTACAGAATAACATCTTAAATTATCAAGGACTGCTTACATTGGCAACAAATACAGCAATATTTTATCAGAATTTGATGAATTCTTTTTAGTTTTTTAAAGAAACTAATCTTTTTTTGATCTGCTAAAATATTGGATAAGTTATCTGAAACATTATATCCAAAGAATGCACTGAAAATATGGTATGACCGCGCCCTCAATCGTAAAATGAAGCGGCCATAAAATATGAGGCAATCGATGTTTTTGTAGCTACACGACGGGTCTGTAGGTGTTTTCGTAGACTACAGATTGAATGTAGGGATCGTTATTTGTTTCATTCAAAGATTGTTAGAATTCTGAAATTTATCACTTCACCAAGATACAAATTAAAAGATCACGAAAGCGTGTCTCTTTTCATAGGTTCGAATCAAAGGAATGTTTTTTTTTAGATATTATTAAAATATATATATATATATATAAGCTGTGAATTGTGATATGATACGGTAATGGTTTGCATTTAAAAACCTTTTCATTAAAATTCAAGTGGAGGGGAGGTCGGGACAGTGTAACCATTATTAATATCACGTTTTTATTTCTTCTTTGATTGGCAATCTAGAAGTCGCTGTAATGAACAATAAGGAAGACAATTCTATGGATTATCAGCTGCTATATTTACAGAATAAAGAAGTTGATTATCCATAAAATAATCTTTCTTATTGGTCATGGTTTTTTTTCGTTCGATAGTAAAGTGGCCTACTATCACGATATCAAGATTGATCAAAACCTGTAAGAATATATCTCTTAGACTCGTTTACCTAAATCACAAACTAAAAGAAAAATTTTTATCTAAAAAAAGATCTACTTATAGTTAAGAAATATTTGTCAGCTTGTATTCTACCCGGAATAGGTCAGGGGCAAAATAACTTGACCGTGTAGGACACTGTTTTATGAATAAATATCTTCAGAACTCTTTCCATAGTGTAGAAGCGGTGTACTTCCAACTTTGAAGTATTAATGCAAGTGTTTTCAATTTCACAGTGTTGCATTTTTCAATGTAACAATACTTGTTTCTAAAACTAATAATACAAATTATCAAAAAGTAATCTGAATGAAACTGGTAGATAATATTTCTATCACAACACACACTTAACTTTTCTGATTTATTGTCACTGAAAATTTCTACTGGCGAAAAAACACAATGGGGTGCATCACTTTTTTACTTTGTTTATCATGTTTTATCGTTTATAATAACTATAATAGTCCATTTGTTATGCGCATTTCTCCACGCATAATGCATGCTCGAAGCGCCCAATGTACATTAGTCACACAACACAGGGTTAAGAATGTTGTTTATACACTAGAATCAATTGAGAAGGCTTGGTGAAAGAGGTAGGTTTTCAAATATGATCTGAATGATGAGTAGGGTTGGACAGTTCTGAGATTGTAGGGAAGGTTATTCCATTCCGTGGCTGCATAGAATGAGACGGATCTTTGGCCATAACTGAGGGTCCTGACTCGGGGTACACAGGAGATTCTGCGAAGAGGACCTGAGCGATCTTGCAGGTGTGTACAGCAGGGGCAGCACCAGTTAAACATCTATAGGTGGTACACATGGCTTTGAAAGAAATCCCCCGGCGGACAGGGAGCCAATGCAGCTTCTGCAAGACAGATGAAATGTGGTCAGGCTTTCGACAGAGGGTGACAACTGTTGCACAATTATTCTGGATGCGCTGTAGTTTTGAAATCAGTACCTGCGGGGCCCCGGTCAGTAAACTGTTACAATAGTCTAACTTAGACATGACAAGGGACAAAACAAGTATCAGAGCTGATTCTCTTGTCAGATATTTTCTTATTGCTCCTATGTTCCTGAGTTGAATAGAACAGACTCGCGAAAGGTGATTGACTTGTCCTTCAAGATTTAGCTCAGGATCAAAGATGACTCCCAGGTCTTTCCCTGATGATGACATTGAGATGAGACTGCTTCCAACCTGAAGAGATTGTAGGTTACATCGAGATCGGGTAACCTCAGAAACAATCAGTATACACTCTGTTTTTTCATTATTGAGTTTGAGTCTGTTTTGGGGCATCCATGTATTGATGTCCTGGCAACATTGTGTTGTCTCTATTGCTGCAGATGTTGACTTGGATGGTTCAGGATCAAAGATGTTTATGAACTGTGAGTCATCTGCATATTGATGTCGGTTCACTCATGGGCATCGATCACCTGACCAAATTGAGTGGTATACAATGTAAATAACACTGGGCCAAGGACTGAGCCTTGAGGAACTCCACACGTCAGCTGGACTGGGTCAGACAGGGAGCCATCCACAAACACACACTGATATCGCTGTGAGAGGTAAGACTGGATCCATATCAAAGCATTTCCAGAGATAGCAAAATCGCATTTAAGTCGAGACAAAAGGAGACTGTGGTCAAGATCAAGAAGCACAAGCAATGCTATGTGCCCGCTATCAACACCAAGTCTCAGATCGTTTAGGACTCTGAGGAGTGCTGTTTCTGTACTGTGTCCTCGTCGATACGAATGGGTCGTACAGATGATGGGACTTCAGGTGTACCGTGAGTCTCTCATTTACTGCCCGCTCAATGAGATTTTGAAATGAATGACAAATTCGACACAGGTCGAAAATTCTTGAGATCTTCGCTGTTGAGAGAAGGTTTTTTGAGTGATGGCTTGACTATAGCTTCCTTGAGTGTTGATGGCATTACCCCTGATTGAGGGCTACAGTTCACAATATTTACAAGAGATGGGGGCAGAATATCAACATTTTCCAATAGAATTTTGGTCGGGATGGGATCAAGTACACATGATGTTGGTTTGGTCTTCTTGATCAACTTCAAGAGCTCATCTTCTGTGAAAGGTCTAAACGTACTGAGATGTTCGTCTACAGATAAGATGCTGTGGTCCGAGTTACTGAGAGCATCAAAGCTGGCATCTGTGAAAGGTTCTCTGATCCGTTCGATTTTATTGCAAAAGAATTCTGAAAAAGCTGTTGCAATATCCCGGGGGCTTTCTATGTTAGGAAGAGAAGATGTCATTTCTTTACCCATCAATGAGAACATCAATCTGTAGAGGGCATTTGAATCTGCGATGCTTTCCTGGATCTTCTTATTCATGAACTCTTGCTTTGAGCGTTTGACAGCCAAGGAAACCCTGTTCCTGTGTGAGCAGTTGATCTGACGGTCTACCTCAAGTCGTGACTTACGCCATCGCCTTTCTGCCATTCGTCTTTGAGCTTTGGCTTCCTGGATTGCTGAGGTGAATTGCCATGTGGCTTCTGGTCTGTGTGGAATCCGCTTCTCCTTCTCTGGAGCATGCTTGTCCAGTAACTCCAACAGAACTTGGTTGTAAGTTTTTGCTAGTTCCTCACAGTTTGATGGTGGGTTTTTGACAAGCATAGATTCTTGGATATCAGACCTGAAAGCGGCACAATCCATTTTCTTGATGTTTCGACAGCGAATAATTTTGACTGGGTGTGGTGGTCTGGTTGTATCAAGCATTGCCATAATTGCTGAGTGGTTTACCAACAACTATGACCTTATGACAAAATTCTCTAGATATAACTCTACAATATATGTGAATTTCATTACGATCCGTGCTGTATTTTAGCTAATGTATGCACAAATAGAAAGTACTCAATCATTCAGTACTGGAGTGCGCGTACACAATTCTGAAGTGCAGGTGTACTCAGTTGTGAGGTGTCGGTTCATGTTGAGTGTACATAGTTCACACAGCTTTCAATAGGACGACTAGTTAAGCAATCATATTTTCTTGGTAATAAATACTTAAATATTTTGCAGTTTAACTCAAGTTTGTCAAATTAATTCTTTTGAGACAAATTTCGTTATTTAAATGTAATTTCTTTATCTCTGTAAGGGATGGGTTTTTATTTTTTTTTTCAAATTAAAACCTATATATCGGTGGAACTATGTTGTCAAGAATACTTTGTATCCATCACACACCAGTGACAACAAACTGACAAGGTTTGTCAAATATCAGTATGTGAGTAAAATTATTGACTAGAGGATATGTGAAAGATATACATGATAAGGAAAGTAAAGATAAGAAAGTTTTCGATATGCCATTGTTGATTGGGACCATGGTTGTCTTCAATCTGGATAGACAAAGTTTATTTTAAGAATTTCTTTGTATCCATTCAACCATCTAGGCCCACGTGATCTTGACAAAAGTCATGTTCTTACAGTTTTTATACAGTTAATATGTATGTGGTAAATGCTAGCCCAACTACCAAATGTTCGCGCATGGATCCGAGGTAATAGAAGAAACATATAAGATTATATATAACTCATCGGCAAAAAAGGTTATCACTTTTTCAACTGAAATCATGAAAAATATATTATGAATATTCACAGTTAATATTGCATCTGTAACGCCTTATCAATGAAATTGTGTTTTTATACTTGTAATCAACAAATGTTCACGAATTTTGCTAAGAAATGCACAAAAGTTAGAATCACGTGATGATGCCATTGGTGTAAAGTCACGTGACCTCAAAAGTAAAAAAATATATACTTATTATCGATCACGGTCATCATCACTGACATAGAAAAATCACTTACAAACTATCAAAAGTAGGACAACCAAACTTTGAGAAATCTTTCAAAATTGGCGAAAACTGTCCATAGATACGTACCAACTTCAGAACAATCGCCATTGTTTCACATTGCGTTTCAGAATACAGATATGACGTACAGGTATTGGACAAGAAAACAAAAGTACTTTAACCACATGAAGACTAATATCCGGTTGCATTAAACCATGGTCACGTTATCTTAAATATATCTTGATATATGTATTTATTTTAAAAAAAGACATGCTTCTTCCTTCTTCCCCATTAGCCTTACTTTTGACTTTTTTTAAAGAGTTGTTATTGGAAGCGGCGGTAAAAGTACTAATCTCCGTAATCGAGATTGTCATTATGATTTAGGATGAGAGTTGATGAACGACTCAAAAAACACAATTCACTGTAAGTTAATGATATGTTACGGTTCCCCACCATATTCAGTTGTAAAAATATTCTATCTGGAGGCATCTATTCTAGGAAATACGGTAATTCGACGTCGAAAGTACAGTACCCGCTGCAAAAGTGCCTTATAGCTTTTAAAGAACCCGCTTTCAGTGAGATCACCGTTTCATCAAATGTGTGTAGATTTTACATCGCGTCTCAGTTAGATTCAGTGCCATAAGATAGAATTCCCAAAAGACAGAACCAATCACGACACATGATTAGCTGAGCAGTGCTTACCACCCCAATTAATCAATGAACTGACCCGACTTCCTTTTTGCACTAGAAACAAGTTGTAAGTCATGTTGTAAATATATTATTACATTTTACAAGAGCCAATAAGAATGTTCTCAAGCAAGTTCCTCTTGTTCTATTTAGAGTTACTTCTGGGTGGATATTGTACGATTGAACACGATAATGTATTTGAAAATCTTCACTAATATGCATATGTGGTTCAGTTCGAGACACCAGTCATAATAAACTGGTCAAATAAAACTAACTATAGCACGCTGAAAAATCAAAGACGTCGCTTTAACTCATAAGTATTCATAAAAAGTACTACGGTACGGCTCTAGAATATCACTTGTCGGAAATGCCTAGGTGTTCTTGTTGCCATTTAAATGAAGACGCCCTACATTACCTGTTTGTTTGTCGAAACCACCATGACTCAACAATTCCTATGAACAAGGATGTGAGATTATCTAAAAGCAGTATTTTGCGGAAATGCATCCTTAATTGATAGAACAAACAGCAATATCCTAAAATCCTAATATAAGTTCAAAAGTAAAAGTACGTGCTTTCTATGAATAGCATTTTCTCAACGACATGGGGTTTTTTCTGTAGCAGTTTACTGCAGCATACTATAGGCATCTCCGACAACATAATGCCTGATTTACACAAACTGGTTTGACTACCAAGATGTTTTCATCAATTATATACTTTTGCTGTTCATATTGCATATTGGGTCCAGTTGTGTCCAGTTGTTCCTTATTTCACATTGTGAAATATAGATATGTTTAAAACTTATGTGTATATATGTGTTATAAAGAGACAACAACATGTCGACTGAATGAAATTGTGCTTCATGTTATGTAGTATAACAAGTGAAAAACAGAAACATTTGTTGTATCTTAATGATCTTTTTCTGTCTTTTCGGAATTCTGTCTTCTTTTATCTCGGCTGTTCCATTATTTTAAAGGGTAGAGGCCATGTTACACATCATTTGTCAACCATGAAAAGTCTTGTTTTAAGCGTTCTGTCTTTTGGGAATTTTATCTTTTGAGACGATACCCTCAGTTACATCCAATGGGAATCAATTCGGGCATCATCTAGTGCCTGATTCGGAAAAAAAACAGAGAAGAAAATCTAGTCGTGCTTTCAAGCGGCTTTCATGCGTATATTTAGGAATCGGAAATTGTGAGATGGTCACACTTGATTCGCCTTCATGTCGACATGCCGGGCGTACGTTTCGGTCATTTTGCAATCTAAATAAATTTAGATCAACAGATTTTATATTAGGTCATACTAAGACAAAATAAAAAATCTGTTGATCTAAATTTATTTAGATTGGGTCATTTTGGTAAATTGTCTCCCATTTAATGAATTTTGGTACTTATAGTTGGTCGCAAACTTTTGCAACAAATACCATGAATACAGTAAAAATACTTTTAAAAATTTTGAACTTCACTAGACTTTGAATATGGTGCTTTAGAGTTCATCTCATTCGATTTTGTTTCCGATCATAATCGAGCAATGTTTTTATGTCTGTTCAGACGTCAAAGATTTCCATTTACTCAAATTACATGACAATATATCATTTGATTAATATGTATGCGCCGTTTGCGAATTAGAGGTAATTATTTCAACCTATAAATTGTCATTTTGCTGAACCTATAAGACTTATTAGTAGTAAAGAGGCACTTAAATTCCATTAAAGAATGTGAGTGTATATTGAAGCGTGGGTAAAATCTGAACAAACGCATCCTCTTGTTATTACAAAAATATTGACAGTAATGCGTCATCAAGATGCTTTTCCAATAATCGACACGACCAATCAAGCCAATTGTTTTTTTACTGAGGGAAGTCAGAGACATTTTTATTAAGTGTGATCTCCAAACGTGAACACCCTATAGGTGAACCGCCTTTTCAAATTTACCTAAAGATCAGAGAACACATATCAAAATAAATGAAAGAAGTGACAGTGAAAAGGGGGGAAATTTGTATTATCATATTTGTTAATTCGGCGTCATTCGGAAACAATTGGAACACACTAAAGGGATGATCACGAGCAATTCAGTCCCGTCAGTATTGAATGAGTAATTTGAACATACTTGAAATCTGATATGACATTACTAAACCAAGATAAGTAAAAGAAGTAGAAATAATACAGAAATAATACAAATTTTCATTAAAATCTTATGCACACACTTGTGTGAACAAAACTTTTGAAATAATCTCATAACAAAATCTTGGATAAGAAAATAACTTTCATAGGAATTAAATATTTATAGTTTAGACACTGATTCATGCTTGATTAATTTACGTAAAGTTTCTATTTCCATCAAAAGCAAATCGTAGTGTAATTTTACCAATTTATGAAGATACAGGGGATTATTGTCTAGACACCAGTCATTTCTAGAGATCCCGTGCAAATGGTAGTAGCAAGTTTTTTTGTATGAAAAGTATTTCTTCAAATTTCAACCCAAACCTTCGTGTAAATGCCAAATGTATTGTTTTGAACATAGATCAACCCCATTATCCGTAGTCGTAACAACAACACGTTTTCAAATATCATGCGAAAACTATTGGCGGCCATTTTAGTGTGGAGACCTTGGAATCATTTGAGAGAGGAAATGGATTCGCTTTTCTTTACCGATCATGTGACTGCGTTATACAGAAGTCGCTTTTTATTGGAAACATTGTCTTGCAATTGTTAACATAATACATTTATTGTCGTTTTTTCGAGATCCATTTGTTTATCTTAAAATGTATTATTGCGCCATTAGTATAAGTATCTGATAGCCTCTGATAACGGCATGATAAACATATGTATTTGTAGTATTGAAAAAACGTATAAGCATGAAAGGGACACTCAATTCTTTCCTTAAAAGTCGTTCGGCTCTGATACCATTTGTCTAGAATTCGATCTTTAATAAAATAGTCCATAAATTCATGTTTCCCCCAAAAGATGAACGTAAAAATTATAGACATTAAATGAGGATATTCCATTAACAGAAATTGCATTTCGACGAAATAAATTCATTGATGACGTTTGCTATGTATGATCAGAACAATAAAAGGAATCTTACTTTCAAACTGAGGAAATTATATCGAATTTTCATTAAAATTGTATGCGGAATCTGTGGGCATAACCTTTTCGTTTCCTCTGTTTTGTTTTGGCGAAACCTGATAAGGAAACAATTCATGTTACATATAGACTAAAATTGCTCGTATAGCCTTACATAATACTTTTTAAAGGGGCAGTAGCACGTTTTTTGATAATTTTATATTTTAAATTTTTCACTGATAATTGTTAGCTAATGCTAAATGTATTATTTAGACAGTGTCAAAAATCTTATTACACAAGCCAATGATCCATAGTCAGAGGACAAAGTATAAAGATTCACATGAAATTCATTGGCGGCCATTTTATGTGAACACCTTTAATTCATTTTGTGTAAGAAAAAGGAATCGCATGGCTAAACTTTATGTTATATATTTGAATTATTACTGCTACATTTAGTTTAAATACATTGTCTTTTAATTGGAACTGTTAACTTCCGTTTTCCTGATATCACCCTATATTCCCCCTAAAACGTGCTACTGCACCTTTAAACTAAAGGTATCATACTTTTTACGTAGAGAAAGGTAAAATCTCATAAAATTGTGTTACTGCTGTTTAAGTTAAAATCACTACCTATAAGATAATATTTTAAAATAAATGGAAACAAAATTTAAGGTTATAAAACAAATTTTGATAATCTTAATGTTCCTTTTTCTCAAAGAATATTATCGCATGGAGAGAAGGAAAATAAGGAAATACTCTCCTTTGTTTTATTTGTGAGATCGTTTGTATCAATCATATTTTGCCCCCACTTGATAACAAAAGTTAAAGACTACAGCACTCACTCACCCTGAAAGATGTGATTTCCAATTAACATAAAGATTAAGTATAAAAGAACTGCGGATACGAATTTTTAACTTTAACTTTGAGATCAAATGTCACTTTAATATTGAAAAAAAGAATACAAATACATAATATATTTCGGAGGGCATCATCTTTTAAAATGTGAAAAAACTTCGAGACTTATACACCAACCGCCAGATGCACCATCTATACTCAAGGTTTAGCAGATTCACGAAACTGAATATAAACAGTATTTTGTAATCAAAGGAGCAGTAGGACGTTTTTTGTAAATTCTATAATTTACTTTTTCACTGATAATTGTACGGTAATATGTTATTTTGATAGTGTCAAAATTCTTTTTACACAAATCAATCACCCATAGTGAGAGAACAAATTAAATATTTTTACATAAAGTCCATTGGCGGCCATTGTTGTGTTAAAACCTTTCATTTATTTTGTGTATGAAAAAGGAATAGCATGGCTGAACTTAACATAGTATATATTTGATTTATTACTGTGTCATTTAGTTCATATACATTGTCTTTCAAATGTTACCATTTTTTTTTCATTTTCCTGACATCACTTCATATTCCCCCTTTATAGACTCACACGTGCAATTTTTTTATATCATACTTTCAAACCTGATTATAACCATGTATATTCTATTTGAACGCTAAATTCTGATCTAAAGAAGGACTGATGTCAACTGAAAGCAGCATGAATGCATCGGCCGACGTATGTGTTTCAATTAAACAGCTTTCAATAAACAATAAATACATTCTTCGCCCCCCTACATAAAACGATCGAATGATTTTCGCGGAAACCTTAATACCATATTGACACTTGGCTCAAACAACAGCATTAGTACACATAGAAATCGTAAACCTTTTAATATAGCTTATCAAAACTGCAGTTTACCATGGAAACCTTCACTCAAATTCGACACTTGACACAAAGAAATTGAATACAATCAACACTTACACCGCGTCAAACATAATACTTAAAACGGTCATATTTCCATGGCAACCATTGGAATCGGCGACAATGCTTATCACTTATCGCATGAACATCAACACAGGGTTAGACAGTTAGTTCCGGGTCGTTGATTGCCTTCACACCGGGCCAGTAAATGGTTCTTCTTTATTGATACACCGTCACGGTCAGCTGCAGGTATTGGACGCTGTTTACCCGTATCCATGGTAACTCCTCCTCTACGCATCGGCATGCAGGTTTAATTATGGTTCCAGCAACAAGGCGTGGCACATGTGCAATGTGCATGTTTGCGCAGAACCTTGGGAAGAAAGAGTTGTTCAATGACAATCAAACAAGAATTTCCTTTATAAAGATCTAAACTTCCTTCCTTTGTATTATGAAGACTTAGTATAAGCAGCCTGTGTTAATCGCTAGCCTATCGTTTTAAGCTAGGAATGAGTTTGGTTTGTACAGTTATTTTCATTTTCTAACGATTCGTTTTTAATGTTGTTATCTCATTATTTTCTTCGCTTTTTAAAGGTGTTGCATAAAGTTTTACAATTTATTCATTTCTCAAAATCAATATGTTTTAGTTTTTTTTACAAATTACTGTTTGTCCAATGAACAATATATATATTACCAATGTGATAACAGTTGTTGACAAGTTGTTATCGACCTTCTGTTTATAACAATCATAAAATGGACCATATATTGAATTAAAGTTCTAGTTTATGTCACACACAATACACGTGGCAATGTTACACATATTTAAATAAATAGTTCTATTTTTCAAACTTGAACACAGTTTCAAAATCCCAGTTTTAAACAACAGTCTTGCTAGGTCTTGAGGTTCTTGACTTTATGCGTATAAAAACAAAAATTATGGACAACACTCCATGTAATCGATGAAGACAAACAGACAGACAGACAGACACCTTTGACCATTTACATCACGTTGTTATTTAATACAAACAGGTTGGTGAGGACGTCCTGAAGAGACGGGCTTTGAATGCTTCAAACAGTATTTCTCTACTTTTTCATTTCTTTGACGTAACTCATCTGCATACCAAATGGTAAATAGGTTCAAGAACCACATCAGATATGTACATGGATATGAAACAGTACCAAATAAAGAAGTTGCTTTCCGTAATATTTGCTTAGCTTGAAATGTTTTCGATGATTAAACAAAAAGGAACTTCCGTATTGCACATATGTACTCATGAATATTTCATGATTTATGAAATATAAAACATTGAAAGATATGCAAATTTGAGGTTTAATTCTTGCTATTGCCGTCTAAGGAATTATGATATTTACATGTAGAATCTTCTTTAGAATACGAAGTATGGCCAGAAAGGATCAACTGTTTCTAACGTATCTAAACATAAACTAAAAGCTTTTCTATTTCCAAATTGTCATACTGTGAAAATATGAATATGAAAATTGTGAAATATTAAATATGAGAACAAAGAAAGCACCAACCAACCATTACATAAGGATAAACCACTTACAACCTGAAAAAGTGTCTGAATTGATACATATTTTTTTTATTTCAGTGTCTTATTCGTATTTTTTAATTTTTCGAAAATGATGCAATGATAAAATATTACAAGTTTTGTGACATCATTAGATGTTCGAAACTTTAATGTAATTCATGCCTTCGCACCAACATTGGTTGTCGATGCATTTGCTTAATTATTAATAATGCTATTCGGTGACAAATGACCGTCCCATTTCAAACCTATAACACCTTTTGAGCTTTCGTAGTTTTGGGAAAGTACTTTTGTGTTAATGCACCAATTTTTTTATTGCAATATAGTACGATATTCAGCTAAGCTCATTATGTTTTTTTTTTTGTGATTTATTTTTTTTATTGGTTCCCAAGGGTTACAGAGTCTGTGTACAATGAGTGGGGGTAAATTCCGTACATTGGACATTTGACAAAGTAGAGTATAAAATAAATCTTATTAACTAATTCTTGAAAATTGGGATGAGTGATTTCCACTTTTTATTAAATTTGCTAATTTCATTGTTTCTTTGAAATATAAATTTTTCCACCGAGAAAATATCTGACAGAACTTTTTTTATAATTATTGAAGTTTGGAATTGATTTTTTTATATTACATAAATTAATGAATTTCTTTGCCGAGACAATGATTTGGTTTATCAAACCATTATTATTAGATGTTACAAACCAAATAATAAATTTTGAAATTGTTATTTTTTGTTGTTGATAGTTATTTATCCAGAGTTCCAGATCATTCCAAAATTTTTGTGTCACACTACACTCCCAATAAACATGGCAAATGCTCTCAGGATCATCATTACAAAAATTACACAAGTCATTGTCAACAAGATGCATTCTCAACAATTCTCTTTTAGTAAAAATAACTCTTTGAAGGAATCTATATTGGAAATCAATAAGTTTGACATCTTTCATTCCACGTCGGTATACATTGAAAATGTTATCCCAGTCAAATTTCGAGTCCTTAAAAATCGTTTCCCACTTGTTACAGATATCAAGCTTTTCGTTTTTTGATATTAGTTTATCGTAAAAGAATCTAGAACCTTTAGTGGATTTCAAGACATTTCTTTGATAAATACTGGTAAAGAAATTATAAATAGGAATGTTGTTTTTGCATTTGATAAAATATTTCCACTCAGTTGGTAAAATGTGAAGTAAATAGTTATAATCCAATATTGTACCTCTAATCTTGTATTTTGATTGTAATTTATCAAAGGATATGAAACCTTGTTCATCACACAAGTCTTTTATAGTCAATATACCATTATTCGCCCAATTTCTGATAACGTGATAGGGGTCTTTGAAATTATGGTTAAGCCATAGAGGCTCCGCAAGCAAGTCATCAATATTATCCCTTTCAGCATTAAGTGTTTTGCAGTATTTTGTCCACGCATCAATAGCATCCTTCCAAAAGGGGTTTTTAGTATGTAAGATTTTACCTATGTTTGCTCCATATTTTAAGATATCATCATAAGGTATACTACTAGGGTTGCAATCTGTTGATTTTTTACAATATAGTCTCAAGGTAGATAATCTTAAAGCTTCCATAAATGTTTTTAAATCAACCATACCCAATCCCCCCTCTGACTTTAGTCTTTTTAAAGTAGTTCTTTTTATCTTATCTTGTTTATCATTCCATATAAATTTGAAAAAGATTTGTTCAAGAGAATAAATAAAGTCGTTTTGGGGATTGGGGAGTGAGCTGAAAATGTGTACCAATTTGGAAAGGGCTAATGTTTTTATGACTGTGATTTTACCTATCAGTGTTAGGTTTCTTTTTAAGCTCATTATGTTGATAATGAAATATATTGAATGAACTCTGAAATAAACTTTTTATACTTTTTCATGCAGTAAAAACATTATTCGTTTTATAAAATGCCTTTTGAAAATTAGATTTTGACCCAAAAAGATGAAAGTGCAAGTGAATTTTGCTGATGATGATGGTCCTTGCTCACAAAAAAAATGTTCTTTCACAATAGGCATGTAACTGTGCCTTCGAACAAGTTATATGAATACATTTGACTTGAAATTAACATTTGTTTTCATTACAAAATACGAACTTTTGAAAGAAGTTACAAATTTCAAATTGAAGTTAGGAATTTTTATTGAACTTTACCAAAGGATCGACAATTACATTGACAATTGTGCAGAAAACAATAGCACGTGTTCATCTGACCAGCGCGCACGTGATGTTATCACATTCTACATTGAGGTTTGATACACAATAGAACTACCGTGCAAAAGAATGTACAGCTGCGTATCTTAAGTTTGTTCACTTGCTTGTGTATCTTAGTGCAAATATCATGTACATTGGGTTTCATTTTGACGTCCATAAAATAACTCCAGGAGCACTAACAACGAAGAACCAATTATCCATTAGTAAACTAATCATTCCCAAACCATATTTCGGAATCGTCTTGTCACTGTTACTGACTTTAGATATTTGGCATGATTAAATAGACCGATGGGGTCAAATTTGTGAAATTGAGATTTTCTTTAATTTCGATTTAAATATTTAAACATTGTTATATCGTTCAATATTGTTTATAGATATATGTTTATTTGTTAACGAAAAAGTTCGGTGCATGTCCTTCACACTCTATGTTAAATAAACTAATTTTCTTCTTTCATCAACAAAGGGCATGCATTCCCTTAAATGAATAGTCTCTACTGTGACTCGGGGATGATGGACATGAAATAGTTCATTTAAAAAATGTACTTCATTTCAATAACAAAATGTTCATACCTAAATTCATTTCAAAGGGAACGTTGTTCATAAACGTGATATTAGTAAAGAAGTTTAACATTAACACAATGACACTTTTATACTATAAGTTCAGGGTTTAAAACATGTTTGGAATTAATACTTTATTCTACGAATAAGGCTTTCATATTCATTGTAAGTTACCTATGTTGTTACATGTCATCACCCTTGTAACCAACACACTAACCTATTATTTAGAAATATGGAACGAAATCATTACCTAAATATAAATATATGTCATATCTCCTTGGTAAGTAGGCCGATATGGACAATAAAGGTATGCACACAGACAGAAAGATAACGGCTTGGTGAGTCATGAGACTGATAGATATGACTTACATCGTGAGATATCGATTTGATACATTTCGTATTAAAATCATTGACACAACCATTTCCCTTGAAATATTGAAGCACCTGCATATCTGCCAGAGTTAAAAAAAATGACACCACGTGTTATCGAAAGTAGGTTTCCACTTCTTGTATACCACTCAAAGTTAACATAAGTAGGTTATTTCATCTAAGTATATCTTTTTCACTTCGAAAGGCGTAGAAAATGTGCTCTAAGTTTAAACAGAAGAACGTACTGCAAAATGAAACATTGCTTTTACTTCTGCGAAACCTTATTAATGTGTGGAATTATATCGATTCAATTTGTTTTATTGGCCGTTGTCACAATATCATAACATGTAATATTCTAGCAAGCGATTTCCAATAATATTATTCATATGAGTTGTTTTTCTCGTGACTTGACTAAAAAAATCAATTCAGAGGCAGCTGCGTTTTATGATCAATAAGTTGTATCTATACATGGTGTGTGATATAAGTGTGTCATTTTGATAAACGTAGTACATGCAGTACACACTGTCGAACTGAACAGCAGTACGATTTTCCAAAAACATTTATACAAAAAACTTGTACCCACTTAAAGGGGCAGTAGCACGTTTTTAGGGGGAATATAAGGTGATGTCGGGAAAATGAAAATGAACGGTTTCAATTGAAAGACAATGGATTTAAACTAAATGGAGCAGTAATAATTCAAATATATAACGAAAAGTTTAGCCATGCGCTTCCCTTTTCTTACAAAAAATGAATTAAAGGTGTTCACAAAAATGGCCGCCAATGGATTTTATGTTAATCTTCATACTTTGTCCTCTGACTATTGATGATTGGCTTGGGTAATTAGATTTTTGACACTACCAAATGATATATTTAGCATTCACTTATTATTATAAGCAAAAAATTTAAAATATAAAATTGTAAAAAAACTGCCCTTTTAATACATGATTTTGCCAAATGTTTAATCTTCAAAGGGTCAAACTGATGGCGGCAATGTTTCGTGAATACCTTTTATCATGGGAGAATTTAAAATGGATTACCAAACATTAGAAGTTCGTTTTGAAACTTCTAATATTTATTTCATTTGCGATTTGTAACATTCATAGATTCCCTCTCCTGTGTGGAACACAGTGGTATAGTGGTAAGCCTGTTGTTTCTCTCACGCCAAAGGCCCGGGTTTGAATCCCTTTGTTGTGACCTTGGTCCTGAGCAAGGCACTTTATACACATTGCAGTAATATCAGTTGTATAAATGGGAACCTGAGACAACGGCTGTACATTTATTCGTGAACGCTTCGGCAGCACCGGTAGTACAAACCCTCAGGGAAATAATATGTAACGCTTTGAGCAACTGTTGACCAGTTTGATATGTGCGTATTATAAGTGGACTTGATATCATTATTACTCCCAAAAACATGTTACTTTCCCTTTAAGATAGACTATGGACCTATCAAATTATAAGTGGACTTATAGACCTATCGAAATTTAAGTGGACTTAGTATTATTACCTTCCTTTAAAACGTGTAACTGTCCTTTTTAGAAAGACTATCGACTTATCGAATTATAAGTGGACTCATTATGATAACCTTCCTAAAAAACGTGTTACTGTCCCTTTAAGATAGACTATCGACCTCAGGAAGCTCCGTCTATATATTCGTCGAATGATGATATGTCTTCCATGCGAGAGTGGTTACGAATCAATATGTTGTAGTTGAAATAAATGTCATCTTATCGATGAATAATTTATTTCTTGATTGAATAATTCAATATCAATATTTTATCTGAATATCATAATTTGTATTGATATAAATTTTATGGTAAATGTGTCCTATGTAATTATGGTGTAGATCTAATGTTTGCAACGCACTACTTCAACCTGCAATTTATATGTGAACTGCCTGAGCAGAAATAAAGTTTCACGTGTGTATAACTTTTGAATTAGTATTGATATTTTGTTTAGATTTTTTTATGAATTGATATCATGATATAAGTATGTGACATCTGGGAACCATTCTGCAAATATACGAAAACTCCATGCTGAAAAAAGGATATAAAATTCAGATCAATTTTATCTCTGTTATTAATAATAATCAAACTTAATTAATTAATAATTTGAGGAATTATTATTATGCAAGGGGCGAGTTGGCGTGTTGAATTTTGTATTCATAGTTAGTTTGAAATTGATATGTTGTCGACGATTTGGAATAAAATACTTTATCGTCAAAATGTTTGATAAATATGTAAATGAATCAAATTTATACAACATATGTAAGAGGTAATGAGTGGCATGTCAGAGACAATACTGGTAATAACTAAAGAGGCGTAATTTCAGATTTTCTTCATTCTGCCATATTTTTTTTTATCCCGAAATGAATTTTTTTTTGAGTACAAAGAAATTTGAGTTTGGACCCCAATGCTACATTAATCACTGGCAAATGTGTACCTGTTGTAATATTATAATGATTCTGGATTTTCATTAGGTATACGTACATGCTCATGGACGATAGTGCACATGTGCACATATGGAAAACCAGGTTATACGGTTAAATATATTAAGAATGCTGGATAGAAAAAAAAAGAAAAAAGAAAAAAAGGTTATAACCTAAATATTCAAATAATTTTATATATGGATAATAAATGTAAGGAATTTATAATTAGGGTGTCAATGGAGCAAAATCGTCATCTACAAAACAAATCGTTGCCTTTACGAATTAAGTTCTTGATGCCAATGGTATTGATCTTGTTAATATTTGCGGTCAATTACCACACAATTGACTTCATTCTATTGTTCTCGTCGGTGTGAAAAATGTACGTACATGCTCCATTTTGAAAACTCCCATGAAATTATTTGTAAAAATCTGTTACAAACAACAAAATGTACATGCAGTACAGTTAGAAAAAATAATTGTGCCCATTATTGCGATTTCAACACAGGCATGTCAAAATCGTAGAACCAAAATATGTCCATCTTATCCAATTCTAACCAACCAACTTGGTTAAAATACTTGAACTTTAATATGTGTACAAAACGGGAAACAAATCAGGATATCATAAAGAAGATGACCCAGATATTTGACCTACATAGATGAAAGGTAGTGAATAGGTAGTGGTCTATAAGTGCTCTGTGAACAGCTGTTGTCTACGATACATGTCTTTGTTGTCTACAGCCTTTGTTGTCGCCGAGCACGTGCTATGTTTACTCTGATAAACAAAGGTATAGGTACAATATAAGTATAAGTCTAATGCTGGACTAGATCTCATATCAGCTCTGTATTCAGTTCAAGTCCGGTCCGCCAAGTTGTCATTGATGTTTTAATTAATTGGGAATGGTCGCATACCGATTCGTTGAATGTCTAGTTTAAAATTAGCAAAATCATTTTAACGGATAGCTTCTGTCATATAAGCTGTTAATTTGCTTAAATAACAATGGAACGTTCCAAAATAAGATAAAAGGGTGTTATGTTCAGTTTCATTTTATTCTAAACATTTGATGTTATTTTTCAAAGTGGCATTTGGACTTTTTATATTAGAAAACCTCCGGCTTGCTGAATAAAATCTTACAGACTAGATTATCCCCATTTCATCGCATTCTCTCCCCACTGAGGCACATCAAGTCATGTTGATTTAGCCTCTGTTATATTACGCCGGGTTTGTGGGATAGAATGGGAGATGCCTGATTGGAGGCAATTAAAGTTAGTTTTGCAATCAGCGACGCTGTTCTTAAAACATCATTTTGGCTACTGTATTATGACAAAGGCACTGTGATATGAACCACCCTTTCCATGCGAGCAGCGTTGTCATTTGATAAAGAAATTCAAATGGCTTGTGGTGCAATTCTTTGCCGCCAGAGGAAACTGTCGGAACCCACGGATTTAGGCGTAATAGAACAGAGGCTGTATCAACATTTCATGACTTGATCTGCCTCTGTGGGGAGGGAATGATTTCACCCATGCCGAAATGGAATAACTTTCAATAACACAGAATGTACTGAGATCTTGGACCTGCAAGAGAACGACAAATAATCTTTAAAATACTACCAATTAAATCAGGCCAGAGGTCATACGGTATCATACCATCACAATCACTATTCTGAAGCACAGACAATTTACCACTTTGCAAACTTTGCAAACACATTTACATTCCCATGCATAGTATAAAGGAGCATTGCTCCATGTCAGCCACATACCTTATCGCAGTTTACTTCTTTGATCTTTGACAATAATTTTGGCAGACAGAAAAATGAAATGGTCCGTGTTTGAATCCTATATTTCCATTCTTGTGATATGGTTCTACAACATGAACCCACACGTTCTGTGTGCCAAGCGGTCAAACCCAGTAGCTGGTCATTCGTCGCTGACCATGTCAAGGATGGAAGACTGGGACAACGACCGCTTTGTTCTGTCACCTCTAATGTATCGTGTTTGATCTACATCATGGGTGTCATGTTTCATTGATAAATTCATACCAGCTTCAGTTAGCATGTAGAGTAAAACTTGATTGAAACTCAATGATATCTATGATTTTTAGTTGATGGAAACATAAACTGAATTCCAAAAGAAACTTTACACTTTTAAAACTGAAATTTTGAAAACTCATTAAAACCGGTTGACAGTATAGCAGAAATATCGCGAATCCCCTCTGAAAATCAACAAAACTGATCATAAACCACCCATGTTACAAGAATCGATAGTGTTCCTTCATTTCTTATGGTAACTTGATCCGGCTATACAGAGAGGTTGTGAGGATTGCTGACAAACCTGAAACATAAAAAGGGATGTTTTTTCACTGCATGAGGTCCGATATCTATAACGTTATACCACCGCCAACGTTGTCTCTTAGTGACGTCAAGGATAGCAAACATCAAAGGTCAACATTGCATTTTGTTCTCTTGCACTATATGAACTTGAACAGTTGTAATATCAGAGCTCATCGACTGTTCAATTGATAGCCATTGGTCATTAATCGTCTAACCATGGCAATTTCATTCGAAGTCATAACGTCAAAATTGACATGCAATAATAAGATTTAACTGCGATTGTTGAGCTCTCAAAGCTGGTTACCATTTGTACGACTCAAAGAAGTGTCAATCGATTCGGTTTTCGATCAAAATTGCGACTTCAATTTCAAACCTTCCTGTCGTCACGGTCTGTACGACGTCGATTGGCATTAAACAAACTTTCAAGCAACTGTCGATACTTCTCGATCAGATGCCACTTTTAGGTTTTGCATATATGACCCCCGACAACTCACGGAGTGTCTCTTTAATATATGACTCACAGTGATTACGCAGCGTCGTGTATACTTGTTGCATGGTAGCGAGCTATGATTGTATATAACTCACTGAGAGCGTGACTTCGTCTGGAAGGCAACAGCTGGTGTTGTCAACAATACTATTGACAAATCCATTTTCTGCGTTGTAAACGTATATAATTATACTATGATACGTTAAACTATGTTAGTGTGATGATTAGAACGGGAAAATAATATTATTTTCAATATTGCGAACACGAACACGATTTTACTTTTTAAATTCTATTTCATCAGCTTGTGAAAAACAACAATTATATTGATATTAATCAATTAAAATTGTTCATATATCCGTATTTATGTTTGGCCAGAATATATAAGAACCTTATTGCCACCATTTGAAGAACGAAATTATATCAAATATTTAAAAGCCGCAATTTCAAATCCTAGTCTCATTCAAGGTTAACACCAAATAAATATCCCAACAAAAACTGGCATGACATTTAAAAAATACTTCAATATCACAATTTGGACAATATCAATTTCCCAGTCTGCATCTCAAACGTTATCAATTTTATAACTGATCTATTGGATTAGAACGGTTGTTGTCAACAATTTGTAAATTGCTTTCCTGCATTGCAAACATATCCACAATGTTATTCATTGTAATCTATCAAACAGAACAATCATATTCATATATCCCCAAAAGCAAAATATCACTTTTCTCATGCTGACGAAGTGTCGTTTTAAACAATGCTTTCTTGACATTTGTCAATTATCTTGTAAACGTTCTAAAATCGTCTCATAGGGCCTGGCAACAATTGACTTTGTTGGTTTACGCGACTTTCGAGGAGTTTTGCAAGTGGCTTTATCTCGATATGGCTTATGCTTGCACTGGCTATGTGATCCGTTATCCATATTGGTAGTCGAGGGCAGATAATAAATTTCATGAGACTGTGCATGACTTTGTAGGGACAGTAACACGTGTTTCTATTCTTTCATTTTTTCAATGATAATTGTACGTTAATGCCTAATATATTATTTTGAAAGTGTCAAAAATCTCATTACACAAAACAATCACCCATAGTCAGAGAACAAAATATAAAAATTCAAATTAAGATCATTTGCGGCCATTTTTGGGTGAACATCTATTTTCATTTCATTCATTTTTGGTAAGAAAGGGGAATCTCATGGCTGAACTTTACAATGAATATTTGCTTTATGACTGTTTCGTTAAGTTTAAAAAACTGTCTTTCAATTGGAACCATTTATAATTTTCATTCTCCCGACATCACATTATTTTCCCCTTAAAAAACGTGTTACTTCACCTTTAAAACGGCGAAAAGTAAACCCCAAAATAGGATCGGTAAATAAAATGGATGTGTGCATGCGATTGTCTATTGCTCACTCAGGGCAATTCCGCTTCACGCTTGAGCGGTGAAAAATATTCTATCTGATCAATTCTTTAGTATATACCATTATCAGATTATATTCCTAGGCAAGTCGCCACATGAACTGAGCAGAACGCAACCCAAACATGTAATAGTTTAAACGAACTTTAAGTGATGCATTAATCCAGATTCAATTATAGTAAAATTTAATACACCTGCTGAACAAGATCAAGGCATGTATTTCAATGGAACTTTGATGAGACTATTTGTCATATTTACGATGAATAGTGGATATCATATTTCTTGGTTAATGAACCTTATTCAAGTAGGCCTATATCACAAACGTGCGTCCACTATAAACTTGATTTAACGTATGAAATGAAACAAATGTAAATGTAACTACTGAATATAAATTATCTAAGATTGTTCCTCGATACACGTACGTGTTATTCTTTTTCGATCTTCTAGCTGTGAGTCCGATATTTAGCCTTTGTTAAAATAAGAAAAATTGGGGGATATTTGATTCAAAGCAAGACCATGTTTAAATAGCATACACGAAACATTAAATAGTCTTGAAAACCCTTGTTTACAAATGATTTTCATCACATTAAACTTCCATGAACGAAGAATAACGAAAGACAAATTAATTTACATCAGTAATCCTTTCGAATGCCGATCAAAAGCGTCAAACTTCAGAAACTTGCTATTCATGTACCATAATATAAGTTATACCATCCAGACGAGGGGTTGTTGAAATATATCAGCCTCTAGTGTGTTTAGCGACGAGCCGAATACGAGTTGCATAACACCAAGCGATAGGCTGATATATTCCCACAACCCCGCGTCTGAATGGTATAAGGAATTTATTTTACCGAATTTTTGAACAAAACGCATATACTATGAACATATATAGAGTAAGAAAAACTGCGTAAGCGCTTTGACTATAGTTTGTTTTCAGCTACATGAATTATATATCGGTTGATCAAAAGTAACCATCATGTGTTCGAGATAACTTACCTTGTACATTTCAAGACGCTCAATCTGCACGCTTTTTTCATGATCTTTGTGGCGGGGTATAAATAATTTATCCCCCCACTCAATAGGGTGATACCAGTATTCATCCAGTGTCACGTGGATCAATCTGAGATCGAGAGTCTTACATGAGGTAGGATAACAATATATAAAGTTGTTCACTCATAACACGCTCTAACGAATAGGGTCATGTATATATTTATATGTATATTATATGATCATTCGGGGATAACATCAGCAATAAATACGGACTAACGTATATAAAGGTACAGGGTACCGATTACGTATTGGAAATGGAAAAAGAGCTTTTATCTCGACTTGCACAGTAATGTCGGCTCACCATTGGTCAAAATTGGTCACGTGCCGTGGGTATATTTTGCTATGTTAAACTGGGCCACGCGCTCTCCTAGTAACAAGCAACGACGGAGTCAAGAGTTATCTCCCTTGCCCTTTGTTCGGTAAACAATGCCACGCTACGCTCGATTGCTGTAACGTCATGTATGCTTGGTGAATTCCCCTACATGCTAAAGTCATCTTTTTGTAATAAATTTAAAGGTATAAGTAAAATGTTCTTCAAATAAAAGATTGGTACCGCTAAAATACATTAGCAACTGCCAAGTCATACGACATCTCAACGGCATTTTGGCCCGCTCACTCGCAGCAAGGTTGGCTATCGGCGAGCTCAAGATTCAAATCACGCAAACAGAAAGCACACCGCTATTTGTTTATTGTACTCTCAAACCAACCTGTACATTCTGCTATGATGGCTGTCTTATCTATAACTCCGACACTATCAAACTCGCTCGGCCCTACTCAACAGTCCGCCATGACAGTAACGGGACTTCTACGGCCGCTTCAAATCGAATGTGGTGCGAATGCACGAGGTCACGTGACCAAACAATCAAAATATATGAATGCCCGCATTGCTCGGTATTTTGATTATTTTTTGTTAATCCTAAATTTCTATCTAGTACCGTGCGCTTCGCTCCGGTACTAGACCATACTTTTGGTCATTAACACGATGGTTTAAAAATTATATTTGTAAATACCTAAATAAAAGAGTAACACTGATCTGAGCAGACGCCATTTTGGCCAATCCCATCTGTCAAGTCAGATTTAAAGCATTTAGAAAAGGTGCTCGTCGAGATAAATTAGTTACCATGTGTCCGCGAGTTTGATATGGAGATTTATCATGTGTCCGAGTTAAATATCAAACTCGAACTTCGTTCTCGTTTGATATTTAACTCGGACACATGATAAATCTCCATATCAAACTCGCGAACACATGGTAACTTATATTATCTCGACTTGCACAGCAATGTCGGTTTACCATTGGTCAAAACCGGTCACGTGCCGTAGGTATATTTAGCTATGTTAAACTGGGCCACGCGCCCCCCTAGTAACAAGCAACGACGGAGTGTCAAGAGTTATCTCCCTTGCCCTTTGTTCGGTAAACAAGGCCACGCTACGCTCGATTGTTGTAACGTCATGTATGCTCGGTGAATTGCCCTGCACATGCTAAAGCCAGCTTTAAACAAAAAACATTACTGGTATAAGTGAAATGTTCTTCAAATAGGATTGGTACCGCTAAAATACATTAGCAAGTCATACGGCATCTCAACGGCATGTTGACCCGCTCACTCGCGGCAAGGTTGTCCATCAGCGAGCTCAAGATTCAAATAATGCAAACAGAAAGCCGACCTATGAATAATAGTTAAGTTAAAGTCACCGCTTTTTGTTTATTGTACTCTCAAACCAACCTGTACATTCTGCTATGATGTCTGTCTCATCTATAACTCCGACACTATCAAATTTATCTCGCTTTGTCCTACTCGACAGTCCGCCATGACAGGGACTTCTACGGCCGCTTCAAATCGAATGTGGTGCGAATGCACGAGGTCACGTGACCAAACAATCAAACTTAAGAAATGACCGCATTGCTCGGTATTTTGATTTTTTTTCGTAAATCCTAAATTTCCGTCTTGTACCGTGCGCTTCGCTCCGGTACTAGACCATACTTTTGGTCATTAACGCGATGGTGTATAAATTATATTTGTAAATACCTAAATAAAAGAGTAACACTGATCTGATCAGACGCCATTTTGGTCAATCTCATCTTTCAAGCCAGATTTAAAGCATTTAGAAAAGGTGCTCGTCGAGATAAATTCGTTACCATGTGTCCGCGAGTTTGATATGGAGATTTATCATGTGTCCGAGTTAAATATCAAACTCGAACTTCGTTCTCGTTTGATATTTAACTCGGACACATGATAAATCTCCATATCAAACTCGCGAACACATGGTAACTTATAATAATTTATGTCAATGATTAACCGTGACTATTAAGATCAAAGCTAATGTCATCCGATAACTGCCATAGCGATTTTATAAGATAAACATTTTGACGCAGCTTGATTAAAATCGACTGTGGTCCGGGGAACAAAAGGTTCAATATCAACGCTCCCGAGAATCGAACGTGTTCTGTCAGTGGGGTTCTCCTCCTCAACAAGTGATGGGGGGAAACCCCCATTGGATTGAGTTTGGCCAATTTTAATTATGGACCATTTATGACACTCACTCATCACCTATTCTTCGTATGGTTAAATATCATATATAGAGAATACTAAACGACGTCCCGTTTCATAACATATTTACTTTAAAAAACAAAGAAAGTCGCCAACATGACTGTCGCGGCCGGCCCGCTGACATTATGACGTCATACTTAACAATTGTGACGTCATCATTACAACAATAGATTTCTATATCAGCGACAGAATTGGCTAAATCCGCCATATGGTCAACTGAAGTATATTTGTCTTTTGTTAGGTCGTACCCGAAACGCAATCAAGCATGTATTTCTCCTGGCTTTGTTTTGGTCAAATGATATTCTGAATGAGGACCTAACTTATTTACAGAAAGCTTTTTAGATAATAAGTTTCCATTAGCTTAGAGTGTGTTAAAGTGTGTGTGAATTATTTTTCCGAATCTTTGAAACAAACATCGTGAACAAAAGACAACAAACCGTGACAATATAATTGAAGTGGATGCAGAGATGCATTCTATTCTTTGTTTAATTGTTAAATCAAGAACAACTAAAATGTTACCCTAACTTACATATGTTGAAATAAGTCGGAAAAAATCATGTAATAATCATGTATAATTATAGACAGGATAGTACTCTTGGATTTTGTTTCTACAAAAATTCCCCGATAGGACTGTCCCTTTAAATGATCTATATATATTGCTGTATTCAATTTTATTCAAAGCCATGATAACAATAAATGACCGTCACATAAAAGCAAGTGAATTAAAAAGTTGTATGTTAATCAAGCAAGTCTTGTAATCTGAAACATGTGATATTTTAAGAGAATTTAATCAAGGCAGTTTAACGGGAGATTTTACCCGCAATGTAGATTAAATTATCCTTTCTTTCACAGAAATAGAATGTAGCAAGTATGGATGAAGTTCGTATGAAAAAGTGGATGAATAGAACAACGAATATCAAAAGACAGGAACAATGTTTACCAGGTTGAACAAGTCGCTGCAGAAGGACCGAAGGATTCGAACTGTATGTAGGAAGCACAGGAAATTGAAAATAATCAACAGGAGCATAAAGATATACATAAAGTAACATTTCCGCCTCACCTATACACACAAGAATGTTGTATTGGAGATGAAGTTTTCTTATCTTCATGTTATATAACTTTTAATGCTGAGTAATTTATCAATTTCCATTGGTTGAAAGAGGAGGGGTTCGCCCTCTTTACGTGCAATTTACCTTTTTGATATTGTAGGGAACAGTTCTATTTGGCCAAGCAAAATTTTTGTTTCTTCACAATGCAACAAAGACGTGCACTAGCAAAGTTTATTTTATGCCTTTGAAAGCAGGAACTCAAACCTGTACAGAATGGCTAAAAAAACTTGATGTAATGAACTGTGGAGATTATTTTATGGAGATAAATTTTGCCTGTTTAAGTTTTGGATTATTAATATTATTAACTATTAAAATTATTATTACATTTAACTCAGAATCTAGCTTCCGGAACAAACTAAGAAAACAGACGTTAAGTTGTTCCAGAGCTCGAAAAAATCATGCCATGCTTATTGATACCTTAGATACCTTTTGTAGGTTGCGCTTGCCTATTTAGCAATTCCTAACACAGAAAAACGTCTATTACGTGACTTGGTTTTTATAATAAAGCTTCGTTTACATTGTTCAATAGGCTCATATGTGGAACAGAACAGAACAGAACAGAACTTTATTACGCTCAGGCCGATATCCTCGGCATATGAGGTACAACATGACAGTAAATGCATCATACAAGCGGATATGTGATTAGCCGGAAGATTTTACAGTTTGCATTATGATTTTACAAATTTGCTAAGTTTTTTTAATATAGATACCTTTTTACACATGAAAAGATTTTGAAGTTTAAGCATATTTGGTCTCTTTGAGAAATGTAAAGGTACAAGGTTCTTTCTAAAGTAAAATATTCACATCTAAAAATATAATGGAACTCATCTCCAACATCATTCATACAACACAATTTACATTTTCTTTCAGACTTAGGTATCTTATTCCATCTTCCTTTTTCAATAGGTAAATGGTGGCAAGAGGTTCGAAACAGTAGTAATGGGATAGCTTTATTTTGAGGAAGGGACATAAGGTATGTTTCAAGTTCAAGTTGCGGTTTCAAAACAGAATATAAACCTTTTTTCGAGTTTTCCACCTGAGACCTCCACGTTTGTTTAACATTATCGGTTAAAATAGAGAGGGCAGTTTGTTTGAGCCAGGAAGATGAAACAGGAGACTGTGATAACCATAACTCTACCAAGTTCTCCATAAAGCATATACAGTGGGGTAGTCTTTTTAACGGGTAACAGTTTTCTCATAAGACAAATATGTACATTTTCAATTTGATTAAGACCAACAAAACCCCATATTTCACAACCATACAGTGAGATAGGTTTTACCATTTTATCAAAGAGATACAGCCGACACTGGATTGATAAGGTTTGGCTCCTAGGAGATATCGCTTGATCTTCCACAAGCGATATCTCCTGTGGAACCAAGTTTTGGATGGTAAATATATACGATCATTTAAAAGTCGAATTACATATTTCATAATATCTGGGCTATGTATACAACAATTCAAGGTAAGGCAAAGACTACAGGGCTATAAAAATAGGCGAAAATCTTTGGGTAAGGATAGAATGTCGTGTACTCGGGTCCGAGTCGAGTCTGACCCCTCGAGTACTGGAGTTTTTGGACCCGTGGAAGCGCTACTGCAGATGAGAGCACGTTCACTGACCCAGATCACGGCGATCAGCTGTTAGAAATAAACATTTTCACGTGGTCTCCGATTCTATATTTAGAGACCTAGTCAAGCCAATCCGAATGCTTGATTACGGTCACGTGCCACAATATCGACAACAATGGTGCGCGATAGACATGTCAGTATGGGATGAAATTTGCACAACAGCTATCGGCGATAAACGTTTCTTAGGTGATTTTCTCAGTTTAATTGACAGCTTGCACATTGTGATATGCTCAGATCTCTAAGAATACAGCTTTGAAGAGTGTTATCGACTACAGGGGAAGCAGAATCACCACATAAGATGTCAGCCACGTAAATGATCGTTCCTGTGAAGCTCAAATGAACAGAAGAGAACACATTTCATGAAAGGAGCTTGGAAATAGTGAAGTGACACATTATACAAAATGGGATTCTTCCACCAACTTAAACTTCTCTTGTGGAAGAATTTCATCCTCAAGATACGAAGGCCGGTAAGTTGATGCAGACATGATGATGTTTGACATGACCGTTTAATCTAGATGTTTGTCTATCTTGTTTACTTACAGACTTATTGTGTTGATTTACCTAAACAGTACACTCTTAAAGCCCCGTTTGAGAATTTGGCAGTATACTATGATATATTTGGAATATTTATTGATTGACAGTTACAGTACAGTTTTTAAAGAATGTAAATATTTTGTTCATTCATCAATCTCTTTGTGTGGGATGGTATCATTCATATTTCCTAAACATATCAAAATGGAAAGATTTTGATGAATGAATTTTCCAAGTTATCATTCTTTAAGTCTGCAAAATTGTACTATTTCAAATGTTGCTATTTTAATTCAAGATGCCATGTGAACATAGATTCTAGTTTCTCTGTGAGGCACAGAGACAGCTCAAGTTGCCATAAATATTCTGATGACAACGTCAAACTGTGATATTCCCTGGATATGATTAAATATTCAAACAGTAGTAATTATTCAGCATAACCAAGATGCCAAGCATTGAATATTACATTTTATATTGTTTATTCATCATCACAAGCTTCAATGTATAATGCTTTTAATTTGTTAATTTCATTATTATAATAAGATGTCATTTTTCATTTCTTAAACAACAAAGAGGCATACACAACAAATATTTTACCGTATGTTTTAACAAAGAATACAAGAATTTAAATAAAGCTCTAGTAAAAACATTTGTCAATTAATTCAAGAGTAGTTTAGTGATAGAAATTATGATAAACATTCTTAGTTTCTTTTCACCATCAAAATGTTAATTTCGCCTATTTTGGTAGTGAATCCTAATGTTTATAATGAACCCAATAAAACAGTAAAATATGAGAATGAATAATTATATATTATACATATAACACAAAACATAAGTTTCAGTCAAAAACATTTAATTCACTGTGTCAATTTGTTATGTGTGATTTTTTAACACCACAGGGGGTTTCACTTTCAGCAATGCGTCTATTTTGAGCATGTCAAACTGTTCATTAACCTAAGTTATGACACAAATTCAATAGTTTCTAAAAATAAAAGCTTAAGGTAAATTCTTTTCTACTGGGCTGTTTAGATAGAATCAGAAATAAACATTCTTTGTTTTTAACAGCAACATATATAAATCTAATCATTTTATATTCCTTTAAAAAAATATATTCAGGATGTATAACAATATTTGCTGACTGATATATATGTATATATCTACAATTACCAATCACGACCAGCATTGCCAAAGTTATAATCAACTCCATCAAAGGCATAACCTGCTCAAATCAAATCACTAGATAAAGTCTAAATCTTATTCCTGCTCAGTGACTTTTTAGCTCATCAGGACTGAAAGTCCAGATGGGCTTATGGCATGGCCCGTCGTCCGGCGTCCGTCCGTCCGTCGTCCGTCCGTAAACTTTTGACACTTTCGACTTCTCCTCATGAACCATACACATTAGAGAGCTGAAATTTTGTGTACAAGTACCTTAGCATATGGAGATTCTAATTTGTAACTTAGGGTCACAGGGGTCACAACTTTAAAAACCTATTTTCATCTTCTTCTCCAGTTCCAGAAGGACTAGAGAGTTAAAAATGATATGTGCAGACTCCTTGGCCAATGGGGATTCTAATTTGTAACTTTGGTGACCCTGTGACCCCAAATAGGGTCACAGGGGTCACAACATTAAATACCTATTTTCATCTTCTTCTCCAGTTCCAAAAGGAGTAGAGAGTTAAAAATTATATGTGCAGACTCCTTAGCCAATGGGGATTCTAAATTGTAGATTTCGTGACCCCATGACCCCAAATAGGGTCACAGGGGTCACAACCTTAAAAACCTATTTTCATCTTCTTCTCCAGTTCTAAAAGGACTAGAGAGTTGAAAGTGATATGTGCCGACTCCTTGGACAATGGGGATTCTAATTTGTAACTTTGGTGAACCTGTGACCCCAAATAGGGTCACAGGGGTCACAACCTTAAATATCTATTTTCATCTTCTTCTCCAGTTCCAAAAGGAGTAGAGAGTTAAAAATTATATGTGCAGACTCCTTGGACAATGGGGATTCTAATTTGTAACTTTGGTGACCCTGTGATCCCAAATAGGGTCACAGGGGTCACAACCTTAAAAACCTATTTTCATCTTCTTCTCCAGTACTAAAAGGACTATAGAGTTGAAAATGATATGTGCAGACTCCTTGGCCAATTGGGATTCTTAATTGTAGATTTCGTGACCCCATGACCCCAAATAGGGTCACAGGGGTCACAACCTTAAAAAACCAATTCTCATCTTCTTCTCAAGTTCCAAAAGGTCTAGAGAGCTGAAATTATATGTGCAGACTCCTTGGCCAATGGGGATTCTAAATTATAGATTTCGTGACCCCATGACCCCAAATAGGGTCACAGGGGTCACAACCTTAAAAACTTATTTTCATCATCATCTTTAGCTCCTAAAGGTCTATTGAGCTGAAAGACTGCTTGTAGACTCCTTGGCCAATTCGGATTCTAAACTGTAGGTTTTGTGACCCCATGACCCCAAATAGGGTCACAGGGGTCACAATCTTAAAAACCTATTTTTCTCCATTAGATGACAGTCTTTGACAAATTTATTTCTCCTTGGATATTTTAGTGTGGACTTCTTTCACTGTCTGATATTGGCCATCTAGAAGGTGTTGAATATAATACATTTGTTTTGTAATTTTTTTATAGGTTTTCTTGCAATAGGTAACATCAGTTTCATTTTTAGCTCATCTTGCCTGTATAAAGCAAACTTGATATGATGCCTGATGAGCTACAGAGCCAATGGCTCTATTTTTATAGTAATAAAAGCCTTTATACAGTCTAGGGTCTCATTTAAGCCTTTTACAGACCTGAAGAATGTAATACAGCAGTAAATGTAAATATTTAAAAAATCATACCTTGCACTTACTTACATACATACTAAATTCCTACTTTCATTATAAGCAAATCCTTTTGGTTGTTTTATTTTCCCTAACACAGCCTAACCTATATACTAAGGAACGTCTGAATAACTAACAGCTTGAAAGTTTATTGTTTTATTGTACTCTGCGATTAAGTTGATACTAAGTTTAGAAACTGGGTTATTATAATTTTCAGTCTCAAAGTTCAATACATGTACTCTTATACAATACATACATATTTTCAATACTCAAATACAATACATACATACTTTCAGTACTCAAATACAATACATACATACTTTCAGTACTCAAATACAATACATACATACTTTCAGTACTCAAATACAATAAAAACATACTTTCAATACTTAAATGCAATTCATACATAATACTCAAAGGCCACAGGCCTACAATACCGAGTATGCATAACAAAACATAAATATATCAAACTATAACCAGTGTTTGAAATAAGCTAAAAATGTAGCCAGCCCAAAATTGGTATTTTGTAAATTACAATGGTTATATTTAAGAAAAGCTCAAAAAGTTACCAGTCCCGACCAAAAGTAACCAGTACTGGGCTGTCGGACGGGCCTTATTTCATACACTGCTATAACTTATGAAATATACATACAAATGATGTGATTAGGAGAATGTGCTTCAATCTTACTACTCTTTTCTGTTTTGAAAAGTGTCTTATTCAATCATCAGAAAATTCTTGAGATAAACAAACTATTTGCAGTTGCATAAGAATGAGAATTAATTGTAGCGAAATCAACATGATAATAATTTTTATTTTTATTATACATTAATCATCATTGTTTTGTCGACAGTTGTTCATAGTTTTTTTATGATGGATATTTTGAAATACAATTCATCTAAATATTTTTCTCAATTTACTATGAATATTGTCTAATGTCTTCGAAGAAGATTTCCAATACACTCATTGATTGATAACAAATAATTAATTTGTATATTACCTGATATGAGATACATGTATGATGTAATAAGTGCCCTTGGTGCTCAGTTATAACAGAGTCGAACTAATTAGGGTAATTAGGGTATCCCTTTGGATTAACGCTAATCATAAGCTATGTAGATTGGTACAGCTGTGCAATATTATAGCAATGACTTTCTATACAATAATTGCAATATTATTTTCATTGAGAAATATATATCATACAACTAATTTTAAGTCAAATTTATTAAACGAAGGCACAGTAACATACTTTACTTGTAAGGAAATTGTTATGGTGTTCAAGAATTTATGTTCCAAATGATAGAAGACATTTTTAATATGCATATATATATGCTATCAACATATTTCCAAATTTTATCTTTTTGTGTAATTGTCTATTTTTTAAAGATTTAAAAACCTATTTCAAATAATTGATGTTCAAACTTTATTTAAAGTTTATTGTAGAGTTCATTCATGCAACACAAAAACTGTTTATCACAATGTATTGCAATAAAAAATTTGGTGCAATATAAAGCCTGTTATTTGGTTCATCGCCAATGGATAACAAAGCATTTGTAGAAGGTTTAGTGTATGCTGTAATGTACATATTTCTTCAGAAACAGACATCATCTAGATTTGACATATTTATTCAGTTGGTAAGGAGGGGGTCCTCACCAGGCCTGAATTTGTTAAGTCAGACCAACTGAGGAGCATTAAGTTATTAAATAATAAGGACATTATTTATGACTGCAACATGTATGGTAAATGATATATTCAAGTCTATTGTAGGAGTACGATTTCAGTTTCTCTTTCCAGACTGATTTCTTTGTTTCATTATGAAAACTTCTCTCCATTTCCATGATAAAGCTTAAACTCATATCTGTATTGTTGCTGGGACATACTGTAACTCCTTGATTATTAATTTCAAACACCGATTTGACCTGGCGATTATTTAAGGCAGTCAATTAGTCTTTTCAAAGCTATACTATGTATTTGGAAATTAAAATGAAACAAAACCATCTCATCAACACTTTCTTGTTTAGAACATTGGAATAAAGTCTCTTATGAAATTTTTACGTTTTATTGATATGCATATGTGCCAGAAGTACTTAGAAAAGGTGATAACCAAAAGTTGGTTCACATTGCTCAATCAAACCCAGCGATTTTTCAAGGCAGGCGATTTTTTGTTGCAACAATGCCATAGACCCCGGGAGTTTATTCGAGACAGGCAATCATTCAAGGATTTACAGTAACCTGACAAACAATGTATCGAATTGATGCTGTGACAATGTATGGTTACAATTTCAGTTTTGATTTCCACTTTTCCAGATGAATTTCTTCATTGCATTATGAGTTTCCTCTCCATTTTACAGTAAAATTATTACTCTAGTCTTTAATATTTCATTGAAAAATTGAAAAACTCTCTGGTTAAGATTTTAGGCTGGGACAATGTATGACTACAATTTCAGTTGCAATCTCCAGAAAAGTCTTAAATTCTCTCCAGTTTCGTGATAAGTATCGGACCTTATCTGTGATATTTTGGGACACGACCTGACAAACACTGTGTCAAGATGACTTCCTGTGATACTATCAGCAGAGATAACGTTAAAGTGGCAGTAGCACGTTTTTATTAAAACTTTAATATTTTAAATTGTTATCTGATAATTGTATGTTTATGTTAAATGTATTATTTGGATTGTGTCAAAAATCAAATTACACAAACCAATAATCCACAGTCAGAGAACAAATTATGAAGATTCACATAATGTCCATTGACGACCATATTTGTGTGAACACCTTTAATTCATTTTGTGTAAAAAGAAGGAATTGCGTTGCTGAACTTTACATGATATATTTGATTTATTACTGCTTTATATAGTTTAAACACATTGTCTTTCAATTGGAACCATTTATTTTCATTTTCCAGACATCACCTTATATTCCCCCTAAAAAAGTGCTACTGCCCCTTTAATATTATCTGCAGTTTGAAAGGTCCATCTACATGGTCCAAGTGTCCCAAATTGATAGACTCTTAAGTGTTTTCAATAAATTGCAATAAGATATAACTGTCATGAAAATTAGCTTTAGTTTGATTACATGGTCCAAGTAACCCTAAGTTCTTAACCCTAGATAGACGTTCAAGTGTTTTGAAACAATTGCAATATAATCTGTGATGAAAAAGATAAAATTCACTATGCCCCCGTTTCGACAAAGTCAATTCTTCAATTATTTATTGATTATCCGGGCTTGACACCATTCATTCATTCATTCATTCATTCATTCATTCATTCATTCATTCATTCATTCATTCATTCATTCATTCATTCATTAGCAGCCCCGTCTAAGGACGGGGCTGCTATCAGTTTTTGTGAAGTTTCCATCGCCGCCGCCGCCGCACTCGTACTACTAGCTATAACTTTTTTCCCCTAAGCTTTCCAGAACTCTTATTCATACCTTACTACTCATACCTCGGGGGAACGATTTTGACACGTTCAATTTCAAGGTCAAAGGTCAAGGTCACAAGCTATGTATTCACACTAAGAATTCCTTGTAAACGCGATAACTTGAAAAGTTTTTATGCTATGAAGCTCTAACTTGGTATATATCATCCTTGGAAAAGTAAAAAATTTTGAAAAGGTTTTGGCTACAATCCGTCAAAGGTCAAGGTCACAGCAAGGTCATGACGTAAGCATGTTTTAGCGAAAATGCTTTATTTTAACTATGAACACTTTTAATCAATACATGATTGTTATACTCAAAAAAAAGTGTTCAATGATTGTGTGACCTTGAAGGTCAAAGGTCAAGGTCATGAGATATGAGTTATTACAAAATGCACTAAATTGGGGTATAACTTTATCCCATTTAGCTTTTCAGAACTCATGAACATGTCTAAATGTTAATACTTCCAGGGAATCATTATGACATGTTCACTTTCAAGTTCAAAGGTCAAGGTCACGAGTTATAAAATCACCACAAAATTCTTTGTAAACACGGTAACTTGAAAAGTTTTTGTGCTATGAAGCTCTAACTTGGTATATATCATCCTTGGAAAAGTAAAAAATTTTGAAAAGGTTTCGGCTACAATCTGTCAAAGGTCAAGGTCACAGCAAGGTCATGACTTAAGCATGGTTTAGCGAAAATGCTTAATTTTAACTATGATCACTTTTAATCAATACATGATTGTTATACTCAATAAAAAGTGTTCAATTATTGTGTGACCTTGAAGGTCAAAGGTCAAGGTCATGAGATATGAGTTATTGCAATTCCTTCTAAACACAATAACTTGAAAAGTTTTTGTGCTATGAAGTTTAGATTTTGTATATATTATCTCTTGAGAAGTTCAACATTTTCAAAAAGTTTTGGGTACTAACTGTCGAAGGTCAAGGTCACAGCAAGGTCAACATATATGGAGAAAATGGATTAATTGTATTTTTAACACTTTATTTCATTACAATAATGTTATACTCAATGAAATGTGTTCATTGATTGTGTGACCTTGAGTGTCAAAGGTCAAGGTCACGAGAAAATTCCCAATTTGGTGAGGCCTGTAAAAGGCGGAACAGGGTAAGGCGAAACCCAAAGTTCCGGGGCTGCTCTGCTTTTGCGGTATCCCGCAAACGCTAATCTAGTTCATTCATTTATCCATTCATTCATTCATTCATCCATCCATCCATCCATCCATCCATCCATCCATCCATCCATCCATCCATCCATCCATCCATCCATCCATCCATCCATCCATCCATCCATCCATCCATCCATTCATTCATTCATCCATTCAATTTACTCTACTGACAACATGTTAAACTCACTCACTATCAATTACCAGTAGGTTAGTATAAGAGGAGCCTCCCAAGGGTTAAAAATTACACAGTCTGAACCACATCAAAATGAAATGAAACTTGGTCAGTGTACATAAGTAAACATATGTAGACACAAAGCTACATGTACCTTTCATACATACATGCTTCAAAACACATCAGAGTACTATGTATAAGGAAATCTTGATTTCTAGAGGTTTTTTTCCTTTCTATCATGTATGACGTTTCTTCGATGCTTTGTAGAAAATGAACTTTGATTTCTCTTTTGAATTCTCATTGAATTATTTTTTGATAAATTTCTACCAAGTTTTGCTTAAAATGGCTTAAGCTACTCTATGTTAAATAAAAACAATATCCCTGATGCTTTGTAGAAAAAAACCTTAAATGCTTTAACTAATTTCGGCTTTTAATGACTCTAACTGTTCATTGTTAAATAAAAACAATAGCCCTGAAAAACAGACATGGTTGTTGTTCTGACTACCTAAACATTGATGGATACTATCATTGACTACACAAATATGTTTAATATATCTGCATATCAAGGCTGGAATGAAGCTTGTTTATATGGCATGATAAGGGTATTCTATCTGAACTGTGGTTAACCTGCAACATGCTGCAGACCGAGTCAGTGCTGCTCTCTTCTCTCCCCCAAGACGCTACTCAAGTAATATTTTCCACTTTGCTTCTGTTACAAGTGGTTTATTTACTTTCTAGAAATACAGAGTCCTGATAAGTTGCTCTCAAAGTTAGTCGAGAAAAAAGTGACGTTAAAAGTAGTATTTGCTATGTTGCTGACAGAAGACAGTCAGAGATACATGTAACAAAATATTGGATTGTAAATGATGATGATGATGATGATATTGTGTTTGTATGACATTAGATTCTATAAATTATAGAATCTAATGAATAAAATAATAATGTTTAAAAAAGACATAAAACAAATAAAAACATATAAACACAAATATGAAAGTTATGCTGATTATATGCTTAAAAATCAGGACTTAAGGGTAGTAAGAGAATGAAATGAATATTTGTCTTAAAATTTTCCAAGGATTCTAATAAGGATAAGAATGGTATCCATAAAGAATAAAGTTACAAAGTAGCACAAAATACAAAGGTTCACCAAGAACATGTTCATGTCCATACATATCAAACTGTTTGTTTGTATTTGAGACAATTACCTGTGATCGAGAAGTCAGGTGAACTGTTCACCTGTAACGAGGAACACCTGAGCTGACCTCCTGATCACCCTGACAGGTGGATACAGGTAGCGGCAGGTACTTGTCTGAGGTGATCGTAGGCTGGGGTAATTGGAGCAGATCATTCAATGCCTTTATTACTGAATTGGAGTCAGACAATGACAAAGATATTGCCTTCTTGATTTGTGAACCAACGATTTTGAACTTTGAAGGCAGGAATTGTTATGCATTGTAGAAATTCTTAGAGCAAATCATTTTATGCTCTTATTCAGAATTGAGTCAGACAATGACAATAATATTTCCTTCTTGATATATCTTGGTTCAGGGTCAAGAATTATTATGCGTAATAATTCATTATCATTGAGATGCTTAGAGCAGATCATTCAATGCCATGATTACTGAACTGAAGTCAGTCAATGACAGAAGTATTGCCTTCTTGATTTAGCTCTTGATTCAGAAGGAAGGAATTGTTTAGCATCAGAGAAATTTAAGTCATATCAGTAAATGCCATTATTCTGAATTGAAGTCAGACAATGACATGTTTTATGCCCTTTTGATTTATCTTTATTTTTAAAAGGCAGGAACGATTATTTATTATTTAAACTCTTAGAGTGGATCATTTATGCCATTATAATACTCATTGAAGTCAGACAATGATGAATTATATGCCCTCTTGATTTAACTTTTTAGTAGAAGCAGAAATACTTTGTATCTTTTAAAAGTATAAAGATATTGAATAGTGAATATAAAATAATAAAAAAAGATATGATATTCCAAACAATTCTGGATATAAAGCTTGCAGTTGTAAGGCTTTTCAATTCTTGAATCTCTAAAATTTGTCACATTGAAATTGTTCATTAATATTTTAGGAGGTTTTACTAACTTATGCTTCACTGAACAATTCATCAGCTGAAATCTCCACTATGTTTTGGTTCTGACGTACAGTGCTGCAAAGGTACTTTTGTCTTGTAAATTGTGGCTGAATGATTTATTGTCAGGATTTTCCATTTGAGGCAGTAATGGTTTAAATCCTCTGAATTTTTTTTCTTCAAGATTTTGGAAAAATTGCACTCATTGTTTTATAAAAAAAATTCCTTTTCAGGCAGAAATGTTTTAAGTTCGCTGATATTTGTCAAGATTTTGGCAAAATTGTACTTATTTCTTTCATAAAAACATTATTTCCTGGTTCTTATTTAAGCCAAATTTTGCCACAAAATATCCTATTTGTTTTCTGTGCATTACAAGGAACATTAAAAGTTAACTGTAGTGTGCTAATAACATACAAGAACATTTTCTATACAAGTAATTTGCAGGATCTTAAAAATGATTGTTAACAGTGCATTATTTTATTGTAAGTGCCATATAGAAATCATTCATTCATTCATTAAAAAAAGAAAAAAATTGTGAACAATAATTGTTTATTTCTACTTTTAGAATTGTGAACAATTGTATATATTATGTAATAGTTTAAGCAGTTTGCATTTGATAAAAAGGCATGATTTCAAAGTGACAAAAAACTTTCCTCTTCACTCAAAAAGAACAAATATCTGATTAAAAAATCCTTGTGATTGTCAATTTAATCTAAAAATGTTGCAAATCAATATCTAACCCTGGTTAGTTTTTTCCCCATTGCCAATCAATTCTTTATACAATTATACAAAATTAATAGATGTGCTTATCTTCGAATGGCAAAGAAAAACCTTTACATAAAATGATTAAATAATAAACCTGTTCGTTCCAATTTTAAACCAGCAACATGACCGGGACTTGAGATGTTTTCCATGTAGCTAGGTATCAATATCGGGTTTTGCCATGCAATTGTCCTATAACATTCCTAAATTGAGATCAGTTGCATAGACAACAAAGAATGCTGTCATAATATATTGCATCCAAACCAGCCTAGTGTCTCTGTTTATTCCGTGACCTTGATAATTATGAATCAAGGTGGGATATCATATTCCAAGCAATTCAAGATTAACCCAGGAATATGCAATTCATTTGGATATCAAATGATAAATTGCCAAAACATGGTTATCCTCTTTTATTTCTTATCTAATACTTCATTCTGAATGCTTTTAAATTCCTTTTATCAATTTAAGTCACATGCTGTTTTTTTGTATAATATTTTACATATCCTGTTTGAGTAATTTTCTGCTCAAACTGTTATTTTGATCCTATTCAATGGTGGATAGTCTGTTATCCAGACCCTAAAGCAAAACATTTTAAAGGAGCCTTCTAAATCTAGAAAATATTGGCAAGTCTAGATGCCTTAGTATTAGTAATTAAGTATTGTTAAGGGCTTCGTTTAATTCTTTTTAAATAAAAAAAGAAAAAATAATAAAATTAGTAAAGAACTCTTTTTTTTTCAGGGACTGAATGTTCGTCTAAATGGTGAATTGTGACATGATTCTCTGAAATGAGTCTCTTATGTGCAGAAATGCATTTTAACTGCTGTATTTATACATGTGATTTTAATATATGACAATATTTCCCATTGAGATTGCATAATTCGAGTAAATACACCAATCATATGCAATGTTTATCCAAAACCTTACAGGAATGTATATCCCTTCTGATACTGCTATCTCTCAGTTCAGTGTGAGCATGGTGCACAGTTAATGGGCAGTACCGTTAAAACAGTTTCATTTTTGATAAAAAGAGTGATTTTGCAAAATAAAATAAAGATTGTCTGTGGCAAAACAATGTTTTAAAAATCAGGTAAAACAGTTCTTAAACGAACAATCTATGTTTGGTTTAGCTACTAATCTATTTCCCAACCTCAAATGAATTAAAGGAGTTTACACAATAATGGCCGTCAACAGTTTGTGCTGAAGATTTGATATTTTCTTCTATGACTATTGCATGTAACTAAAGGCTGAACTATGCCCAAGCGGCATAAAACAATAACTCACTCACTCACTCACTCACTCACTCTATGACTATTGGGTCAATGGGTTGGTAACCTCTGAACATATCATTTGTTGTGTATCATAAAAACTTATTTGATAACTTACACTGGTCAGTGTTATTGTAACAGTTTATTATTCATTTATGTTTCCTTCAACTTTGTCACTGAAAATGGTTCGACATTCATTGATTTGGTGTTGATTAGCCTTAGAAATCCCTTGTTATTATAGAGTAATAAATCATTTGTCTGTATCTATCATGTATACAATTATTCATGTCAAGGTCAGTGTACATATGTACAGTGGCCCCAACCCTGAATATTGTCGTCCTCCTTAGGCATGAGATTTAGATCATACATATTAAACATTTGCCCATGTTTATATTATTAATGAGACTAAACAGTGGTAAGAGAGCTATTACCTTGCTCCATGTTGAATAGAGGTTAGGCAAACCATGATTAGTCATCTTTTTGTAACATATCTAATAACACAGAGCCCTGACAATGGATGCGTATAATTTGTCATGCAGTATGAACATCCATGTAGACATTAATCATTGGTATTTATTCATCCTTCAATGACAGCAGTTGATAGGATGAGCCCTGAATGTGTATATGTAAGTCATGTCATGGGGTATGGATTAACTGTTGGGCATGGTGTTATTTGAGTTTTTATCTTAAGAATATGGTTGAATAGCTAATGGTTTAAAAGATTTATCTATTATGAGAATCAAATGAAGAATCTTTGCATATCCTGAATTAGGTCACGCTGTTTCAGGCATGAGTTAGGGCACCTCAAATATAGATCTTTTCTTATCATGATAGACAGGATTTTAATTATTTATAGAATTGTAGATTGCCGAATGATCAATCAGTTTTCTGTCTGCAGAAAATCAACAGTAAAAATGAACATTCCTGAGATCAATCTTTTTTATTCAATAGAATAGATGATAAAATTAATTATTAATCTTTATGGTTAATCTTTAAAGTATGGTTAACATGTATCTTGATGATACCAGAGATAACATTACACATCCATATGAATATATTTTTTGTTTGATATTTCTTATCTTTTGAGTGATTTATTTCTTACTTAATATCAGATTGAATATAACCTCGTTGGCACTGAATATCATTGAATAATATTATAGTTAAAATCACCTGAAAAAATGGAGCCATTTTGACCTTTTTTCACCATTAAAAAAATCAATTTAAAACCTCAACCCATGCCTACTGTTCTGTTGTCTTTATCAAAGCTATATTAAAATGAATGTTTTCCTTCTATTTTCAATCTTTTAATCCTGCTTCAGAAAAACTATCAAACACACCTTTGAATATTTATAATTGGAAACTTGCCATTTTGTTTCCATGGTTATTGGTATATCTGTGTTAGGTATGCCAAACCCCCAACAAATTTTGCAGCTTGTGTTTTAATAACTGAGAGAGCATTTTACTGTTTTTTCGGAATTTAGAAAATTTAGAATTCATTTTATTTATTGGCTTAAGTATTATTCCAACCCAATCTGAAATACATGTAATAGTCAAATTCTGAATATAAATGATATAAATTGTATAACTTATTAATAATACTCCTGTATTTTAAAAATAAATTTCATTAAAATCAGGTGAAACATTTAGCTCTGGGGCCGTATTTATAAAAATTCTTAGAGTTCTTAAGAATTCTTAAGTCACCAAAATTCTAAGAATTACCTAAGATTCACTCTTAAGTGTTAAGATTTTCTTAAGTCCTATTCATAAAACTTTTTACTCTAAGAATTACTCTTAACTATGGCCCATTTTTAGGAGTCCTCATGCAGCACTCCTAACTTGTTAAGAATTTTCTTATCTTATCCAACATGGCTGCTCGGGTGCGTCGCTTGAGAGAATTTAGATTAAGAAAAGATGTCTTAGCAGACTACAACAATGAGGAATTGATAAAGAGGTACCGTATGGACTTGGGGGGCATCATTTATTTGACAAATTTAGTTCGTCATCACTTGACAAGTCCCACTAAACGGAATTCATCTTTGGACGCTGAGACAAAGATTGCCATCACCTTACGTTATCTAGCTACTGGAAAGATGCAACTTTGTAGTGGCGATGACTTTGGTGTGAGTCAGCCCACTGTAAGTAGGGTCATCTCAGAAACATTAAATGTACTTTGTGATCCACAAATAGTAAGACAGTTCATCGCCTTCCCTACTTCCCAGCAGGAAACACAGCGCCATAACAGGCAGTTTCATGCACTCGCGGGTTTCCCCGGTGTAGTTGGCGTCATAGACGGCACGCACGTCCGTATCCTAAGCCCATCCCAAGATGAAGCTGAATATGTAAATCGGAAGAACTACCACTCGCTAAATGTCCAATTAGTCTTTGATTCGGACTCCAACATACGAGATGTCGTTGCCAAGTGGCCCGGCGCTACACACGACGCACGCATATTCAACGAAAGTGGAGTTCGTCAACTGTTCGAGAGAGGCTTGGTGCCAGCTGGATCCCATTTACTCGGAGACAGTGGCTACCCCTGCAAGCGATATCTCCTAACACCATATCTGCATCCACATGCTGGACCAGAGACGAATTACAACAGGTATTTTGATTGTTTACTTTCTAAATCACAGACACGTCAAAGTAATCACAACATGGAATGAGAGTAGCTCCCCTTTGCCATTTGGTTCAATATATAATATGGATTCGGATATTAACGAAAAGAAAACGTACATTTAAAACAAAACCAAAGAAAACGAAAAGTATTAGGCATAATTTAGATCATGTTATTGTCAATCAAATGAAATGCATCGTTACAAAATAAGTGTTTGAATACCATATTATTTAATGTAATAGTTATTATATATAATCAGTTAATGACAGACAATTTAATTTGTAAATAAAAAATAATCATACTCTTACTTCCAATAATCTGTTCCATATAAGAACTGAGAAATTGAAATTTTATCAACTTCATTCATAGGTGTAAACATATATTTGTATATATTTTTATAAAAATCAAATATATTTATTTAAAACCTGTTTGCAGGTCTCACAAGATTACAAGAAGCGTTGTTGAGAGGGGGATTGGACAACTCAAACGCAGGTTTCATGTCTTGCATGGAGAGATTAGATTAGCACCAAACAAGGCCTCAAAGGTTGGTAAATATCTTGTGATGTTGGAATTCCATCAAAACCAACATGTGATGTAAAATGCACTTACAAGTAAGTTATACTGTTATCCACAATTATTTTTTCACTAAAGAATTAATTATATTTAAGGTTGTGATAGCATGTGCAGTCCTGCACAACATCTGCAAGGCGAGAAATATCCCTCTACCTCTAGGACAAGACGGACACCAAGATGGACAGCGTCCACCTCCACTACTTGTCCAACAACCAGCAGATGGTGTTCGATATCGCCAACAATTTGTCAACCTTCACTTCTAGGTATGGTACTCTCAATAACAATTTATCTTCACTGTACTTTCCCTAATAACCAGCAACTTTGTAACTGTTATGATTTTAAACAAAAATGAAGTGAAAAATGGAACATAAAACAACATTGCTTTTGGTTTCTCACTTAAGCAATAAGTTTATGGCAAAACTTTACTTCTTGGGAAACACTTGATAGTTAGGTAACAATGTTTCTCAATCAAATGTCAAAGTCAAAACCTTAACAATAAAAAAACACAAACAAACTACTTATTAACATTCCTTCTTTATTAAAATAAATCAAACAAGTTTATCAACAATGGTTTCAGATAGGAACAATAACAGTGAAAATAATTTATCAACAAACATTTTTTTTTTTTAATGTAAAATTTCCAATCTTTGAAAAATATATGTTTTGATCATAACATGACATAAAATTATCTTAATAAATTTGATTATAAAAAATCATGAGGAAATGTTTTTATATGTGCTTATAATGTAACTCATAAAATCTTTCTTAATATTTCAACTGTATCACACTTTAAATAAATAGCTGACATGTTTCACTCAACTTTGCAGTTTATGGTGGTTAAATGTATCATGTATAATTTCATATTTGAGTTAGAATTCATTAAAACACAACAGGAGTTACATATTCATCAACATTTCAATAATTATATAACAATGAATTAAAAATTTCAAATATTTTGAGCAATTCATAAATATTTACAAATAAAATATTTATAAACATGTTTTTTTTAATTGTTAATAACAATGGCAGGTTGACATACTATAAATTTGTTGGTTGATTAACAAAAATCAAAGTAATATTGTGATATATGTTATTATCTCATTTGATACATTGACCTTATAAGCAAAAACTTTTAATACTAAATACAACCAATGTTTAGGGGTTTTTTTCTGCTTAATGCTGGACTGGAAGTCTAAAAGTATTTATTTGATGCTGACCTAACATGATTTAACAATAAAATCAGTTTTTAAAAATGTCAAATTAATAAATCGTGACTTACATCTTATCCTGTTCAATATGCAAACTGCACTTTGATTATTTTAGATGTATTTCAATGTTTACAAGGGAGATAATCCAATCTTAAATGACAACAATATCAATATTTTCATAGCGTTATTTCATAAGTAGTTTAACATTTTAAATTATTTCATACAATATTGCTACTATAAATCAGTGTAAAAGTAATAATTTATGTACATTAATTTTTGAATTCAGATATGGTAAGGCTTGATTTTATGATGTATATGTACATTATCTTTGAATTCATTGAAAGTGGATTATCTCCCCTCAATCCACATTTTTCTATATTTGCATTGTAAGTGAAATGAACATTAATTGAACTTGACAAATGTGATTGATTGTGTAAAAGTGAGAGACTAGTATGATGATTCATGTATATTGGTCATTCTAAAAAAATTGCCACATTTAGACCTTGTTAAAAACAGAAATACAAATTATTATAATTAATGATTTCTTTATGCTATGATATGCTCAGCACATTGAAATATGCAGTTATGATAATTTGCATGCAGGAGGCTAATTAAATATTTTTTTAATTAAGTTTTTAAAGATATCATCATGAACAAATGTCAGTGGTGTAACAAGCATAAAAGTAGATATTTCTATTCTTTGAAATAATAAAAGGAACCCACAAGTTTTGTCATTATCCATAATTTCTCTCTCTTTTTTAATTGTGAGTTCACTAAATTTTAAGTTTTCACTTTTTATTCATTGATTTGTCTAAAATATTTTGAAATGGGATGAATGAAGTGCTGACATATAGAATTATTATGGTATGACATTAACACATCAAGAATGTATATCTCTTATCAATAAATATCACAGGTATTTTCCATGAGCATGGAACAGCATAGTTCAAACTGTAAAAATGTATGTTTAAAATTGTTAATTCTGAATACAAATTATTTCTTAGATAGAAGGAAAATATTAATGTGTATGAAATGAATCTTTTTTGGTAATGTTGTAACACCAATGACTTATTTTGTTACACCACTGGTTCTTCGTTATCTTACTTCCAATCAAATTGAACAATGATATTGACTTTAATTGCTTATCAAGATATTGTTTGGATAAACATTAATCTTAAATACTTAGATTGTATGAGTTTCCACCTGAACCATATGAAAATCAATGAATTGTTCAAGTTTAGAAAACACTGTTACACCAATGACATATTTGTTACACCAAAGACTTCTTAAATATTTTGGCCCAAGTTTAAAGCAATTAAGATGTATTTAGATGCTTATTGATACATCTGAAAAGTTCGATAGTATGTTCTTAACACTCATTATTTGAAAGTTTTCTGAAAACAATCTTAACAAAAATAAAATGAACATGTTGTTGAAATAGTGTTACGCCAATGACATACTGTGTTACACCATTGATTTCTTTTATCAAATTTCAAGATAAATCAAATAAATAACCTTATTTGTTAAATATGATATTTCAATGGTTCAAAAGATTTTTTTTTTAACTCGGATTTTAAAAGTTTACACAATTTATATATTAAAATCAATAAAATGTGCAAATTCAGTGAATAGTGTTACACCATTGACATATTCTGTTTGTCTCGCCCCTGATTTTCTTTGACATAACTGAGTAAACTCTAATATTTTAAGCCAAATAAAAGCACATTAGTTGATAATTTACAAATTTGAAGTCTTATAAAGTAGCTTCGTAAAATTTTAACAGTTTTCAGAAAAATATCTTCACATGATTAAGGTGAACTAAACAAATAATGGTGTTACACCAGTGACATTTATTTACACAACTTGATTTTGCAAGATATAACTTTCAGTATTTTTTAACCTCACAGTTTGCATTGTTAACTAACAGACTATATGGGTTCAATAGCAAGAATTTGGGTAAACAGATCCACTTTTCAGAATTACTATTATACAAATGCATGCTGATGTACAAATCAAAAAGTAAATTAGTGAATTCATATTTAAATCATATATTTACAATATTTTCAAAATATTAAACAAGAGAATAGCAGAGATGGTTGGTATCCTAAAAAATCAATCTCACTAGAATAAGTAATTCAAGGGATGTAATTGGTAAATAAAACAAAATTCTCTAGTTGTTTTTCATTTTCTTGATTTTGAGGTTAAAGTACTCAAGCTGTGCCTCTAACACTTTCAGTTTGAGCTCCCTTTTCCTGTCCACTTGAAGCTGCAGCGGCATGGACATCGGCATGGACATAGGTAGTGGGACGGAGACTTGGCCCCCAGCTGAGACTGGGTCTGGCAATAGGACTTGGTCAGGCACTATCACTGGGTCCACGCTGTCCAGTACCTCCTCCCTGCTGTCAAGTGGACTGAAACATAACATTTCATTAATTAGCAAATAATCAGTGATTCGTCATCCATCTTACGAGGAGTGATAATTATTTTTACATTAAAATTGCAATGATATACCGTATTCGTCCTATTAAGCGCCCCCTCCCTAATAAGCGCCCCCTATTACAAATTTCAATGTAACAGAGCGCCCCCCCTTCCTCTTCATACGTAAAATGGCCTACCTCTACTGCTTTCTAGGGTATCCTAATAAGCGCCCCCTTTGGATTTTTTAAGCTAAGCGCCCGGGGCGCTTAATAGGACGAATACAGTAGTTACCTTGAAGTGTTTAATCTATGTGTAATTGGCTTGTAATAAAAAAATTACTTATGTTAAGCTTAATAGAAATTGTTCATGAAATAAACACATGCAAGTTGACTTATGAAAGTATTGCTAGTATGCATTTGACAGGACTTATTTACTATTTACTTACCACTTGCTTATATATTTTAATCAATTTCAGTTGCATTACTATTGAGTTTGTTGAGATTAGTGGGCCAATTGAATATCATATTTTTTAAGGTACAAAATGGCAAATTTAATATGACAATAAACAGCAGATAATGTTATTTAGAAAATGATAATCATTACACAATGTATAATGCAACTGTTAATATAATAAATTATTAATATATATGATATCTGTCTCTTCTTGACTAATAGTATTTGTTTCTCATTGAATGACGTAGCACTTTTTAACTTGATGTCATTTGAGAAGTGACAAAGTTTATCACACACTCTATAAAGTTATGTTAAATATATAACCACTTTTGCCAGATAAATTTTTATTCCCTCTAATAGAACAGAGTATTTCATTTTCAATCATTTAATAGCAGTTATATTATCATGTGACTGTCTAAAAATATTAAATATTAAATAGTGTATATTGATGATTACCTGATACTGATTAATTGCAGCATCGTGGAATCCATCCCATTATCAATACCACTTATTGATACATTGGATTCCCCCAGGATGGATTCCACGGTGGAAGCCACGGCAGATAGGGGTGCAGTACTGGGTCCTCCGCCTGAAAATATTTATACAACTCATATCACAATTTCAAAAATTTCATTGGGAAAGTTATTTACGGTAATAATTTGAAATGTAATACTTAGCTTCTCCAAAAAGTGAAATTTTAGTGATTTTTAAAATTGGTGAACAATTTTTGCATTTATTTTGTCACTTTATTTCTTTTTATAGGTACATACGGTACAGAGTACAAATAGCAAAGTTGATCACCTATTTTCACATCCTTCTTTGTAGTAGACATGTAATGAATCAAGGTGTTTTAATTTTTTTGTGAAGAGTGGCCAAAGGTTAAGAATTTAATGATTTCATGTAATTGCATTTTGAAAAAGCAGTGATTTTGTCAGTAACATATAAGGAATATTTAAAAAAATGCTTCTATTGATATAGAAATAAAATACTTACATCTGTTTGAAGAACATGATTGATGAAATTAAAATTTCCTGTCAATAATTGTTTGTAGATAGGTCTTTATACCTACAACTATGTTGTCATTTGCCCATATTTATTGTTTTGAATTTTAGAAATTATTTTAATTGTACAGTTTGTATGTTTGTCAATTATTGAAACTGTCAAGTTTTATTAATTGATTTATATCTTTGAGTAATTCTAAATCACAGATGATTACTTTTCAATTTGCAAACTAAAATGTATGAAGGTTGTCCCTATTATCTTGGGCCTTATTGTTTCACATGTAAATAATGTTTCACATGTAATGTACCCTCTAAATAAGTACAATCTAAATATTGTTTCTTGTTTTTAAACTCGGCACATATGTCCTACCAAAATATGTTAATTAAACTTCTATCTATGGAAAATATATTTTTGGACAAAAACTTAAAAAATCTTATCTGTGTCACTGTGTGATGTATTTAATCCGAAGTGTCCCTATTATCAAGGTAATTAGTATATGATAAATAAATTATACTCTGTAGATAAAATTACCAATTAAATATTATTATTTTCCAATTGAATGAAAATTGATTTGATATTAGGATATTAAACACAGTATTTGCAAAGCTGTAACAATAAAATTCTTATAATATGACACCTTGTCAAAGTTTTACTGAGCGGCCATTTTTTATTAGTGATTTGAACACTATCTGAACAAAATGCCTATTTTTTACAATTAAATTATATATAATATTTTCAAGTTACATTGCTCCTGAAAGTTGAGATCATTGTTTTCACATAAGTTGAACCTATAAAATGAAAAGAAAATGTTGCAATCTATTTTGAGCTCATTAACCTACTAGAATATGGCGAAAATGTTATAATTTTAGGGTTTTGCGTCTTATTTTCACTGTAAATGTAATTCTTCATTCAACATCTTTGAAACCATAAATGCATTTTCCTTTCATACATTTCTTTTTGTTATCAATCAAACTATTCAAACTATTCACATACAAAATAAATAATATTTTGTGAAGACAGGATCAGTTTTTTAATTAATTGCATATGCAGTTAATATAATTTCATAAATGAAAATGATACTCATTATTTCAGATCCCTTAAAATATGAGAAAATATTACTGAAAATTTGAACAAAATGCATTTTTTAGATGCGTCGGTTTGAGTTTATTCATCTATATATGTGCTTTGCAAATATAAACATTCCTTGTAGGCATTGGAGATTTAAATGAGTTTACCACGATAATAGGGTCACTAGATATTCCTTGCATTAGATTTCATTTAAATATGATGTGTATATGTATATCAAGGATATGTTCTTTTGACTACTGTATTGTAGGCCTAGTTTATGTTATAATATACTTGAATAAACAATATATCTATGAATAAATTATAATCAATAACATTTATTCTTTGATGTTTTTTTTTCCAAATAGACGATACTGAGTAGTAGATTTTGACTAAATTTAAATTAACATCAGCCAACCTGTTCCAGTCAGTCCTCGTCTGTATGACGAGATATCTTGCCTGGATTTTGACAGCAAGTTATACCATTTTTTTTCTACCTCGTCGATCGATCTTACGACATGAGGGTGGGAGGCATTTATTGAGTCTGTAATCGTCCCCCATGTCCTCTTCTTATCCTCCGAGGTCAATCGCGAGGAAAATTTGCCTCTAATAATGCTCTTATTGCTCTCCACTAACTGGACAAGCGACAGACATTCGTCACTTGTCCAGTTAGGTTTTCTACTACCCTTTTTCGTAGAATTCATTCCGAAGTTAAATTCAGCTACTGAGCTAGGCCTAAGTGTGTGGTCGTCTGCGGTAAAAGCCAATTTCGCACGAGCTTAAAACGTGCAGATCATAATTTATTTAATAAAACCATTTTTAGACAAAATAAAGTTACTTACCCACTTTTACAGTCAACAGTCAGGTAGCGAAGTTCATTTCCGGCCACAGTGTGTAAACAAAATAAACTCGGTTCGGTCTGCTGTTCCTCCGTACAGGCAAGCGCAGGCGCCGCCATAATGACACCAACGTTGAGCTATAAATAACCTCAGGGAATTCCCGGATTCCCCCTGGTTACAGCGCTAAGAATTTTCTTAAGACCGAACTCCCATTCTTAGTTAAAAGTTACTCTAAGACCCATTATAAATATTTCTTAAGAGTAACTTTTAACTAAGAATTTTTTTATGTACTCTTAGTGTAAAACTAAGAAAATTCTAAGAATCTTTATAAATACGGCCCCTGATCTTTTCCTATTTGAGTATTTCTCTGTTGAGTTGCTTGTGTAACATATCAAATAATACTGGAATATGTATTAACTCAAATTATAAATTGTATTGTTATAATTACAAGCATATTTTAAATTAGTACCTTGTCTTCTTGAAGTACAATTTCATTTAAGTCAGTCTGAACATGAAGCTCAGAAGATCTTAGTAAGCCACAATTGTTTACTGTGACTCATATTTTCATTTCAGAAACAAAATGTTAGCATGTCAAGCTAAAAGACTTGAAAAGCAAAACTAGTTTTTAGATGGATTATATACCAGTAACTAAGACCGAGATTCCTTTCCTTATTTTAATGAAATAGTGAAAAATTAATTTTTTTTTTTCAAGGGACCGAGTTAGTAAATGTTAGTTTTTGTTTTATAATCTACCATTTGATTAAAAATGAACCTTGTTTTGTTAACATTTATCTGCCGTGTTTGGCTGATTAACCTTTTGATGAATCATGTCAGATTGATAAGTGTTAGTCCATGAATCGGCAGTTTATTTGGGAAGCTTTTCATGTCCAGGCAATAAATGAAATGACGTTTTCTTCTACTTTTGGCTTAAATCTAATTTGCAAATTTTCTGTTGACTGGACAAGTCACAACCATTACTATCCAAAATATTTTCAATTGTTTTATACAAGAAAAAATGGTTTGTGTTATTTATAAGCATTTTCATTACTACTATTTCTATTAGTGAAGACAATTTATTAACACAGATAAATATTGACACAGCAACTTATTTATCAGTGATATCAATGTCATACCATTTTGATTATGTGTTTTCGCCTTTTTTAATGTAATTTGTAATATTTAAAAGATTTTTACTGTCAGTTCTTAACAACAACATTGTTGAAAGCATCGATTATGTTCTAAAACAGATTAGCATTATTAATTTTGTTATTTAAACAAAAAATATCATATATCAAAGTGACATGATTTATATTTTATAACTTTCCATAAAATGTTAGATATCTGAATAATCAATGAAACATTGCCCAAGGTTATCACTTTCATGATAACAGGGAATTTATATGGAGCATTATCTCTAGTTATCTAATAGTGAACATGATGTTCTCATGAAAAATTTGCTAACACAACAGGAAGTATTGAAGTGCAATATTTCTCTAGAACGTCATGTGGAGATAGCTTAGTAAGCTGATTAGAGGCTATAAATGGATCAGCCCCCAACTAGGCTGATTTTGTGATTCATAATAAATTTGTCACGTTTATCATCGTTGCTTGCATTAAATAGTTGAAAACCAATCGGGTTGGTTTACAATAATGCAGGTTTATTTTGTGTTCAACAAAACACAACGATGATAGGTCAAATGCATTAAATGCTAAACTACTTGTAGTGAATGCATCCATAATATATAAATATATAAAAAGATAATTTCCTTACCAAGTAAGCTATGACTTTTATGTTCAACATTGATAAGAAAAGAAATACATTTAAATACATTATACATTTAGGTCATAGATTTAAGATTTAAGTTTTTTCAAGAGCATGGGAAGAGAACTCCAGAATGCATGGAAGCTTGCAAAGTTACAATAAAAATATGCTATAGATTTTGTCACTTGGTAGTATCTTACTATTTCTTGTTGTAGAGGTCTGATATTTGGTTTTATTTTCATGAATAAAACATATTGGTTTCCTGTTCTCTTTGCATTATGTCACTTAGAGTAGGGAGACATTATGTTTTTGGTCGAGTTTTTGTTGGTATAGGCCTCACTTTTTTCATATAGTTTACGGAGCAGAATGCTAAAACTGTTTGATTGTTCCTCACCCAATTACAAGTATGTTACCTCTCCATATCCTTCACATGTCCTTTTGGGGAATTAGCAGATTTTTAATATTTTTCTGTTTCCATGGTAACAATTTGAACTTTTTGAATATCAAATCTTGCTTCTGCGTCCTGTATTTGCAATTAACCCAAGGTTAACTACATTCAAAAACTTCATTTGTATAGAATAAAGATTAGGTTTCTTTTCAAGTTGTAAGGAAATCATCCTTATTTCTATTCTACAAACTAAACAAATTTAAAAAAATTGAAATCAAAGACAGAAAAAATCTATATGAATACAGTTGCATCAATAATTATAATGACTATGATAGAATAGCCAAACCTTTTCTAAAGCAAGAAAGTTTTTTTGTGCCCAAGGATATATTAGATGTAAGGTTTATAAATAAATGTAATAAAAATATTTAGCTTTGGGCAGGTTAATATTAGTAACTAGGTTAGATATGTCTATTTTTATGTCATTAGTTGAATGAAGAGTTTTGAGTGCTTATCATAATTTCTCCATTAATTTGACATCTCTAATAATTCAACCACATAATATTTTTCTGAGTTGACAAATTCAAATCACTTATAAAATTTCAACCAACAGCTGAATCTTTGCTCCTTTGATTCAACAACTCCTTAAAATCACTGTTTAATTTGCAAGATAAAAAATATTATAATTGGAAAGCGTAATTTCCTCTACTGCAGTATCAATTAAGAATATCTCCATTATCATATCCACGTCTCCCTGCAATAATACTAGCAGCTGTGATGTAAATGTACCAGTAAGTGAAATACTTTTGGTATACAGTACCATGGAATATGGTTATCCTCTGTCTGTCCGTATGTCCTTCTGTCCTTCTGTCTGTCTGTCCATTCATTATCATTTTATTTCTAGATCAGAACTCCGAGAGTATAAGAACTAATCCAACTTATTGGATATATCAGCTTTTGATGACTCTTGGTTAACATAGATGGAAGATCATGGTCACTCAACCATGTCTGGTGAAACCAAAACATAATTTGTTGTGTAGTGATATACCAGACAAATACAATACCAAAACCTACCAAAATGTTGTCTTGAAATTAAGTATCTGCAAAAGAAATTTCATTTTAAATGCAAAAACTTTACAAAAACACTACCAAACTGACCCCTTGGGAATGAAATATTTATTATTAAACATTGTTTCATTGTTCTGTGTGTGTGTTTCACACACCTGACCAAGCAGAAAGAAAGGTCTTGTTAATGTGAGAAGTCTGTTTGTTCAAGGAGTATACTCAACAGTTAAACAGAAGACAACACCAATCTAGTAGCCTCAGTAAACTGACCTCATTTAGGGCTGCAATCCTTCTTCCGGTTTTGGCTACTCTGCAATTATTAACAGTGACACTACTTAGCTTTACAAAATTTGAAACAAAAAATTAAAATGGTATTTTTAAAGTGAAAGATATGATATTCAAGCAAATTTTTTATCTGAAATAAATGAGGAAATTGCACAATTTAAATTATTATATAATCACAAGACAAATTACTATTAAAGTATGTAAAGCAAATGAATTTATACATACGCCTTACAGGAGAAGTTAGGTTTGGGACAAAATGCAACAGAGGATAATATAAAAGTGTCCATGACATAATATGTTGATGACACAAGTCACTAAATATTAGTATTTCCCGAGCGTGAGTGAGGGATATACTGATATTTAGGCACTAGTGTCGTGAACATAGTACAAATAAAATATTCTGTTTATTAGCGTAAACCCAAATTTAAAGAAATTCTCAAAAATATGCTTCTCAGCATTTGCAGACTTAGACTAAGCAAGCCTGTACAGATTTTGACGTTGAAGGCGAACATTGACGTCAAAGAATTGATTATAGAGTGTCATCACAATGAAAAAGTGAAATTTTTCCCAAGGGCATCAAATGCTAAATATGAACCTCGATATGACTGCCCTTGTAGGTATTAAATCTTGTAATTGTCTCCTATCTTCAACATAATTTTAATCATAATAGTTTGTCCTCTGCATTTGAGCTGTTGATTCTACCGATGCTTTCTGTGATTTAGACTATTTTTCTGTCCTTTCTTCAAAATCTTTCTCTTCATTTCAGTTTGTGCTTCTGTTTGAATTGTCTATTCCGCTGGTGCTGTTTGTGATTATACTGATGATTCGAAGGAAACTTCCGGCCCATCCACAGAGAACATGTGAGTATTTTATGCATTTGTTTTATACCCAATAGTGAAACATAGTACTAGCTGCTAATAGCTGAAATATTTCTCAAGCCGGGTAAAACTCCAACTCACTTACTCATTGAAAAATATCAATTTAAGCGATATCTGTAACTTCATTGATTCCTTATGTTAGAAAGTTTAGCTTTTGCATGGAACAACGCCACTGCCATTTTGGATTTTCAGGTTATGTGCAAAATCTTATTTGCTGTTTTCATACTTTATATAGATTTAATGAAATCTTATCTATAATACTTTTATCTTGTAGAATTACCTTTAAGGTTTAATAATTCAGATATTTTCAAAATAACTTACATGGTAGATAACCTGAGTAAGGGTATTTAGGTTATGTGCATTTTCAGATTATGTGCAAAATCTTAAGATTTGCTGTTTTCATACTTTATATAGATTTAATGAAACCTTGCCTATGATACTTTTATCTTGTAGAATTAATTAAAAATTTAATAAGGTACATATTTTCAAAATAACTTACATGGTAGATAACCCGAGTAGAGTATTTAGTAAATTACTTATATCTGTTCATTACCTATATTGAGGCAATATTGATGTGTTTGTGTGTCTTTAAATATTTATTGATAATGTATTCAGTAGTATTCATGAACCAACTACTTGCTTCCATTTACATAATAATCTATCTTTCAAAATAGCAGAGACCTCAAATAAGGAGATTTTGAAATAGAATACATATATCCATAATAGAAATGTCAAGAATGGGATGAAACATAATTATCTCAATGCTTGTAAATTATTTAAGATTCTAACGACTTCCAATTGATTACCAAGAATCATGACAAGAGCTGTCAGATTGGAAAATCTAGTTACTCTCTTTCTTGTCAGATTAGTTCCAGTCCATCGTTGGGCTTAAGCCAATCCAAATAAGGAATGTTTTAGAGCTTCAAGAATGGTATCAGTACAAGGTGACAACATATTGAGTGCATTCGTTCTTACGAAATATCATTTGTTCATTTCAACATGATTGCCTATATAATAATAAATAATGATCAAAACTTGTTGCAATGTCTTCCTATCTGCTGAAAAAAGTATTTGATATGTTGCTCAAGCCATCTTGATGTAACTTTATTTGTACTCAGAAATTTTGGCCTGAAATATTGAAAAAACATATCTGTTTATCAAATTCAAATTCTGTCTAAAAATAAAGATTGTTTTCAACCTATTGATCATTTATAAGTTGTTACCTGCTCTCAAAACTCTATTGTAGAGTTGCTTTTAACATTTTTGGAAAATCTTGCCACTGTTGCATATATATACTAGTAACAAAGTGTTTTTTCTTCTGAATATTGCATGTGCTCATTTAATTTCAAAGTAGTGGTAATTGCTAGATTATGATATATCTAATAAAAACAACAAATCTTTTATTCATTTCAAGAGGATAAATTTCATCAAATCTTGGAAATGATGTATTTAATTTTTTTTAAAACTTCTTTCGCCAATGTCTTTTTGGAGCAATAGTTGAATTGTTATGATTTTCTGATCGTTCTAAAGACACTTTTCTTAAATAATCATTACAAGCTTTCAGTCAGCAAATATAACCAATTCAAGTTTAAGGAGTTGTTCATGATTTACAAATAGGAAAAGTTTGTTTCCAACAGCAGGCCATGTTGAAACTCTCATTAAGATATCTTTCTTTGATAATAAAGTCTTTTTGTCTTCACGTATAGACATTAAACTGTCTCACTTTTCACAGTTAAGAGCTTGAAACCCTTTTTTTGATAAAAACTTAAATTTTCAAAGATCAGTTTTTTGGACAAATTTGTGTTTTTCCTGATTAAAATCAAGCTTGTATAGACATGAAAATGTCAAGAGATTATCATTTTATTCTCCATAGCGTGTACAAGTACAAGTCTTTTGATGAATGATGTTTCACTCTTTTGATGGTCTACGTTGCAAAATTGTTCTTGACAAGTTTTTTGGTACTCTGTCATCTATAAAGAATCGAGAGTTCTTTTATGTCATATTGTTTATCGATTTTCCCTTTTTTAGACACAATTAAGTGTAAACGCTGTTGTCTTGCTCCTCTTAAAAAGGAATAATATTGTTTGATATATCAATCAAATAACAAACCATATTAGGTCATGTCATAACACCATATACTTGGATCAATCATACTGTGAGATAAACAATAATATGCAATACCACACATTTTGCAATAATCTACAATACCAGATCATACTATATCATACCACAAATATACATATAACTTCTTTTTTTTATAACTTTATTCATTTTTGGTCATGTATATACAAATTTAAACCTGCATGATAATTAAACATAATAACATATTAACATCGGCAACTTGGCATTTGACAGGAAATTGTGGAATGGACAGGATATATTTTCTTGAATAGGAAGAAGTGTTCTTAAACAACATAATGATCTTAGGATGTACATGATAGATTTATTAAATGAATATGTATAGTTTAGTATGTATAGATATAAAATAAAATAATATACAATTGAAATAAGACATCTACTGAACATTTCCATACTCAGTATTTAATTCCAAAGCATGTCTTCGTTTAATGAGTGGTAACTCATAGCTGCACTATTACGAGTCAGGGGAAATTCATTTTACAAGCTGTCTTTTGATTGGTTTGTTGGAATGCTCGCAGAATACTTATCTGCTAGCACAGAAAAAGTGGCCCCTGATGTCAAGGGCAAAGCTAGGATAGTTGGAAGTCTTCTTGCTTTACCTTGATGTTGTGAAGAAGCCCAAAGGGCGAATCATATGTTGTGACTTAATTTTGAAATGTGTAGCACATATGTATCACTTTTTCCAAGCAAACATGATTGTATCATGAGTTTCAAATTATTTGTTAGTCTATGATGTCATAAAACAATTGTGACATCATTGACACAGATAGTCACAAGAGTTGTCGTTTGTCTTGTTTATTTCAATCCAACTGAAATAAAATTCAAAAGAAATTATTACACATGGAATTTTACAAAAGTCATGCTCTCGCTCAGCTCTAGAAAAGTTCACACTGGTTTTTGTTAAAGCCATAAGATACACCTCCTTTAGTAATAATCTCTTTCATTATTGTCATATGACTTTTCAAAGGTAAGGATATCTGACATAGACATACGAGCACCAAGCAATTGCTGATGGCATGAATATATAATGAGGTCATGATTGAACATTACATAACTGATCTAGCTAATGGTAAACCAATTATCAATCAATATCTGCTTGAAATCATGACTTGGGTCACTTTCAATAAATAACCTTGGGGCAGCAATGGCAAAAGTTTTCTTTGCCATGGCAATTTGTAACATGGCCATTATTCATCATTGACATTTTGAAATTACTGATACTGTTTTAAGTCCACAATATTTGTAATTTGGGGAATATTTTTGGAAATTATTTACTTGATAAATGAGCATTGATATACTGATTTGATAAATAAGCTTGGGAGAATTGATCTACTATTGATGAAGCAATTATTGACCAATACCTGGGTGAAATAGACACTTAGTCTTAGGCGGTTATCCTGAAATGATCTATTGACAGTGACATGGCATATGAATTTTATCTTTATTTTTTTAATTTTTTTTATTTCTGTACTTAGAAGGCCACAGGCCTGTAGTACAATCAATGGTAGATGGTAGAATCAATTGCATTCAAAATAATGTTTTTTCTAAATAACATTGCATATGAATTATGGGCAGGCATTGAAATGAAATCGGGCGCTCATGATAAATGAACTTCCAGGAGTCATGGCAAATCAAATTAGAGCAATCCTTACAGAAGTCATTACCTGAGAGCAGTTTTGCCAAATAAATATCAGAAATGTACAAAAATAAACAAAAATGAAAAAATTTCATATTACATATAAATCAACTACGCAAAACTGTACTTTAACCCAACAGAATGTAAACTAAACCTGAATCTTTTAACAAATTCTCATTAAGAGTTAATCATTCTGTCTAACAGCTATGAAATATTAAACATTGCTGTCCATCTTTCCAACATAAATCATAAAGTTTCTCTTTTGAAAATCGATTATCACATATCATTTATCTCTTTAACACAAAAATTAACCATCATTCTTTATTCTTGAGAGTTATGTCATCAAATTATTTCAATCATGAATCATTAATATTCTTCATGAAAACTAATTTTCCCTAATCTTTTTTTATCACCTTGCTTCTTTAATAGTCACTACATATATAAAATACATTTGTAGCATACATTTCTTTCAGATCTTATTTACCTAAATTTGGCATTTATTGTAATTCTGGAAAAATTTGTCAGTCAAACTTAACCTTTTGCAAGCTCTCAAACAAAAATCACATATCTTCAAAAACCCTTTTTAATATTTAAAAAGCAACCATGAATTATTAATTTCTTAATCTTTGCTTTTAGTCTTTAACAAATTAAGCCACACCTTGGTCCAAATCTCACACAAATCCTTCAAAAAATCATAACCCAGACACATTTTCCCAAACCCTCGCACATAAACCTAGATCCCCTAAATAAAACCCCAAGTTGTAAAAGTTACTGGATAAAGAATCTCTAAATCTTGGCTTTTTACATCCTGCTACATCAGTGTATATGTCTCCGCTAATGCTACAACCTATCCCCTGATATCCTCCTGTAGTCTTCTGTCGTATCGCTGACGGGTGGTTGCTCAGCGCTATCTATAGCCTTTCTGTTTTCAGTCAAACTATTTCGAACTCCATACACTGTTGTCTAGTGATGATGCATGTTGAATTCTAAGAGCGCGTGATTTGGAGCTTAGCGGGAGACTGCAATGAGAATCAGATTTATTATCTAATAGCACTCCTATTGGTTAATTTGAATCACGAGGTGAGCATTCAGAACGAAACCAAGAAACTAGTTTGCCGCTATCGCTGAAAGGGCATTATTTGATTGGCTTACTATATATATAGCGATACGACAGAAGACTATAGGAGGATATCAGGGGATAGGTTGTAGCATTAGCGGAGACATATACGCTGATGTAGCAGGATGAGCTTTTTATCATAATTAAATAAAGCTAAATCTTTCCGCTACTCTCACAATAAATCTAAATTCCCTCAAATATCTTCCCAGTATTTGACAAAGTCACTACATAAGCAATTTTCGAAATCTTGACCTCTTTTTATTTCAAATTAAGCTACACCTTTCCCCAAATCCACAATGAATCTGAATTGCTCAAATATCTTCCCAAATTGACAAAGTCACTACATAAGCAATTTCTAAATCTTGACCTCTTTTTATAATCAAATTAAGCAACACCTTTTCCAAATTTGAAGAGTAGACCATGCACCCTGATTACTAAATCTTGACCTTCTATTATTGCAAAATGAAGCTATCCCTTGTTTTCTACTCTCACACATAAGCCTGAATCCCCTAAAAACCAGCCCATTTAGAAAAGTAACCATGTATACGCACATTCTAAATCTGGATCATTTATAACAAGTCCCTATGTAATCATTAGTCTAAGTGTTCCTATGTAAGCTTGCAAGATCAGCAAACGCTTGAACGTGCAATGATAGCCTGCAAATGGCTGCTTAGCTCTACAATTGGCTTGAGGCAGATTGCCGTCTGCCACTGGGTGTCATGTAAGACTGCCGAGGTATTGATCTCTAATGCGCAGTTTCATCAATAGACCCGAGAAACGCTCCCAAGCACCTGGTCATCAATATTCAACTACAGATTTAAAGGTCCAGGGTTTTGATCTCGGCAATGGCTTGGTAGTTCAGTCTTCTGGACCTCAAACCAGTCTAATGTGCTGTTTCATCAAAAGGCTTGTAAAATGCCCCTAAGCACCTGTTTCTTCAATATTCCGTTGCAGGTCCAAAAAAGGTCTTAAGATCCAGCATTTGAAATTTGGCTCAACGACTCAAATCAAAATGACCCCTCCAAGAATTCAATGCTTATTGGCCGACTTTTTGATCACCTCACATTTTATCCATAAACCTGAAATTTCTTGTAAGCTCTCTCTAAGTAAATCCTATCTTGTCAATATGATTTTGATCGTTTTGCTCATGAACCCATCAAGACACAATCCCACCCACCTATCAATCTATCGAACATCCCATTTACCCAAACACCCATCCACACATAAAACCACCCATTACCCTCCAACCCATCAAATCTATTAAACAACCATCAATTCACCCAAAAACCCACCAACAAATCAAACCACCAATGAAGGCACCATTACCCATTAAGCTTTCCACAATTCAAACCTTCTATTTGCCCACCATTACCCATCAAAATATCCACATCGCAAACCTTCTATTTGCCCACCATTACCTATCAAACTATCCACATCGCAAACCTTCTACTGCCCACCATTACCTATCAAACTATCCACAATTCAAATCTTCTATGTATTCACCATTACCTATCAAACTATCCACAATTCAAATCTTCTATTTACCCAACATTTACCCATCAAAATATCCACATTTCAAATCTTCTATTTACCCAACATTTACCCATCAAAATATCCACATTTCAAATCTTCTATTTACCCACCATTACCTATCAAACTATCCACAATTCAAACACTCATTTCACCATTTCCTATCAAACTATCCACAATTCAAATCTTCTATTTACCCAACATTTACCCATCAAAATATCCACATTTCAAATCTTCTATTTACCCAACATTTACCCATCAAAATATCCACATTTCAAATCTTCTATTTACCCACCATTACCTATCAAACTATCCACAATTCAAACACTCATTTCACCATTTCCTATCAAACTATCCACAATTCAAATCTTCTATTTACCCAACATTTACCCATCAAAATATCCACATTTCAAATCTTCTATTTACCCAACATTTACCCATCAAAATATCCACATTTCAAATCTTCTATTTACCCACCATTACCTATCAAACTATCCACAATTCAAACACTCATTTCACCATTTCCTATCAAACTATCCACAATTCAAATCTTCTATTTATTCACCATTACCTATCAAACTATCCACAATTCAAATCTTCTATTTATTCACCATTACCTATCAAACTATCTACAATTCAAATCTTCTATTTATTCACCATTACCTATCAAACTATCCACAATTCAAATCTTCTATTTATTCACCATTACCCATCAAAATATCCACATTTCAAATCTTCTATTTATTCACCATTACCTATCAAACTATCCACAATTCAAACGCTCATTTCATCCACTCATCAAACTACCACCATGCACCAATTAATCGCCCGTTAAACCACAAAAACAGCCAGTGTCTCTTAATTACCTATCAGTCACAAACTTATCTCCCAGGTCAGTCTGATCCTGAGTGTTTTGATTCTACTCCACTGTGTTGCTGTCAGGGTATCCTTGGAGTCCAAGCCGACTATTTATTCTGTGCCAGTGTATTTACATCAGCTGTGATAAGCCTAGCTGGTCTCGAAGGTGATAAGCCAGTCAGACGCTGAACTTTCTCTCAATCAATTTGCAGTAACAGCATGCGTGCCAATATGCACCGACTGCTGGAACCCTTGATAGATCCAGTTGCAGATTGTGCAATAGCCAAGATTATTGATTTGAGGAATTTATCAGAGGAGATTTTTGTAATGGGTGGCTCTTGCATTCAACTTGATAGTGTAAAAGGGATAAATAATAAAGTGTAAAAAAGCAAAATATTTGTACATAACCATAAACTTTTACCTTTTTTGTGATAATCCTTTCAATTTCTTGTCAACTTGTCAAAAATCAAAGGCACTAAGCAGTTCTGACACAAATTTTCTAATGTTTGCCATGAGATTTGTAGACATGACTATACATTTGAAGACAAAATCGTGAACTGAACTCTGATGAACACGGACAATTGGATACCTCTCATATTTCTGCTTAAATAGAGTATTGTTAAGGATACAGGTCTTAATATTTTTATTTTTTAGTTAACTTTGAATAATTATCATATGACACATGTCATACTCAATTAACAAATAATCAAATGAATTTATTCAGTTTATGTCTTGTTGTATTCACAGCTCAGTTCCGGGTGATGCCCCTCCCCTCCTCCGGCCTTGTCTCCATTATGCAGATGTTTTGTGAGAATGGGCATGCGGACGAACACGGATTCCTTGACTTCCCTAGCTCAAGGTAAGTGAGAGTTATCCCCCTTTAGTTTAATATGTCCCCCACAAAGCTACCATCCCAAATACTAAATACGGATGAACATGGATTCCTTGACTTCCCTAGAACAAGGTAAGTGAGAGTTATCCCCCTTTAGTTTAATATGACCCTGCAAATCCACAGTCCCAAATATTAAAACTGTTTTCATCTATGCGTTTCTTTGTTTAATGAGTATATATCTATGCATTGTTTGAAGATACATGTATGAAACTTTCCATTAACTTTAAGAATTATTTATTTCAGCTCTACAAAATCAGTTCTACATCGACTACAAGTGTTGGCGGAACATCGGAATTTCTTCAATCCAGGATTCACTCCAGAAGAGATGGATGAGATACCGGGGCTGTACAAGAGCATTATAGATGACCCCGCATTCCTACACGACCAATTTGTTAATGCAACAGGTGGGTTGTTTAAAAGTACAGTAGAACATGGATATTGCAAACTTGGATATAACACACAATCAGATATAGGGAACAAATTTATAAGTCCTGTCAAAAGTCCTATAGAATATCATTAAAATTTTGTGCGTATAGCGAACTCGGATATGGGTAATTAACAGATATTGCAAACTGAATTTCATGACCCGAGGCCCAAATAACATTACTTATAGCGGACGCAATCAGTGTCATTAGCGATATGATCAACGTTGTCTGTGGTGAAACGAAAGTTCTCATCATTGTTAATAGCAAACTCACTCAGTGTCAGCTTAAACAACCAGCACTTTTGAGGACTTTGTCAAACCTTTATAGGCTATTGAGTTCATGAAATATAAGATATTGAGTTATTGATATATTGCTACATTGTATTGTCATGGTTAGAATATTCAGTATTCAAGATGGCAGCCAAACGCGAAAAGCAAACACCAGATATAGCAAACTAGATTCTTTGGTCCCTTGGAGTTTGTTATATCCTTGTTCTGCTGTAAATGTAAACAGGAGAGTTAAGTAAAAGTAAATGTAAACCAGGTGGGTTAACTAAAGGTTAGGAAAAGAATATGATTGTATATCCTCAAGAAGGAGCCATGGGGCTGAGGTGTTTCAATGTTGGCCTTGATGTAGAAATAAAACAACAATTTTTAAAGCGTAATATGCTGTGTCAGAGCTGCTTAATGTAACCGTGAAAGTCATGCTTTTCGGGCAGCTAATAAGTGCTTCAGTAAACAATATTGGTCCTTACTTTCTTGGATTTCAGATATCATTTTGTACTGCTGGGTAAACTGAGTGCAATGTGGAATGCATGATTTTTGTTTATTTGTTTTTATATTATGGAAACGTCCAGTGAGTTGCAGGGATAAGAGTCCTTATGAGAGACCATCACCCTTTATTCTGATTGAAATATTAACATTGTTCCAAGGAATTATTTCAAAATATTGGTGCTACAGACTCGTTCCACCTGAGAGTTTCCTCTCCAAATGCTATGAAAGCAGCCCGGTTAGATACATGTTTTATCTGTGGCCACTTTTGCATGATATTCTGTATGCTGTACAATTGACAAGTCTGTAATTGAATCGAATAAGCCGGAAATTCTGTAGGCTGTATACTTAACAGGCTTGTAATTCTATTGTATAAGCAGGAAAGGATTAATCATGAATTTCTTGGATTATGTTTTAGATTTCAAGTTGTCGGAGGTGATGAGCAGTACAAAAGGTTTGACATCATTCCTACACCAGAATCTCAGTCTCCCGATGGACGACATCGACACGTTGCTCAACTCTACTCTCCATGTACAAGAGGTGAGTACACTCGTGTCATTGTTGAGTTCATTGAAAATAGTCTGTTTCATAGGCAAATACTTGCTGATCATAACCTTCGATTTGTAAACATATATGATCTTGACAAAAAATTAAAATAGTATGAATAGTAATGTGAGAATGATAATGATGAAATCTATTGTGTTACAAATCTTGCATCTTTCAATCCAGATATATGAGTATTTTATTGATGATCAACCACTTTTATTTTCATATCCATGTGAAACTTTTATGAGAAAAATATCTATCCATTCATAAATGATATTCACAAAGGCACTTTATTTGTGTCCCTACCTATAGCTTCAAACAACAATTAAAGGCAATGAACTAATGACAAAATGAAAGCCCTTCACTTATAGTTTTTCAAATATTCCATATTTTTCACCAGATATACAGATATTTGTTCGGTGAGGACATGATGCTAGTACAAGAAACTTTAACTCGACGGAGACAGAGAAGAAGTGCTGATGGAGACCCAATGAAGGATCTTATTAACTCTCTGCCAACCGGAGATGATGGTTTACGGTTTCCATGGCAACAGGAAGGTGCGGGAACATTCAAAACCGCGCTCAATGGCTTTGTAAATGACATCATAGATAGGACATCAACTGGACAGACAAGCCAACTGGAGAAAGAGATATTTAAACAGATAATCCGTAACCCTGAGATATTGAAGAAACAGAATATGGCGGAGGTTATTGAGGGACTTGTGATGGTGGTTGAAAGGTTGAACACGTCGTTTGTGGTCCCTCCTGAACAGATGGCCGAACTGCTCAAGGTGAGTAAAACAGGACTCCGTTAACATTCAATATCACCAGTAATAATTTTGTAAATTTTGTACTGCATGATTTATTTTACCTTGAGTTCTGTATATGGCATTTCATTAAAAAGACTTCTGGCTATTTTTGAGTAATTGAACTGGAATAATAGTTCAACTGAAATAGCAATTCGACTAGAATAGCAATTCAACTACAATAGCAATTAAACGCTGGCTCTAGCCATGTACTAAGAAGAGAAATCAACACTCCTTACTCAACATTTACCAAAACACTCACTCGGGTAATACTCTCAAATAAAAATATATGTATTCCTAAGGTCTTATAAACAGAGCCAAAACAAATTCACCGGTCCAAAATAGTATTTATTAACCAATCCGATACATCTATTGCAGATGGTGGTGCTGTCTCCCTCCTCCCTCCACCAGCTGTCCTGTGATCCTCAACTCCTCCTCAGTCTCTTCGAGGAGCAGCAGAACAACCACTCTCTGGTCAGTCTCACATGCGGATAGGATACCAAACAAGATTTCCTTTTGTTTGCTGCAACTCTCTAGTCAGTCTTACATACTGTTAGGATACTAAACAAGCTTCCAAAAATTGCTGCCATTGTGATGATGGTGCTAAAAACGATGTCATAACTACATCCTATTGTGATGCCATACCAGCAGTGGTATTGCACTAGTATGATATTGTCTTTTAATATTACACTGCAGTATCTTATATCTCAGTTGGTGGAGTGTCCACTCGTCACCTGGAAGACTAGGGTTCAATTCATACCAAAAGGCATTAAAAGATGAGAATTGACACTCAGCGTTGTAAGGCATGTTTTAGTCACACATAACTTGATGTAATAATGTCCTTAGTTATCAATGAGTTTACAAATATCATTTGTCACTTGCTTCTGAAAACTTTTGCAGCTACACCTGCAGAGAGACCTGTGCAACATGTCCTCTGTTCAGTTCCAGGAGCTCTCCACTTATCTTACCCACTCGGCCAGCAACAAGGAACTTGTCAACATTGTGAGTAGATTCTTGGAAGGACCTTTCGAGTTGGTATATATATAAGAACAGCCAGATTTTCTGGGAAACATTTTTGGCTGAAAATCCTAAAATTTCTGATTAAAAATATGCTGATGGAGTAAATGCTTATCCCTTTAGTGGCACATCCGACCTAATAGAGAAATAATTTTATTAAAAATGTTTTACAAATTTGACCCAACAACATACTCTTTGTCCCTTTCTCCTTACTTGTGTTGCTTCTTATAAAATTGTCACTCAGAATGAAAGGTATGAATTCATAGCTCTAGTGGTCCTACGGACACACGGTAATTTCGAAATTTTCATGGCTCTGGAAAATAATTGAAGGCTTTATTTTAGTTTCTTTCTAGACAATTTGTTGTCTCTTTCAGCTCAAATTGAAGCCAGTCAACCTAACAGCTACGTCATACAAGATCTCATCTTTTATCAACAAGGTAATATTTTAAGTATCAGCTTTTGATATCATATATTGATCAGAAGTCCTAACTTCTTCCTTTAAGTATGTGTGTATATGAAGTTGATTTTTTGGTCGCCATCATTTTTTTACATTCTTAACTGTAAGGTTCAAAGCAGGGATGCAGAAATCGGTCTATTTGCCGGACATGTCCGATTGGGAATCCAGTTTGACCGATTGAAAAAGTGACCTGTCGGACATTCAAGGAGTCATTTGACCGATTGAAGATAATCAAAGAATTGCTAAACAAACAGATAAACAAGCCTGAGTTGACTAACAAGCAATCAATAAAGGCCGATAAAATGCCCCGCTTGTGTCGGTCATAATTGTAATGAAAACACGAACCGGTCATCAATGAAACAACTAATCCATTCAAACGACATAATTACCTTGTTATCTTTAATTATTGGATCATCTCAGTGTCATGCATTGAGTAAAACAAGTCAATAAGGCCAAACTTTTTTTAAAAAGACATCAAACAACTTCACATCGTTATTTTACATGCTGTTACTATATCCTCCCTCCACTAACTTCACAAGCTCCATGCATCGACTTTGCAAGCAAGACTTCATTAACACAGTGTTGGGAGCTTTCATTACTGCAGGGAGGTGAAAGGAACAGCAGGATTACTGCAGTGATAGGGAAACGAAAACAGGCTGATCTGTTGGCAAGTTTGACAGGCTAAAAAAACTTATGCAGTGTGTGTCAAGTAGTTGATATGCATCATAACTTAATAGAATTATATTTAAAACAGCCAAAGTAATTTTATTTTACTCAATGTAATGTATTTTCAGTGTTTTATTTTTGCATTGCATTGCATGCGTTGCTATAAATAGATCTGTACATCGTCTGCTTTCCAGTTAATATTAGATTCTAAGCACCTGGCATTTGTTTACTGAATAACTGACACTATTGAAACTTGATTATTTATTTAAATTATAAACATATTCATATACCTAGGCCTAAACATCATAGTAATAAGTAAATTACTGAGTAATAATTTGAGACTTAAATTTAGTCTATGAAATATTTCCACATGTTCAATCGTGTATTTACGTGACATAAAACACCAAAATTTATTACAAAATATCATTATTCGTCGTCTTATACGTGGAATGTCCGATTGGCAAAAATTTGAATCTGCATCCCTGGTTCAAAGGTTACGAAAATCAGGCTATAAATGTATAGATATATTGAAATAGAAAACAAAACTCAGGCTATGATTGTGTAGATATATTGAAATGGAAGAAAGTGCAATTCCTTTTGATTTTAAATCCTTTTAACTATTTGCTATTTATACATTTATAACCCAGGAAGTATAATCTTTTATCTGTGGCCAATCTGACAAAGTACATCACCTTCTTTCAAGGTCGAAAATATAGACAGGTTACATAAGGAAACTCAGACACCATTCGAATGTTTTTACTTGGATTTATATTCAAGGTCACCCTCACTTTGATCACTTTTCAAGTTAGGTTAACATGACATTTCACGACTTATTGCACACAAGTTCACTGAATATGGTAACATTCAACATACAGTAATACAGACCCGACACAAATTTTGAAAGTTTTGTTTTAGCTGCTTCTTTTAAACTTAACTCTCAATGTATTAAATATGTGGCAGCAAACATTTTCATGGTAAAATAACTCTTTTTTACTTTTCATTGATGTAACATCTGAAGGGCATGCCTTTCTACCAAATTATAAGAACTAAGAAATGTATCTCATTCATATCATTATTAGTAGGGGTGTAACGATAGATAAAACTATTGACTTATCGCGATAGTTGCTCTGCCAATAGTACTTTATCGATAGTCTTTTTTAGAACGATCAATAGCATCGATAGCACGTCTTAACTATCGATAGTATCGACAATTTGAAAAAATCAGTTGTTAGCTTGAATGTTAAAAGTAAAATCAACACACAAACGCGTATTTTAACATTTGGAAAACACTGGAAACGGCTAACAGCAAACAGATCGCCGCATACTAAACATAGCAACAGGAAAACACGAGTTATCAATCCATGACTTCCACGAGAGCAGCCTATTTTGAAATCGTTACAAACAAAGCGGTGACAAAGTCAATAAAACACTGTTTTTCTTGAAAATTGTTTTTATTTCCTTTATTGATAAACTATCGCAATAGCTATCGCAATAGTACCCTGCAATAGACTATCGCTATCGCAATAGTCCCTTGGGGGTCAATAGTCACCCCTAATTATTAGTAGCATTGGACATTGTCATGTAAGTTGCAAAACATATCATTCATGAAAATTGACCACTGATTATTGTAAGTATGTGTGCAAACCAACTGCCGAGATGAGTGTTGAATGTGTAATGGATGTGTTGCAGGTGAACAAGTTTGTGACATTCCACACAGAGCTGGAGATGTTAGCCAAGCTTGTGGAGATGATTCCTCAAGAAGCGTTTGACTTCGGGAACTCAACTCACACAATCAACAATGACACTTTCCCAGGAAACAGCTCAGATCCATCTCCTACCAAGGTAACGTCAAGAGATCCATGGGTCCAAAATATTGGACTGGAGTACTCAATTGTCAGACTCGACTCTGACTCCAGTACCTGAAATTTGTATATTTACATAAGAGAATGTGTAATTGTTGTTCAGCCCAGATATCATCAACACATATTTTGACTTGTACATGGTCATGTACAAATTAGTTTGATACTGATGTCTTGAAATTGTCATTTTGATCATATAACTTTTCACATCACAGAGATCTGTTCTAAAATAACTTAAGAAAGTAACGATGACCTCCCCTTTCGAATTCCTGAGTCCAAGAAAATCGACTTCAGTCCAGCTAGACCCAATTCTGTCGTGTTCTCGAGTACCTTGAAGCCATTATCAAGAGTTCTAGATCATCTTGTAATTGTTTTAGATCTCCATTGCTTTCAGTAGGATCCACTTATCTCTTAGTTACGTGTGAAAAGCCTATATTTCCACAAGTGGCACAGCCACAAATTCTTCATTATCATCATTTTCTGCACAGATACCCAAGAAGAAACAAGACCATCCGAAGGGTTTGCTCAAGCTGTGGTCCTTCATGCAGCAGACGGTGTGTGGAACTCCTCCCCCTAAACCCCCCTCCGACAAGGGAGAGTCTTCTGACGACGTAACTGACATGGCTGACCTTGGTCTCTCCTCCAGGCAGGAGAGCATGCTGGGTATTCTCCTCCATGTTTTATACAGCAACCCGAAAGTGTTGTATTCACCAGCGAACAGCTCTGCAGATGATGTTATGATTAAGGTCAGGGTTTTAGGATATTTTGAAGTTTTATTATAATATGTTTTGTGATTTGTTGAAATTGTGCAATTTTGTTGGGCTCTCAAAATATTATGAATAATGGAGGTCAAGAGAATTTGGAGTTCCTGTTCCAATGGCAATTTGATTTTGGAAGATGTCTTAATGGAAATATGTTTATCAACAATGGACATTATTAAGTTTCATTTAATTTCAAGGAAACCTGTTTAAGATATTTTACCGGTAGATGTGTCTACAGATACATCCTAATCCTTGTGTTCTATTGTCCAAATTTAAAACTCTTAACCCTTACGATGCGGGGCGCGTGATATTTACGGGCCAAATATAAAATGGCACGTAAGCCCTCTTGGCGAAATCCGTAACTTTCAGGAGAAGGCTATATATTGACTGCAAGCAGTCTTGGCTGCTCCCGGATATAAAATATCAAACCTTTTCTCAAAAATGATTGAGGGTACCCACCTTGCGGCATTCATATCTCACGAACCATTAGAGATAATTTTATCATTTTTGCATCATCGTATAGAAGAGAGAATTGTCTTTATTTCCATGTATCATATGTATATCCGCGCACAAAAATAAAGAAGCGGTTAATCAGGATATAGCGGTGGCTGGCACCGGACAAAACAATTCCGCCACGTGGGCTTGTAGAGCAAAAATATATACCCGCATCGTAAGGGTTAATATTTGATTAATGATTATCTGCAATAGGTAGTGATGTTGATGATTCTGACGGTCACTATCATTAAATAAAATTCCAAATTTCAATCTTTGAAGACTTCAAGCTGCTGCACACTTCGTAATCCTCATGTTTCTCCAATAGGCCAACATTGACCTGTCATAAAACAAATTTGGTTATCATCATGCTTTCTTAGTTTAATAATTGTATATTACCCTTTTTGCTTATTTCTCACAGGCCAATGCTACATTTGCCTTCATTGTTTTATCATAATAAAACTTGGTTATCAGATATCCTCTCATTGTTACAGGCCAACGCTACATTTGCCTTCATTGTTTTATTACAATCAAACTTGGTTATCAGATATTCTCTCATTGTTACAGGCCAATGCTACATTGGCCTTCATTGTTTTATTACAATCAAACTTGGTTATCAGATATTCTCTCATTGTTACAGGCCAACGCTACATTTGCCTTCATTGTTTTATTACAATCAAACTTGGTTATCAGATATTCTCTCATTGTTACAGGCCAACGCTACATTTGCCTTCATCGATCTGATCAGTGACTACGCCCGCAAGTGGCTGAACGTGTCTGTGGAGCTGAAGGAATACCTCGAAGAACCGCAGACGTCTCACAATCTGGACTCCATCAGAGAGGTACCGACTTGTTCTTGACTCAGACAAAATGCTACCTTAGCATATTTCTTGTTTGTAGCTACCATACTCTGAAATATATAAGGACAAAAGCCTTGTTTAGGTCTTGTATAACAAGCCAATGCAATACATGACCTCCAGCATTAGTGGTGGTCCCAAGATGATAGAATATATGGCTTTGAGGTTTTATTTAGCTTCAAGCTACAAAATTTGTAAAGATTCCATGTCTCCATCTTTCTCCATTGATGATGAAATACACTGCTGATGACTGAAACAATAACTGACTAGATGATGAAACAGTTGACATAGATATGAAGTTCACATAGTGACGATGATAATTCATACATATTACATTTTACAGTGTTATTCACTACATATTTTAACAAACTCCAACTCCATTAACAGATGCAGAGTGAGCTGAAGCAACACCATGGACTGCTAGGATCCATGTTCCAGTTCCCAGAGTTATCTCCCTTCCTCAACGAGACCATACCGACTAGTAAAGAGTACCTGCATTTCACGAATGTTATTGATAAGGCTGCCGAAAGCTGGCTCTCATTGGTCGAGGGTATCAGCCTCAACGTATTCCAGGGCTTCCCTAACGAGACTGCGATGGTCAATTATTTCCTTAACGAAGCTTACCACGACAACGTCAGTGTACTTGCAGGTTTGTTGTTGTCTTATTTTCTTGTCAATTTATTCTATCCCGATTATACTATTGTAATTGTCTTCTTGTCAAAACGCCTAAAGTACGGATAAAAATTCATCAACATTTTGAACCCGAATCTCCTTTAGATATTCAAAGTTGGACCACATTTTCCCAGCATTTAAAGAATTACATTGGTTGTGCATTGACGATTAACTCTAATGGTTGAAATTTTGCTCAAACAACTTTAAAATTCAACTCTCACTCACTCACTCACAGCATTTAACTTCTTTATCATAAACATGCACGGCTTTGATCTCTTTAGTTATGAAAAATGTCATATTATAATAACTATATTTCATGATATTCTTTTATAATGAAACTGCTTTATTTCCGCAGGTGTTGTATTTGAAAACATAGAAGAAGATGGAGAGTTACCTCCCCATGTCAGGTACAAGATTCGACAGAATGCGACCTTCACCCCTACCACTAAGTTCGTCCGGAAACAAACCTGGTACCCTGGGCCAGGCCCTGGAAGTTATCCTTACTACGAGTTTGGTTTTGTCTGGATTCAGGTAAAATTACTGAACACTGTTATGTTTTTTTTGTAAAGAAACAATAAAACATAAACCATTTCATACCGGTATGTAAAATGCTGGATAGGTTTGGTTCTTGTATTGAAAAGCTGATAATAAATATTGTTTTGTCCAAAAATGCCAGGTTTTTTTTCCCTTTGTAGAGTCACTGCATAAAAATTCTTAAAATTGCCATATGAATTTTCTTGATTATTTTACCAACTCAAACTAAGTGTAATATCTTCATCATTTGATAATATTGAATATAAATAAAGACCGAAACTTTTTTTTATGGATATGTAACTTCTTTTTATATATGAGAGCGATGTTCCAGTATAGGTTCTTATAATTTGTCCAAAATTGATATTTTATATTCCTGCACATCATGAAACTGTATGACATGAGCACTCATATAATATCCTCTACATTACAGGATATCGTGGAGCGAGCTATCATTGATGTTCAAGTGGGTCGAGACGTGGTGGAGCCAGGATCATACGCTCAGCAGTTCCCCTACCCTTGTTATATGTACGACCAGTAAGTGCACCTGTATAGTTTCTGTTGTAAGATGGTAATAACATCACAAGTCCATTTGCTGGTTTCCTTGCTAGGCATGTTCAGAGCACATGTATCCTATCATTCCCCTGAAGGATTAGTATTTGTTGCTGCTTTCAAACACGTTTTAGGTGCGTTACCTTACCCTGTAGACTGAGTGCAATGTGGATGAAGTGCCTTGCAAAAGATTTTGTGCCTCCATCAGGATTCGAACTCAGGCAGTTGGCCTGAAAGGCCAGCATGCTTACCACTACACCACTTAGCTCAACAAATTGTAGGGCATTGTCAAGATTCAATAGTCACTAACAGTGAATCTTAGTTAAGGCATTGTCTGCTCCTCCTGTAGTGAAGGAATGGTTGTGTGTTGCAGGTTTGTGTTCATGATAGAGCATGTGATGCCCCTGGTGCTGACCATCTCCTGGGTCTACTCCGTGGCTATGCTTGTCCAGAGTATCGTATACGAGAAGGAACAGAGGCTCAAGGAGGTACGTCCACATGTGGTCATCTCATAACCATTCATTTTGGGACACATTCAATTTTCTCTCTGTCTGTGCTACTATCACCTTTTCATCACAACTCCAGCTGTTTGTTTAATCAACCTTTCACATATATGTATAAACATTCGACCATGTCTCCTGTCGCCCATACATCCGCCTGTTCATCCTTTCATCATTCCATCAATCATCCTCATTCATTTATCTATATCGTTCTACCTTTCATCCTTCCCTTCATCCCTTTAACCAACCTGCCATCAATCTATCCATCCCTCCATCCATATTTATATTCATCCATCCATCCATCCATCCATCCATCCATCCATCCATCCATCCATCCATCCATCCATCCATCCATCCATCCATCCATCCATCCATTCTTTCTGCCCATTCATCCATCCATCCATCCATCCATCCATCCATCCATCCATCCATCCATTCTTTCTGCCCATTCATCCATCCATCCTTCCAATCTTCAGCAGATTAACTATTAGTATCCCCTCCATATGTATCACTCAAGCATGTGTCATTCAAATCATTTTATCAAAATATTTGATTTATCTTTTTGTTACCATAGTTACCAATATGTTTCCATGGTTACAGGTGATGAAGATGATGGGCATGAACAATGCTGTCCATTGGTGTGCCTGGTTTCTCACTACATTCCTCCAGATGACAGTCACCGTGATTGCACTGACGGCCATGTTTAAATATGGTCGGGTCTTGGCACATAGCGATCCTTTTGTGGTGTTCACCATCCTTGAGATCTATGTTATCGCTACCATTTCATTATGGTAAGAACTTGATTGATTGTTTGCCTACACCACTCTCATTGAATAATTTTTTGTTTGGAGTTAAAAGAATTTGTACACATTGATCTTTGTATATTTCTTTTTATGTTCTGGTGTGATGAGTATCCTAAAAAATCTAACAACATTTTCATACATTAAACTGTCATTCATGCCGTTGACCAATCAAATGTTTCTTTCCAGTTTCCTGATCAGCGTGTTGTACTCCAAGGCCAAGGTCGCCGCTGCGTGTGCTGGAATCATCTACTTCCTGTCGTACGTCCCTTACATGTATGTTGCTATTAAAGAGGACATCGCTGGTGATAGGATTCCTGGATATGTGAAGTCTTTTGCTGTAAGTATCATTTCATTAAAGTGATACTCCAGGGCTGTTTGAGTCTCACATGACAGACATTTTGAGAGTGTTTTTTTTCATACTATTGACTACTGATTGTCCTTATCGTTCTTGGGCTGATTTGTTTAGTATAGATATTTAAAAGTTTAACCATTGTTATTATAATAAGAAACTGAACATTGATGTGCGTCAATGAATCAAACAAAACTATAAGGGTAACTTAAACAGATGGATAATGAAGTTTTTGAACGGTTATTTAACCAGTATTCATTTAAAAAATATGTACTCTCACATTGAAGACTTCATATACCACAATATAGCAAATATGCTGATGAAAGTGTTATATATCATCTGTCAATTGAATCTGAATAGGAAAATGATTACCCATTTGACAAAAGCTATAATACCTGTTTAGGTTTCCAAGTGAAATATCAAGCACTCGTAAAATACTTCTTAGTTAAGATGATATATAATACTTTAAACAGTTTTTATTAAATTAAATCAGAGACAAAGCCAATCATAAAATAATGAAATATAAATATTGTAGCATTTAGAAGTTTTATGAGTTTAAATATACTATAATTTGAGTTTGATTTCCATCTCTGTTTATACTTCTGTCATATCATTACATGTAAGGGACTGAATAGGAAGTGGCTTTGAACTGAGCCACTCTACATTTAGTATTAACAGATAATTCAGACAAAATTCTCTACAAAATGGATGCTTTCTCTCTTTCAGTCTCTATTATCAACGACAGCGTTCGGCCTGGGAGCGAAGTACTTTGCGTACTACGAGGAGATGGGGGTGGGAGTCCAGTGGGACAACATGATGATGTCTCCGGTCGAGGACGACGAGTACACGCTATTCATGGTCACCCTCATGATGATCCTCGACTCCTTCATCTACGGACTCCTCGTCTGGTACATCGAACATGTCTTCCCTGGTAAGTGAGCCCTTATCGGACATCATGAAGTAGTTCCTTTATGATCCATGACTCCTTCATCTACGGGCTGCTCGTCTGGTACATTGAACATGTCTTCCCTGGTAAGTGAGCCCTTATCGGACATCATGAAGCAGGGATCACCCTGGTTCAAAGTATGAAAGGGAGAAAAATCTTCCCTTGGCCTAACATAATGGGATCTCCAGAGAAATCAATGGGATGTTTGAGAAGAAAAATAATAGTTTTGATTTTTGCAATGGGACTTTCTCCCCTCATTAGCATTGATAATGGGATATCTTGATACATCAATGGGTAAATATCCCCAAATCCCTGTCCAAAGTGATCCCTGTGAAGTAGTTTCTTTATAATCCATGACTCCTTCATCTACGGGCTGCTCGTCTGGTACATTGAACACATCTTCCCTGGTAAGTGAGCCCTTATCGGACATCATGAAGTAGTTTCTTTATGATCCATGACTCCTTCATCTACTGTCTCCTTCTCTGGTTTATCTAACACATCTTCCCTGGTGGATTGATAAACTTTATATTTGGACATGCACAAAATAAAATTGAAATAAATTTTGTCCATGTCTGTCATTTGATGAATTGATGATATTTGTTAAATAAGGATTCATGCTCCTAATGGCTGAAATATTGCCCGAGCGGCGTTAAACAATAACTCACTCACTCATTCACTCACTAACTAAGATCAGATTCAAATAAAAGTTTTTGTCTTTAAATAGGTAAACAAAATGCATATAAAAAGGGACAAACCTTTCAGTATTTACCCAAATTGTCATTAAGCAAAACGCACCTAAGTAACCCTTGAAGGTAACTGACACTTTATTTTGTCAAAATGAAGATACTGTTGTATTCTCTCAGGAGGTAGAACATTTATACTGATCATGACAACTATTACAACAGTTCATCGTTGTTTCACAAAATATGTACATGTTGTTATGCTTAATACATTCTCTGCCAGGTTCGTATGGTCTACCCAAACCCTGGTACTTTCCGCTCACCAAGGCATACTGGTGTGGCGGCCATGTCAAACATGATGAGTGCACCAGCTTGTTTGACATGTGTCGCCGTGGCAACAGTAACTATGTGTCTGTCACTGAAGAGGATCAGGCTTGTGCAATGGCTCAACCAACTGGAGGTAATTTGAAATTATTTTTCAGGAGTTACTGTGTGTAATTATTGCCTTACCACTGCTTTTGGATTGATTGTGCCTTCTTCTTCCTCTTCAGGAGATTGCATGGTGTAAAAGAAAAAAAATGGTGGTCTTTCTTCCCAGTAATGCTGAGGAATATATGGATGACAACTTCTTTGTTCATTGTATGCGGCGTTTCGACACAGGTTCTTGTGTCGTTCTCAAGCAGACAATGAACAAAGAAGTTGTCATCCATATATTCCTCAGCATTATTGTCATCCCAACTTCTAAAATGCCTCCCAAAGAAGTTGTCTTCCCAGTGTTAACTCCATTTGCTGAAATTATTTTACCCTTGGGTTTTCTTAGCGTTTTTATCATTAAAGACATTTATTTACAAAGCCCTAAAGGAATCACATGATAAGGTGTTGGTTTTTATATTGACAGTGCAATGTATATTTGCTATTACTTCAAAGATCAGCGTTATTTTGTGCCTGGAGCTAATGAGCTGTTAATTGATCCAAAAAAGAAAAATATTACAGTTACTTAGGTTGAAGCGGTGCTGTAAAAGAATTAAAACATTGGTCTTTTCACGTCATACAAATCACATAAAACATTTATCATATACCACAGTACATTGTTTTCTTTGTTGTCTCTTTCAGACTCTTCCCTGATGTTTGAACAGGAACCTGTACATCTTCCTCTCGGCGTAGGCATAGAAAACCTCACCAAGGTATGTTGTTATCCAGCCTTTAATACCTGGATTTTATAAAGGGTTACTTCACAGGAGAATCAAATTCAAAAGGAGTTTATACAGACGACTTTCTTGCAACTCTTCAAAAGAGAGCCAGTGTATTTTAGCCAACAAATGCAGGAGTAAGGAATACTTGAATAAGAATATCTTGAACCAGCTGATATCTAAATGCGTTGCTTTTCTGTATTTTTGTATTGTATTTGTATATTCTGTATTGTAAGAATTTGGATGCATAGCATTTTATTAACTTCTATGAAAATATATGTGATCTTTGATTCAGGTTTACAAGTTGGGCAAGAAAACTGCTGTAAAGAACTTGAGCTTGAACTTCTACGAGGGTCAAATCACATCATTCCTGGGTCATAACGGCGCTGGCAAAACCACAACGATGTCCATCCTGACTGGATTAATTCCTCCGACGTCCGGCTATGCGACGGTCTACGGTCTGGATATTAGATCAGATATGGATGTCATCAGGCAGAGTCTTGGGATGTGTCCACAGCATAACGTCCTCTTTGACAAGTGAGGATTGATGCTTTTACACAATGTTTCTGTATGTAGCATCAAAAGTTAAAAATAATTTTAAATTTGTCATATGGAAAGTTTTGGAAGGAGATTAGGGCTGGTGTACTTTCAAGATTTTAATATTTAGAGGATAGTTGTGTTTTCTTGACAAATACCATGTTTATCTCATCGAGTGAGGAAGAAAGTTTATATTTTCACGAGTGGCGCAGCCACGAGTGAAAATATGTAACTTTTCTGCCTCACGAGATGAGATAAACATGGTATTTGTCAAGAAAACACAAATGTTCTATTTATTATATGATTTAAACGTTGTATTTCTAACAAAATTGAAGTGCATTTACGTTGAGTCGGCTCCAAAGAGAGCCCATCGCCAAAGCAACAATATGACGTCAGAGCGTGTCATTGCGTCAGAGCATTGTTCAATGACGTCAGGTCATTGTTGTTATCAGTCACTAGTGACTGATAACACGTTCCATTGTTATTGTCACTAGTGACTGATAACACGGTTTACTGTCATTGATAGATCTCGGTATTTCACCGTCAATCATATAATAAAATGAAATATGTGTTTGGTTTCAATTAAAGTTACTCAGTATCAATCCAGTATGACATGTCTCCGATTTTCAAAACACACTAGGTATATTATGGTTTTATGAGTTCTCATAATATCTTTTGAATTTTATCAAGAAACCCTGAATTTTGAATTTTTTTACCAAGAAAACCTTGAATTTAAAATATTTTACTTTTTAGATTGACAGTTGAGGAGCACATGTGGTTTTATGCTACACTGAAAGGAATGAAAGCAGCTGACATCAAAGCAGAGACAGACAGGTAAGGTCTACACCGGGGAAGCTGGGACAATCCATTAGTGCTTTAATAGGTTAAAAATTAATTCTGTTGCTGAATACAGCAATTACTAGCCCATGTGAAATACTGCAGCATATTTCTTTCTGGAATATTATCTTAGTCTAAATGCTGCATTTATGATGTCAGAAGTGTGTGTTTTGTGACTCAGAATGTAAGCCCATTATTTAAATGACAGCTCTCCTGAAAATGTTAGCTAGAAAACTAAACTTCCTACACCTATTGTATTCAACTTGTTTATAATCTTGTATCAAACTTGCATTCAATCATTTTAATCTATATCATTCACCCGTTTAATCAATTAAGTATTAATTGGAAGGTGTCCTGTTTGCATGAGACTTTGATGTTTGCTACCATGTCTTGTGATCTTCACTCATCACTCCTCTACCCCTGTAGAATGATCAAGGACCTGGATCTGCCCAACAAGAGACACACAGTGGTAGACTCACTGTCTGGGGGCATGCAGAGGAAACTATCCGTCGCTATCGCCTTCGTTGGAGGGTCTCGGACAGTGATTCTTGACGAACCGACCGCTGGAATTGACCCGTATGCACGGAGAGCTATCTGGGACCTGCTCATGAGATACAAGGAAGGTCAGAAATATTTTAATTCTTTGAATTAAACAGTTTGATGCTATGGGAGGTAACTCCTGATTTAATGGATGATGTTGAATACCACTAAGAAGTATTATTGTATCAATGGTACCAAATATGATGCCATGACTCTATCATATTGTATAACTAATATCAGCAAAAAGTGACCTGCTGTATAGACAAAGTTTTCAAATCAAATGAAGAAATTATCAAGCAAAGACTGCTGGCGGTCATTTTAGTGTGATCAACAGTTAGTCATTTGCATCAGTGAAAGAGATTCACACAGCTAAACCCAACTTTAAACAATCACTAAAGGACTACTCTATTGTTTGAAATAGATTGACTTGCATTAGATTACATTTACTTTTCCTGATATACCATTTTCCCCTAGTATTAAAGGGGCAGTAGCACGTATTTTGATAATTTTATATTTTATTTTTTTTGCTGTTTATTGTATGTTTATGCTTAATGTTTTATTTTGAAAGTGTCAACAATTTCATTACATAAACCAATCATCCATAGTCAGAGGACAAATTATGAAGAATCACATTTTGTGTGAACACCTTAAATTCATTTTGTGAAAAAAAGGAATCTCGTGGCTAAACTTTACATTATTTATATTTGAATTATTACTGCTCCATTTAGTTTAAACACATGTCTTTCAATTGGACCCATTAATTTTCATTTTCCTGACACCACCTTATATTCCCCCTAAAAACGTGCTACTGCCCGTTTAAAGCCTCCTCCTGTGACTTCTAAGATATAATGTACGACTCTTCTGACCTCAGATCGTACTATCATCCTGTCAACACACCACATGGATGAGGCGGACATCTTGGGAGACAGAATCGCGATCATCTCCAACGGTCAGCTGAAGTGTTGCGGGTCCTCAATCTTCCTGAAGAACAGTATCGGCGAGGGATATCATCTCACCGTGGTGAAGGAGGAGGCAACAGAAGAGAACCAGGATGCAGGTGGGTGATGGTTTGTCTTGTCTTGGTCGATATTCAGAGGATATTTGTCTTTGCTTGACAAATATCATTTACAAACTTGAGTGATAAAATATGTAACCCTTTTGCCTCACAAGATGAGATAAACATCGTGATTGTTGGCAGCGATGTTGAACCAGTATAATTTGTAGGAATGAAAGTGTCTTTTATTGAATGAAAAACTTTCAAATCTGGAGTATAAATTATGAATATAATCTTGATAAGCACCAGAGGTTTACCTTGGTTCATATGCTAGTTTTATAATTGGACACTTACTGGTAATCTTATGATATATGTCACCTTCAAACAATTTGTTTTTGAAAATTATTTAATTGATATATAAAGACTGATTTTATGTCCATTGTTTCAGATACATCCTGCGATGAACTTGACAACACCAACAGAACTCACCGACCCGGCAAACTTGTCTCCCCTTGCAAAGAGGTCAAGGTCACAGAGTTTATTCAGAAGCATGTGCGGAGCGTTTATTTTGTAGCTGAGTCTAAGCGAGAACTTCATTACATCCTTCCATTTGATGAAGCTAAGAAAAAGAACTTTGAGAAACTATTCCAAGCTTTGGATTCAGATATGGAAAGCATTCATGTTACAAGTTATGGAGTGAGAGATACGACCTTGGAGGAAGTCTTTCTCAAGGTCACGGAAGCTGCCTGTCAGGAAGAAGAAAGTAAGTTGTTGATCAAGGAATTTCCATGCTACTAACATAGTAACATGGATTTATTTGTTCAATTTATCAAAAAACTGTTAGGGGAAGAGGTGGAGTTAAAATTCCCTCAATTTCCTCTACACTACTAACATTTTGATACCTCTCTTGGTAGCAACAGTCAGAAGCCAACTTTGTTGTGTGATAGAACTGACTATTAGCCCTAAAAGAGCTTTGAAATTTAAATTCTAAACTCTTTGGAATTATTAAATACATGGTATAGTACATGGTACAATGGTATATCACAAACTACGTTTCACCATCTCATCCTATTGGGGAAGGTGTTTTAGGATAGAATAAGTAGATACAATTTTAAGATAAGCTTTTGAGAGATTGTCATTCTCTACTGCCATATATTGTGATATAGGTTTACATGCTCTCTTGACTAAAAAACAGCGATGAGGACAGCATTCTTTAGTCAGCTGTTGTGGTTATGAACTTAAAAACATTTGCTTTTCTTTAAAGTATACAAGTTCATATTTTGTTCACTATATGTTCACTTTTAATAGGTTGTTGTTCACATTTTGGATAGATTGGTACTTTCAAAGAATCCAATATATTTGATATTTTCAGAAGTGTGTACCTATACATAAAATGATGTTTCCGATACAATCATCCTTATGAGCTCAGATATAAATGTGAGGAATCAAAATCAATGCATACGATCAATATTTCAGAGAGTGATGATGAACCAGCCAAACCTTTGGAGAACCTGTCAACAGATCCAACAGCTCTTTCAAACGAAGATGCACCTCAAACCAATCTAGCCAATCAGAACGCAGCCTCACTCTCAGATCTCCTGGATGTTGCTGAAGATGACCAATCGGAGCAAGGCTTGGCCGCTGGTCTCATCAATCCAACTGCAGAGGTGTTGGAGCTGGGTGACATTGCTCCAGGTCAGGAGAGGTCATCAAGGGCAGAGAACTCCGCAGTCAGGGGAATTGGAGTTTACAATGCGCCAAGTAGGTCATCGTTTGTAGGACAGCTGATTGTTTTGTTTGTGATGGTAAACTTTGATGACTTTCTTGTTCGACTTATACTGTTTAATTTCAGATTTTATTTTTGATTCAAAATTTGGATATGATTTACCAGTTCTCAATTCAGTATGTATTAACAATCATTGAGCATTACGGGGACTTGAAAGCAATTAATAGCATACTAATTCATCACCTCATAAATAATGACAAGTCTTAAATAAATCTTGGTAACACTCTCTACATTTTAAAGGATCAGAATAAAACTTGCTGAAATTTTGTATCATTTTGATTGACAGACGAGGATCAACCAAGAATACTGCTGGAAGGTCGTGGAGGTCATATTTTGAAAAAGAGGTTGCTGCTTTTCAACCATTTCCGAGCAGTGATAGTCAAACGCTTCCATTACATCACCCGTAACTGGAGAAGTTTGTTCTCCCAGATCATCCTGCCTGCCATATTCGTTGCTATAGCGATGACAGTAGCCTTAGCAGCGCCCTCTGTGGAAGATTTGCCTCCCTTGGAACTTAGCCCCTCACAGTATTTCAATGTCACACAGCCAAAAGGAAACTTCATCCCATTTACAAATGAGCGCATGATGCGACACTCTGGATCTAGAAGCAGAGATGCAGATGCAGATGAACTCATAAGAACTTTGTTTCTGCCTTCCGGAGTTGGTGCTACTTGTGTCTTGCAAAAGCCTTTCAATAGTTCCTTTGATGTGGACAAGCTCAAGAGACTGAACTATACCCAGAAGACCTATGAGCTTCTGTCCCGCTACTACCAGCCCAACTGCCAGCATGTGTTTGCTCCAGGGATACATCTTGATAGCTACATTCCGCCGGAGTCACCTCGTCAGTCCAAGGTTGACGTCTCCATGTACAGTGGCAACAACACCACAGACTACCCAATAGGTGAGACATGCTTAGATCTTAGCTCATCATTAAACAATAATCACTGTTGATAGGTGAGCAATGCTTAGATCTTAGCTCATCATTAAACAATAATCACTGTTGATAGGTGAGCAATGCTTAGATCTTAGCTCTTCGTAAACCTTAATCACTGTTGTTAGTTCTTAGACCAGTCAAGGAAGATGTCTTCATGTACCATGAGAACAACACCCCACTCTATCCAATAGTTGACATTAAGTTATCATGTAAGCATATAGTGTGATCTTTATCATGGCAGTAAGATGTCTATGCTAGGTTTGATAAAGGATTTTGAAAGAACTGATGAAGTACGGTAGAATTAAACACCTTTGTAAATGATCAGCGTCCAAACACTCTTGTAATCCATTTTCAATAATTTCAACTTTGTGAATATTTCTGATTCTTCATCGATTTGCTTACAGCTTTTGATTATTAGTTGAATGTCATCAATTATAAAGACTTAATGATTTTTGCCCTCCAGACCCAAGCTACTCGACAACCCACTACTACCCACACTGTGAATGCCTGAGTGACAAGACAGGCTTCAAGTGTACGAAGGATCACGCCCACGCCCCCCAGCACCGAGTGGTCACCCAGGACATTCTTCTCAACATCACCGGGCAGAGGACACAGGACTACATACTGTACACCACACAGGACTACAGGCTACACAGGTTAGTGGAAATAGTGAGGACAATTCAGGGCAGTGCCCCTGTCAACCCTGAACCTAGACTTTCTAAGCTATGAACATTTCATAGGACTATCTTAGCACCACAGGACTGCATACTGTACACCACACAGGACTACTGGCTGCACAGGTTGGGGAAATAGTCTGGACGTTAAGAGCAGTGTCCCATCTGGAACCTAGATTTTTAAGCTCTCTAAGGGTTAATTACAAGTATTAACACTTGCCAAAACTACACACTGTACACAACACATTAGTTAAGGCTTCATGGGTAAGGGGGAATATTTTGATCCCTCTAGGCCTCAACCATTATGATTACTTTTGCTTAAAGGAATATTCCAGTACGATTTCAACTTAATTCTAGCAAAAGTTTGAGTTATAAAAGACATTCTCACAAATTATTAAATTTTTCTGTCAACGAGATAAGTATTTACAGAATTTTAAACCTTCGTCTTTGAGCGATGACGGAGGTCGCCATTTTATTTAAAAATGTGACGTCATCGACACACCACAAGAAATCGATGCAAGGAGCTTACATTATAAACTCCGTACATCTTTGTGCAGTGGAGTTTCCATGATTTGACTAGAACTGCTGAATGTGTGCGCTGCGCACTTTGTTAACGTAAAACATCGTTGTGCCTACAGAACGACCCAGTCGTCGGATAGATCATTCAACAAGCAACTACGACTAATATGCGGTTTTGTCTAGTATTATTAACGATATGAATTATATAAAAAAAAATATAAAAAAAAAATAAATAAATGTTTTTAAAAACGATCAAGAGAATTATATCTTGTCTTGTTCTTTGTATTTTTTTCTGATTAAAACATGGTATGTTTACCTGAAAGATGTTGACGAACTCTATAACTACTCCTTCTTATATAAAATTTACACTTTCAAAGTAGAAAACGTTTCCTTGAATTTTGATACATCAAACGTGCATATCAATGATTTATCTGTTATATACATAGGCCTATTATCAATCACTAAGACCTTTGCATATTTATTTTTTTATATCTTTCCAAAAATAAGAAATTATATTTTTTAATATTTTATTTTCACAGAGTTACTACGATAGGTTTTCTTTAAAAATTTGACACTCTTTCACATTCAATCTGTGGATTTTCAAAAACCCTCTAGTCAGTTTGAAAAGGGAAAAACATTTTTTGTTATGAACGTGTTAGAATCATTGTATTATTTAAAAATAAATATAAAAGGGAATATTCAATGTAAAACATGCATAAATAACGTAAATCTAGTATTTTGTAAAAGAATTTGAAGGTTTAATTAAGAGACATACGTTGTGACAATTTGTGCATTGTTATCATTAAAATCATATCCTTCTGTGAATATAAAAAATCATAGTTGTAAGTTAAATAATTTTATTTACTAAAAGATATAATAATGAGAAAACTCCAAATAAATATGGATTATTCAGCTACATCATAGCAACTTAGATAAAAAAAACACTCGATGATATAAAGAAACTTTGTGAGTATAATATTTTGTATTACTTGCTGATGAGTTGATAGATCTTTAATATTATTCAAAACACCATTCCTTCCTGATTGTTTTAGTATACTAATGATATCTTATAATTCCATTTTAATTTCGTTACGTATTGTTTAGCAGAAATACCTTTGGAAAATAATCAACATGGTATGATATGTGAACATAATAAGGAATCATAAACAATCATTCCGATACTATTTCATACAGCATGTGCGCCTCAGTGATTCGTAATCAAAATTGGTTTCGTATCGGCGACAACTAAATAAATAGAAACATATTTTCATCCTCAAACAAGCCAAGATTTATGTATTAAAAACGAGAAGTCAATGCCAACATAGAAAATGCCATCTTTCAAATTTATCAAACGTGTTTTGATTGATATAAACAATTTCATTTGGATTACGAACCATACCACCATCATCGCGGATTCGCTTTTTAGGATTCGCTTCGACAAGATCACGTCAGTAGGTGTATTTTTTCGAGTGATATAATCAATAAATAATCATTCTATGTTACGTTTAGTTTTTTTTACAAATGCACTTATTTAAGCAAAGTCATTTAACACTTTATTTCAACCTTATGTATGGTGTCTATAGCTTATAAAAATTCTAAAAAAATGACAGTGGTCAGTGTTCAAACCTTGTGACGTCCGCACATGGGCAATCTTTTCCAAACTGTACTGAAGTTTTGCAGCAGTCTGCTGGTCAGAAATATTTATTTTTTGCTTTGGGCATCATAGAAGTAGAATATTCTGGACCCGGCATGTCTTTACTGAAGTCGTGACGGTTGTTACAGTCTCATATTTGACGGGCCGTCACCGCCCACCATTGAATCTAACGGCGTCTCCTAATTTCGTGGTGTGTCTTGACGTCATATTCCCGTTGTTTCTCGCTCTCGTTTACCGTTCGAGATAGCAATATGGCGTCCCCCATCAATGCCGGTAAACTTGATTTTTCCCAACTTTGAATTTTTATTGCAGATTTGGTGATTTAGCTAAAAATTATTAGCCAAAGTTGAAGGATTTATCCATAAACATTGTTTTAAAAGGCTCTTTTTCATTTTTCATTGGAATATTCCTTTAAGACTTTCTTAGCACCATAGGACTACATACTAAACACAACACAGGATTAGAGTAAGCACAGGTTAATAGAATCATCTGGATACCCAGGGCTGTCATTTTCAACTGTTAACATTAACATTTGTCAGTTTTAAACTATCTCAGCCCACAGGATCTTGAGTATCGAAGCTACTTATTTCATCTCCAGTATAGATCAACTGTTTTTTGAAATCACAACTCAAAATGAATACATAGTCTTTCAATTGTTGCTAGAAATCTTGAAAATGCATTTGTGTCCATACAAAACTAAATCAAATTCTATCTTTGACCGTATTTGTTTTGATTTCAGGTATGGTGCTCTCTCCTTTGGGCTACAGCAGCGCTATGTACCGGAAAACTTTGGTCACTCGGCGCCTACTTTGTTCAGAAAACTAGCTGTTCGCAGTGCAGCAAAGGTAAGAGTCGAGACATTTTGTGTTTATTCCCAAGTCTGATCAATGATTTTTGAGCTTGAAAAAAGAATCAGTAATTGCACTTTATGCTCACATGTGGGTAACTTCCTTAAATAAATATTTATTATCATATCTGTATTAATATTCGAATTCTAAATCCAGTGCCTTTTACACCTTTGGTATAGATTATGTCTATGTGATAGAGTTGATACATATCAGATAACTATGACTAGTTTCCTCAAATTAAAGTACCTGAAGAAAATTTCATAATTAAATGATTGTTTTGACATTTATGGTTCAACCACAAAGACTACCACTTGTATACTGTTTACTTTATTACAATTAACAACTTGATAACTTTCATTTTCAATTTATGTCTCAGAAATGATAATGATTTATCTCCTTGCATTCAAATTCCAAGATGATTTTCAGAATTTATTGATTTTCTCGACAGTTATGGTTCAACCACAAAGGCTACCACTCGTTCGCTGTGTACCTGAACACCATCAACAACGCCATCCTCCGGGCCAACCTGCCGCACAGCAAAGGAAACCCTGCTGCTTACGGTGGGTTTCTAGACACACAATGAGTTTTAAAGGCTCTGTAGCACATTTTGTGATTCTGAAAATATTCCCAGTTTATATTCAGTTTATGCAAATAAAAGTTCTACTGAGATCCTGATTTTCCATAGCCATAATATGTTTGTCAAGGTAAAACTGCATGTGACCAATTTTGTAAGACACATTTGAGTCATAGGAAAAGAGATTTATATTGCTTAAACACAGTTTTTACATTCATAAACAAATCATGATGATAAAAGGGTTTCTTGAAAGTTGTAATTGTTTGTTTCATATGGGATTCCTTTATTCACATAGAAAATATGCTTGGTTACCTTTGATGTCTACCAGAACTTAATCATAAAATATATTATTTTGTACATGCCGTATTCGACCTAATAAGCGCCCTGCTTTAGAAAGCACCTCCCAAAGGTTATTGTAATTTTGGATTTCATAACCGCCCATGTACTAGTGGTACTAAAATAATGAATGCCGCATATTCACTTTGTTTCATGAGGAATTATTGGATACATTAGCGGCAATATGTGTTATTTTCTACTCAATAATGTGTAAGTATGTTTTAAGGCCTGTATTAGTTATCAAAGACAACGTAAACAGTTCCAATTCAGTAGTCTTTTTTTTTTATCGTAATTCACACCACTTTAATAAGCACTCACCCAAGTAAATGTTTTAAGCGCCCTGGGCAGTTATTAGGTCGAATATGGTAACTGCCACATTGCAACACAAGTTTATACATGATTTGCTCACTGTCAGTCATTAAAGACTTTACACTTTCCTGCTTATTTGCAGGTATAACTGCTTTCAACCATCCCTGGAACGATACCAACAATGAGATGTCGACTGTCAACTATGTGTAAGTATCAAATTTAAACTAAACCTGTGGTGATAGAAGCTATTGTTACATGTGAATAAGAATAGACAAATTTCCCCTTTCAAACCAGCAAAATAAAAAAAAATCAATTGTAATATTAAACACAATTAAGTCAATCTTATAATAAACAGTGTCTTTAAGGTTACAAAATCAAGCCAATACAAGTAAATACTGCAATATCAATGAGTCACACTAATCATGTTATATTTTATTATTATAATTATCTAGCTAAATAATCATCATTCCTTGGTAATAACTGTTGAGAAATGTAGAAACAGTCAATGGAGCCTTGAAAGGAAACTTGCTTGTAATGGTATCCAAAACAGTGGCACAGCAAATGATCTCAAAGTTAATCGTCAGTTTCAAAATGATCTAGAGTTCTAAAGACAGCTCTTATATAGGTTTGATACCTTCTAGAAACTCTTGTTGATTTCAAAATGCGTTAAAATGTTCAAACCTTACCTGACCATAAAGCATATGTCTACCTTTACCAATAAAAACTTGTTTATTCTGTCAGCATGGAGGGATCTGATGTCCTGATAGCAATCTTCATCATCGTGGCCATGTCCTTCGTGCCGGCCAGCTTCGTTGTGTTCCTGGTGTACGAGAGATCCACTAAAGCCAAACATCTACAGTTTGTAACTGGAATCAACCCCGTCATGTACTGGCTCGGAAACTATGTCTGGGATATGGTGAGCAGTGTTTTTGACTATGATACATATAAGCACTACTTTATACATTGTCATTGTCATAACAAATCATAATCATATTGTGACGTCTTCTTACCTAAAGCCAACATGTGGACAAAAATGAAAAAAAATACTTTTCAGAAATTGGTTAAAGCTAGAAGAAAGATATTAGAATCTATTGTGATAATTTTTGAAAACATCAGCTAGCTGTTCTTGATTGAAGCATTCATAAAATACCTCACATATCATCACTGTTTGAACATCCAGAAAATCTTGCACTCGCTTCATTTACAAGCTTAAGATCACTGATGTATATCTGCCTAGCTATGTGATATTCATAAATAAAAAAGGGGGAAAAATAATAGGCGATATGCCATTCTACAACTTCTGAGTTATCTCCCATTGTTACCAAGCAGATGTGACTTATGCTTGAAGAAATGGTTAAATACCTAGTGGGAATTTATCCATACGGCTGAGCCCACTTGACTGCTATCTGATAAGTTCAGCAAGCATCGCTGGATAAACCTCTTATGTTGAGGAAAGGCTTTCCAGTATTACTCAAGACTTGTAGATAATTGTTTGTTTCTCCCCCCAGGCCAACTACGTGATCCCTGCGTTCATGTGTGTGATGGTGCTACTCATCTTCCAAATCCCGGCCTACGTCTCCACTAGCAACCTGCCTGCTGTCATCGGTCTCTTCCTTATGTATGGGTGAGTGGCGAGTTCTTCTCTCTTTTGTTAGGAAACTCTGTGCCTGATCTAGAAATTTTGAAAGAGAAGGAGGTTCACCTATAGTGAAAGACGGGGTCTTGAGGTCTGCCCTGTAATGGGTTTGATGACATCGCAGTCAACCAAATATGGCAATTGCGCTCAAAAAGTCGTTGCTGTGCAATAGTGATGTGTGCACAAACACCCATATGACACATAGTCACCAGTTATGTTGCCATATGGATAATCCTATTCTACCTGGTACTGATGTTCTATAATCCCTGTGGTGTACAATACTGACAACAAGATATGCAAACTCCCGCTCAAACAATAATTGAGCTATGTTAAGTGATATGTGTAGGATCTAAACCGAGCCAGAGGTGTTGTTGATAATGTAAGCCCGCGGCAGAGGGAAATTGGGAAGGGCCGACAGGCCCGCCCCAATTTCCCGAGGCTGAGGGCTTACATTATCAAACAACACCGAGGGCGAGGTTTAGATCTAACTTATGAACCGAGATAAACCGTAGTAACAAAATTATTTCAATAATAAGTATAAAAATGGATTCATTGATTTTTACTGGTAGGGAATCACCATGAGCAAACGGAGAGCACATCCGCGCCCTGCACGTGCTTTGCGCTCGCTACTCAAGCCGTGAACGTGAAATGCATGCGCTATCTGCCTCGTGAAGTTCACATGATTGTCACTGTGGAAAATACATCATTGTTCTCGTGGGCCTTTATAGCCGAGTTGTTAAAGGCGCCAGTTTAGTAAGTGAGTGGTGCAGAGTTCGAAACCAGGCATGCGAACATTATATTTGTGATTTGTCAAAATTGTGATATTTTGTGATGGTATTTATTCGAAGAAGGACTTTGAAACAAAGTATTTCAAAACGTGTATAATCCCTATCAAAATAAATTTCCGATAAATTCTACAGTAAGCCCCAGGCTTTCCTAGAGAAAGCCCTGGGCATTCTTGGAGAATGCCCAGCAAAGAGGTTTATCCGGTAAAAGAAGAACCTAATAGAACAATAGAGTGACGTCACTGGAGGTTTATAAGTGCACATATACCCACATGAAACATGTCACTAGTTATGTTTGCCATATTGATATTCTCTTTTCTACCTGCTGCAGGTGGTCGATCACCCCGGTGATGTACCCGGCCTCCTTCCTCTTCAACGAGCCCAGCACGGCCTACATCTGCCTCATCGTCATCAACCTCTTCACCGGCATCACCTGCATCGTCTCCAGCTTCCTCCTCGAACTCTTCTCCTACGATAAGGTAATTAAGCACACTTAACAAATAAAATAGATTATAATTGTTTTACTATATACCAGCATGATCATTTACCTTAAATAAATTCAACTAATTACATACTGGTCAGCTTTGAATTCTGCTGAAAGATTTCCTAGCCTCCATGTAGTGCTAGGACCAAAAGATCAAAAGGTTTTTGCCTTCAGAAATATTTAGAGGATATTGTGTTTTCTTGACATATACCGTGTTTATCTCATCAAGTGAGGTAGAAAGTCTATATTTATGATTTAATCGTTCAATTCTATCTATATCTATAGTTAAAGCGAATTTACGTTGAGTCGGCTCAAAAGAAAGGCCGTTGCTTAAGCAACAACATGACGTCATGGGCGTGACATTGCGTCAGAGCATTGTGCGATGACGTCAGGCCATTGCAACACGTTCTATTGTTATTGTCACTAGTGACAGATAAATGGTTTATTTTCATTGATAGATCTCGCTATTTCACCGCCAATCATATAATTAGTTGTTATATCAGAGCTCCAGATAACTTTTGGGGCAATTGGGTTTTTACTCCTATGTTTGAAAATATTTGAGTAATTACATGTTTTGAGGAGTAAGCTTAATTTTCTGTACTCCCAGAAATTTAAGGAATTGAGTACTTTTACTCATAATTTCTGATCCTTATTGAGTAATCAACAGTACTTACATTTTCAATTAGGAATGCGTTTAATTAACCTAATTGATCAAGTGTAAATGTGTATGTGCATATCTTTTTTTACATGAAAGTAATATACGCCAGGGTATTTGGCCTCCAAAACAAAAGGAAATAAAGAAAGATTCCATGGATTGATAATTATTGTTATTTCAAAGAACATTTAAGCTGCAATTCATTATTATTTCAAGCCAGAAGAGTTAGGATAAGAACGCTAGCTGGCATATTTTAAGGTTTTCCATTGTAAAAATAATGTGTTTTGATATTCAAATTTTCCTTCCTTAACATTGCTAAATCTGTCAACAATATATCAATGAAAATAAGAATTTCGAAATATACTAAATAAATTTAATAAAAGTATTAAAACTAGAGTTTTTCACAGACATTTATTACCTACTACCTTTACCTGCTTTGAAAAAGTCGAATATGTTTGTATTTGGATGCGAGTGGGTAGCGTTTCTCCCTTCGATTCTCCCATATTACTTCATTTGATTGAGAACTCAGAGTTCGAGTTGACGCATGCGCTTTCGCGTATCTTAGCAAATGACGGGTCAATTTTGCCTTGTGATTTTCGAACGCGACTCGAGTCACCAAATCAAACGTAGCTCTACTGGCCACGTGACAAGAGACTCCGTGTTACTGCTTCGATAAACAGTTGTAGACATCGCTTTCGCTCACCCTGTTGTAGAGTTTGAATGCCGATGTGTGCGGTACGCAAGCCGATATCATTAATTGAGTAAAGTACGCAAGGTATTTGTCTAAATTGGGTTTTAAGTGAATTTCATGCGTTTTTTGTACTCCCTGATTATTTTTTAATTGAGTAAATTGTTAATCTATTGCGTAAAATACGCAAATACGCACTCTATCTGGAGCTCTGGTTATATCTACTGTAGATTATAGGTAAACTTTAATTGTATAGTTAACCATTGATGTTGTGCCCACAGGACCTAGACAAGATCCATGATGTTCTGAAGATCATCTTCATGATGTTCCCCAACTACTGTCTGGGTCGTGGTCTCATGGATCTGGCTTTCAACGAGTACAAGAATGAGTTCTACTTTAAAACTGGTAAGTATAAGGCTTTAGATTGTAAAAGTCTTGATTGATACATATTGTTTCAAATTCCAAGAACACCCCTCACCATAACTTTGATCTGTTATGAAAATAAGAATTTGAATTAATATAATAACTAGAAATTCATTGATTAATGCAAGGAATCACAAAGAAGAAATTGTCTTTAGAAACTTTCTAGGCTTAATTTCAGAGAAATGTATTATTTGAAATATTTTGTAAGCATAGTTTAAAATAAAGTTAATTTTAAAAAATCTGTTATGCTTATGATTATCTGCCATTTCTTAGATTGTACCTGAAAAGCCATTAATGAAATTCAACGAAATCCAGAAGTACCTCACTATTCAGAGTTATCTCCCTTTGACAGGTCAGTACGACATGATGCGATCTCCGATGGAGTGGAGCATCATTCCGGTACACTTGGTTGCCATGACGGTGATTGGTCTCCTTGCCTTCCTGATAACCATCCTCTGTGAATACAAGTTCTTTATTCCAGCAAGGTAGGAAAATTGAACAAACATTCATGACATTTGTTTCATAAACAATATTTGAAAGTCAAATATTCAAAATTGATGTTTGTTCTCACAATATCAGGATGGATGACCCTCATTAGATACCAGAGCAGTATTAAAAAGTGACATGATTCACCAACCCAATCTATATTCCAGCCGGGTGAGAACATTTCACTTAAATTTGGGATCTTTGTGAAAAAATCCCAATAGAACTAACCTTTGTTGAAAAATTTGCAATTGTAATGTAATGTCTATTTTTAGACAAACAAAGGCACCAAACACAAACAACCTTGATGAAGATGTGGATGTAACGGCCGAGAGAAAACGTGTACTCAAGGGTAGCGGCAAATATGACATGCTTCGTCTGGAGAACCTCACAAAGGTAGATAACTCTCAGTTCATGTGAATCACAAAGGTAGATAACTCTCAGTTCATGTGAATCACAAAGGTAGATAACTCTCATTTCATGTACCTCACAAAGGTAGATAACTCTCAGTTCATGTAAATCACAAAGGTAGATAACTCTCACTTCATGTGAATCACAAAGCTAGATAACTCTCAGTTCATGTAAATCACAAAGGTAGATAACTCTCATTTCATGTACCTCACAAAGGTAGATAACTCTCACTTCATGTGAATCACAAAGCTAGATAACTCTCAGTTCATGTAAATCACAAAGGTAGATAACTCTCATTTCATGTACCTCACAAAGGTAGATAACTCTCAGTTCATGTAAAGCACAAAGGTAGATAACTCTCAGTTCATGTACTTTACAAAGGTAGATAACTCTCAGTTCATGTAAATCACAAAGGTAGATAACTCTCAGTTCATGTAAAGCACAAAGGTAGATAACTCTCAGTTCATGTAAAGCACAAAGGTAGATAACTCTCAGTTCATGTACTTCACAAAGGTAGATAACTCTCAGTTCATGTGAATCACAAAGGTAGATAACTCTCAGTTCATGTAAAGCACAAAGGTAGATAACTCTCAGTTCATGTAAAGCACAAAGGTAGATAACTCTCAGTTCATGTAAAGCACAAAGGTAGATAACTCTCAGTTCATGTACCTCACAAAGGTAGATAACTCTCAGTTCATGTACCTCACAAAGGTAGATAACTCTCATTTCATGTACCTCACAAAGGTAGATAACTCTCAGTTCATGTACCTCACAAAGGTAGATAACTCTCATTTCATGTGAATCACAAAGCTAGATAACTCTCAGTTCATGTACCTCACAAAGGTAGATAACTCTCATTTCATGTACCTCACAAAGGTAGATAACTCTCAGTTCATGTACCTCACAAAGGTAGATAACTCTCACTTCATGTGAATCACAAAGGTAGATAACTCTCAGTTCATGTACCTCACAAAGGTAGATAACTCTCAGTTCATGTACCTCACAAAGGTAGATAACTCTCATTTCATGTACCTCACAAAGGTAGATAACTCTCAGTTCATGTACCTCACAAAGGTAGATAACTCTCACTTCATGTGAATCACAAAGGTAGATAACTCTCAGTTCATGTACCTCACAAGAGTAGATAACTCTCATTTCATGTACCTCACAAAGGTAGATAACTCTCATTTCATGTACCTCACAAGAGTAGATAACTCTCATTTCATGTACGTAACAAGAGTAGATAACTCTCATTTCATGTACGTAACAAGGGTAGATAAACCTTAATTCAAGTATCTCACAAAGGTAGAAAACTCTTTCATCGAACTTCGAGTTCATTTTAATTTCACATTTGTAATAAGAAAGGCAAAAGTTGAAATTTTTGTAGATTACATAACTGATGTTTTCAAAACCTATTATAAATCTATGAAACAAGGACATATTTTGTTGATTAATATCTTGAACAATTTTAAACAAATATTTTTGTGGTTCTAGGTGTACAGGACCAGAAAATTAGGGCGCCACCTGGCTGTTGACAAGTTATGTCTTGGAGTCCCACCAGGGGAGGTAATCCTGCAATTAGTTACCATTAATCATTATTTTTCACTAATCATTTACTATCAATGGGAGACAATCATATTTTCTATAATTAATCATTCTCTCTCATATTGTGAATAAAATTTGTAAAACCATAATACGACTTGTGGAAGATGCAACAACATCCTAGTGACGTTATCACTTTTCTATACATTACTACTGTGTGTTGATATTTTCTCCTACTCATAAAAAAGTATCTTCTGATTGATACGACAGTGAAAATTGGTGAGTCATATGACACCTAGGTAAAAGAGAAATTATCACGAGTTCATTAAACATATACAGTCGAACTTGTATTAGCGGCCACGTCTATAGAGCGGCTACCTGCTAGATACGGCCACCCTAAACTCCCCCCGAGCGATTTTACGTTATATTTTACCTCTACAGAGCGGCCACTTGTTAGATGCGGCCAGCGGCCACCCTAATTAAGTCCCGAGCGAAGGCAAGACTTGTAAGTAACGGTCATTTGCAATCACATGACTGTCACGTGATCAGGAAGTACGCTTGATCACTCACAGCAAGTGACCTCTCGGTGTCAATAAGCGAGCGTGTGGTCGTAATTAACATGTTGATTAGGTTAGGTGTCACTTAACTCGATAACAATAGCGTGAGTACACAAGCTTGTTACTTTGACCGTGAAGACATTGCGACGTTGTTAGATGCAATAAAACATTGCAGAGTCTAGAACAATTTGGTCTACACCATTCAAACGAAAAGGTTTTAAGACTGGCCATGGGGTTGAAGGACACTATATATGAGTGAGATGACTGTAACACTCACAAAACAATAAAAAATCAGTGACTATTTTAACAAATAATTGTTAAGATCATCATTTAACAAACTTTTAATGACTGTTATATCTTTATTGATTTTAAAAACTACATTGTATTTTTAATTCTGTATGTGAAATATGATCTAATTTTAGAATAACATATGATATTAGAATTTTCGTTAGTTGTCTTTGAGTATTACTGCACACCCGAACCTCTATAGAAAGGCCACCTCTATATAACGGCCACTTTTGGTCGGTCCCTTGGCTGGCCTTTATAGACAAGTTCGACTGTACATATATAATTATATATATATATTGTTATGCATGTCTACCTATATATTTGCCATGTTGTGAGAACTCAACACTGTTGAAAAGACTTGTTATCAAGTCGAAATGCGACGCATCCAGTCATCATTAAAATGATACCTACAGCAAGTGTCGTCTGAAGTATTTTATTCATCATATATATATATATATGTTTCAGTGCTTTGGCCTCCTGGGGGTTAACGGTGCTGGTAAAACAACCACCTTCAAGATGCTCACCGGCGACCTCCAGCCCTCGTCAGGCTCAGCGTACCTGAACGGACACAGGTAAGACCATGAATATCCCCTTAGTTAAAGGACAGATCTGTCGGTTTTGAGGTGGATCCACCTGAAGTTGGTTTGTAGATCATCTGAGTTGATAAAATTGAGACTTTATTATCCTCAATCTCTGCTAATTCTTCATATTCTCCACAGTGTGATCAAGGACCTGAACAAGGTGCAGCAGAGTATAGGCTACTGTCCCCAGTTCGACTCACTCTACGATGAACTCACAGCTCGGGAACACCTCCAGTTCTACTGTAGGCTGCGTGGAGTTTCACCCAAAGATGAAAAACAGGTATGTCCTTGTCTCTATCAAAATTATTGCAATATAGCTTTAGTTTTTACTGCTGTTGCAAAACTTGAACTTGTAATGAATAATGTTTTTTTAACATTTGCACATCAGAAACATATTTGTAGGATAGACCTTCAGGTTCTGTAATAGTATAATGTCTTTACTGAAGTGCCAAATTTTTTACTTTGTAAATGAGTTTTTGATTCTTGTTAAATTGGCAGAAAACACCACTGACTTGAAAGCTAAATTTAAGCTAAAAAAATAAAAAATGAAATGATAACTATTTGTTATTATGCCATATGAATGCTGATGCCGACTTGACCCTCAGGTTGTGAACTGGGCACTGTCCAAACTGGGACTGACCAAGTATGCAGACAAACTGTCGGGAACATACAGTGGAGGGAACAAGAGGAAACTCTCAACGGCCATTGCTCTTATCGGTCATCCACCGGTCATCTTCATGGTCAGTTCTCAAAAATTTTGAATAATTTTTTACATAACAGATCAATTACTTATCAATGAATAAATAAATCTCAACCAAGTGTTTTTTATATAATATATACCAAATATCATAACACTCCTACAGCTGTGATGTCATCATGTTAATGACATCATGACATCATAATTTAATTATGCAAAATGTTTGTAATGTCCTGCCATGCTGATGGCTTCACAAACATGGTTCAGAATCTCCTAGGTGATCGCTTGATCTTCCACAGTTTTGGATGACAACAAAATGGTTGTCATACATCTCAAGGGTGTGATTATTTTTATTGATTAAGTGATATTTGATTCAGTTTGATTATAAACTGTATAGCTTGATTTATGAAATTGAGTTTCTGACAGGACGAGCCGACAACAGGAATGGATCCTCACTCTCGTCGCTTCCTGTGGGATCTGATCCTTAGTCTTATCCAAGATGGCCGCTCTGTCATTCTCACATCTCACAGGTAGTGTTTTGTGACTTCCAAATGTCAATTCTTCCTATGATTAAGGGCAAAACAGTATCTGATTTGTGAGTTATTAGTAGGTGATGATGTGATTGTCCACCAATATGGAGGATTTGTCTGCCCTTAACTTATCAGAACATGCGACTAACTTGGCTGTGTTCAGACTGTGGAGAGGAGACATCCTTAGGGACAAGTTTTTGGATATTTTGGAACTTCTACTGCCTAGAAAATTTTAATCAAACTGAAGGGCAATTCATGCCAAGATGTTCATTATGCTCATTCATCAAAGATAATCATTCAAGCATTTAATTTAGATAAGATAAGATAAATAGTTTTTAGATGTAAAATTTTAAGGATTCATTGTTATTCAACACCCCCAAATTTAGTTCATGGCCGACAGAACTGCATTGTTGCTGTCGGGTGCTAAAGGCATAAAATGAGTTTCTGACATTTCTTTGTAACTAGGACACTAAAGAGTTACTATTATTTTCACAGTATGGAGGAGTGTGAGGTTCTCTGCAGCAGACTGGCGATCATGGTGAACGGACAATTCAAGTGTCTGGGTAGCATCCAGCACCTCAAGAACAAGTACGGAGACGGCTACACGTTCAGCTTCAGACTCAAGGGGCCACACTACGAGGAGGCTAGTCGAGGAGTCTCACGTTTTGTCGAGAGAAATATTCCTGAGGCTGTTTTAAAAGTAAGTAAAAAAATTGTTAGGGTTAGAGAGCCTCTACCTGGCATATCTCTTCCTTTCCTAACTCATTACTCATGCTAAACCTATATTAGATAATAAATCACAATTGTGACTTTAACAAACTGTTTGTTATTCCCCCAGGAGCAGCACTTCAACCTGTTACAGTATGAATTAGGGTCGGAGAGCATCTCCCTGGCTCATCTCTTCTCGTGTATGGAGGAGGCACAACAAGAACTGCAGATTGAGGACTACTCTGTCAGTCAGAACACCTTAGACAATGTAAGTAATAACATAATAACATTACTTAAAGGGCCCAGTCTCAGCCTCTGGTCTACCATCTTGTTGTTTTAATCATGGCATAAAAAACACTGTACAGAGATTGCCTTCCTTGTTTGAGTCACTTTGGGTGACTTCTGGTAATAAATACAGACTGACACAAGACAATATCTATAGAAATACAATGCAGTTGACAAAATAGATAGATATATTCAAATTTCTTATCATTGATCCATTAGGCAGTTAATTATTTTTTTCAATCCTTATATTTTCCAGGTCTTCATAAACTTTGTGAAGCAACAGATGGAGATTGTCCAAGATAATAACACAGGTGCTTCAGGTAGCATATTCTCACGGTCAAGGTCACGGTCACGGGCAAGGACGCGGGCAACTCCAGCAGAAGATGACGAACCTCTCTTGGGAGGTGATGAAGACGCATCACTTCTCAACGGTGATGATGACGATGATGATCTCTTGTTGCGTCTCGACCAATCCAATGGGGTATGTGAATCAGCATGGTTAAATGATAACTCGCCAGTATGCCATTACTGTAAAGCCTTCTTCATTGGTTCATATTCACATCTGCTTAGCCGCTTCCAAATTGCTTTGACTCTGGAGCTGGGTTCAGGAAAGAAAGGAAAGTTGTATTATGCAAAGGCGAAGGAACCTGAGGTCAAGGGGGGAGCTAACCCCTCAAAAAAAATATCCGTGGCACTGACCCATGATGTTACTGTAAACATTTCATCCAAACTATTAAAATATACCTTCCATCTCATCCCCCCTCCCAACTTCAAGTGTTCTTACGCCTATGTTATGGTTCATTGGGGATGGCAAATTATTCTTTAATTGCTTTGGCTTTATACTTGTCTCTCCCGGGCATGTTATGTTTTGTTTCATTTTTCCGTATTACTGAGCTTTTTCACAAGACGTTCAAGGATAGTTTCATGAGAAGATGATCAGAGACATTACAGCATGCTCCGATTGAGGGTTTTTTAAATATAAAAAATATGGAATGGAAAGCATGATTAAGTCTCTAATTTGCATGCATGAAAGCATGTTGAAACAAATGTTTTACTCAGTAATTTCTTTAATGTTTATTCACATACTGGTTTTAAGAGGAGAAAAGCATGTACTTGCATGTGAAAAATAATTGTTTCAATTTGAATTTTAGAATGACTGCATTTTGGGAATTTTCGTCTTTTGAAACTAAACATTTTGTTGCATGAAATGACAAAATTAATGTCTTTGAAATTTGTCATTAAACCCTAACTGATCATCATCCTGCAACTAATAATGAATTTGAAAATAACAATAATTTGTTATATAAGTTCTTGTCTTCAGTTAATTCTTTTCAGTTAATTATAATTTTTTGTGCTCAATTTCTTGTTTAATTAATGTTCCCAATTACTGCACCGCATTAACCAATCACAATCTCTTTCAGGTTGTCTAGCTTACGCTTCTCACATTCATCATTCTCTTTTGTAAGTTCTTTTGCTCAGTTTCGTGTGTGTTGAATTTATTATTTAATATTTTGTTGCATTATGGATATTATCACTGCACATATGAAGAGTTTTTATTTTTTCAAATTATCCTTTCATTCTACCAAATTAATTAGTGTATGTTAATGATTTGTGCTGCTTTGGCAATATTTCAGTGTTCATTGAAAATAGAAAACAGTGCAGTTGGCAAATAATATTAAAAATTCCAATATATTTAATTACAATATGGCTTTTCAATTTGTCCTTGGAAAGGAATATTTGCATTATAATAGTATATAATAAATATCTATTTTCAAGGAAAGTTTGATTTTAATTTTTCCTTCTGCAAATGTTTCCCATAATGCTCATTTTTGTTCTCAAAACATGTATCAAAACGTATTCATTTTTCTGCATCATTTCATAATGAACAATCGTCATATAATATCATTCCTTATTATTTATTCATGGGAGCGTTTTGTCTCATTAGATCATTTATGGATTTCTGGCCAACCTAAATAAAAAGAATTTTATAATAACTTATAAACTTGAAATGTTATCCCCAATTTCAATTGTTTTGCATGTGAAAATGATTTCTTAAAAATGGGGGGAAAATGCTACTTCTACAATCTTCACTCCACATTTATAACTGACAGGAGTAAGAAAGATGTTCAGTTGTTGCATATAAATTGTTCTTCATCAATTTATTACTAGAAATCATAAACTTCTAAAGTTATACTCTCACTATCCCTAATACATATGTTATCTTAATGGGGTAGTAGCATTTTTTTGGATAATTTTATGTTTTAAAATTTTCACTGATAAGTTAATGCTAAATGTATTATTTTGACAATGTCAAAATTCTCATTACACAAGCCAATCAAGCCAAGATTCACATAAAATCCATTAACGGCCATTTTGTGTGAACACCTTTAATTCATTTTGTGTAAGAAAAAAGAATCGCATAGCTAAACTTTACGTTATATATTTGATTTATTATTTTTTCATTTAGTTAAAATACATTGACTTTTCATTTGGAACCTTTACGGTAATTTAAATTTTCCTGACATCACCTTATATTCCACCTAAAAATTTGCTACTGTCCCTTTAAGCCCAAGTACACAAGGCAACACAGATGATTGGAATAGTTCAATAATCCGTGGCTACCATAATACTGAAATAAATTATTTTTATGGATTTGCAAAATCTTAATTCCAAAGAGACGAGATGTTTCAGTTTCAAAATCATTGGTTAACAAGAGTGTTAGTATCTTTGCTGAAATGTTTAATTTCTTTGCCAAAAAATGTTGTAAGTCTAAATAATTTGAATTTTTCATCATACCAACTTCTTTAAAGGGGCAGTAGCACGTTTTTAGGGGGAATTTAAGGTGAAAATTTATGGTTCCTATTGAAAGACAATGTAATTTAACTAAATGGAGCAGTAATAATTCAAATATATAACGTAAAGTTTAGCCATGCGATTCCTTTTTCTTGCACAAAATGAATTAAAGGTGTTCACACAAAATGGCCGCCAATGGATTTTATGGAAATCTTCATACTTGGTCCTCTGACTATGGATGATTGGGTCGTGTAATGAGATTTTTAGCTCACCTTTACAAAGTAAATGTGAGCTTATGTCATGGCGCTTCGTCCGTCGTCCGTCTGTCCGTCCGTCCGTCCGTCCGTCTGTCTGTCTGTCCGTCCGTCCGTAAACTTTCAGGAAAAAGACTACTCCTCCTAAACGAATCCAGATATCATTCTGAAATTGTAGTATGTTATACCCATGGTGATTCCTCACAGAAAGGTAGACGTTTCGGTTTTGAGAATCCAAGATGGCCGTCATGGCAGCCATATTGAATTTTCAATTAGATTTCATGAAAAAGACTACTCCTCCTATACGAATCCAGATACCATTCTGAAATTGTAGTATGTTATACCCATGGTGATTCCTCACAGAAAGGTAGATATTTCAGTTTTGAGAATCCAAGATGGCTGCCAGTGCAGCCATATTGAATTTTCAATTAGATTTCATGAAAAAGACTACTCCTCCTATACGAATCCAGATATCATTCTGAAATTGTAGTATATTATACCCATGGTGATTCCTCACAGAAAGGTAGATGATTCAGTTTTGAGAATCCAAGATGGCCGCCAGTGCAGCCATATTGAATTTTCAATTAGATTTCACGAAAAAGACTACTCCTCCTATACAAATCCAGATACCATTCTGAAATTGTAGTATGTTATACCCAAGGTGATTCCTCACAGAAAGGTAGATGTTCCAGTTTTGAGAATCCAAGATGGCTGCCATGGGAGCCATATTGAATTTTCAATTAGATTTCATGAAAAAGACTACTTCTCCTAAACCAATCTAGATATACTTTCTAAATTGTAGTATGTTATACCTATAGTGATTCCGCACAGAAAGGTAGACGTTTCAGTTTTGAGAATCCAAGATGGCCGCAAAAGCAGCCATATTGACTTTTCAGCTGCAATGACACATCATTATTATTAAATTTTAAGCTTTCATCAAGTGATCACTTGCATCAAATAAATTCTCTAATTTGAACTTACTAATCATAATATTATCTTGAATATGGAATATTTAAGATTGTCATGCAAGTTGCTCTATATTTTTAAGTGTTTTTAAAAAAAAATTAAGATATATAAGACAAACATAATTAATTAATTTGCTTAAAATCTTCATGGCAACTAGCTGCAAAAACCCAATCACATTAAACATCATGTTAAATTTTAAACAATGGTATCTCCCTTATATTCCTTTAAATACCACACATAAGGGGTCAACCAGAGTTCAGATATGCCTCTAGAGTCCACAGTGTTTATTCTAATACACATCCTGATACAGGCTGCAAGCATCACAGTGTCAGCTGCTAGTCTGTTGCATAATCTGACCCAATTGATATTGCAGAGCAATATGCTATATGGCCATGTGTATACAATAAGAGTTATGGAAATTAGACTTGTAATCTCATGACAGTGATATGTTCTTTCTAAGAATAACAACTTACACAAAAGTTGTCATCAATAAGTTTTGTGTTTAGCAATCTTCATGATAAGTTGATGTGGAAAGAGTTATTTTGTATCAGGTTCCATTTCCTGTGTTTACTCATATTTATACCATTTCTATATCTAACAGAAGTTCTTCTTGACACAAAATCAATTTAGGACATAAGCTAACTATGTTTTGTGAAATTATATATATTTTTCACAACAATGCATGTTCTCTCCCGTCAAGTTTTTAAATACCACACATAAGGGCTTAGCCAGAGTTCAGGTTTACATGCTCAGCACACTATTCTTCTCCAAATACACAAAGCCAAATCCCCAAATTGCTACACTCTCCTTAAGGATCTGGGGCTAGCAGCCCTGCCTGCTTGTATGTTGCTTAGTTATCTTTACTTATGGGTAATTGATAAATACAACATAATGATGTATGGCAATTATCATGTCTAAGCAATGGACTTTATGGAAAGTATATAAATTGACTTTATGAAAAGTATACTTGTATTCTATTAATAATAATACTTTTTACAAATAACAATTTAAACAAGTCAAGAATCAGCTTTTGTGTACAACAATCTGCAAGATGAGTTAATATTAATAAGTCAAGAATCTGCTTTTATGTACAGTAATCTACATAAGTTATTGTAGAAAGAGGTAATTTGTATCAAGTTCCAGTTCCAATACCATATGTTTTATGAAAACCTGTAAAACTAAATGATAATTGTATCATGCTGAAGGGGCTCTGGGAACAACATGTCAACATAGAAGTCATTATTTTTCAATTAGATTTCAGGCCAAGTACTTCTCCTACTAAATCAATTAAGATATCATTCTGAAAAGTGAGTATTTTTTTATATAGTGATTCCTGACAAAGACGCATTCATTTTATTATCAAGAATCCAAGATGGTCAATATGTCATTTATATTGAATTTTCAATTAGATTTCATAAAATTCATTGAAAAGAATACATTTCCTGGTCAATCAAATGAATGTGTTTATATTTGTATTGATGCACTTGTTGTAATATTTATCAACACTATAAATACAGTTACAAAAAACTGTATGAATCATCTTTATCTGCGAACAGCCTGAACCATGAGTGTTTTAATAAATCCTTTTAAATAAAACATCTAATGATATCAGTGGGTTACATAATTCCTGACACTTCATAAAAGGCCAAATAACATAGCCAGTGAGGGATCTGATTACGATCTGAACGATGATTATCTAGATAATTATAATGATCATTCAATTCAAACAAATCCTTTTCAAAAGCATTTAAAATGATTAAATTTGTTCACTCTCAACACTAACTGTTGTTTCCATGCAATTAATATTAAAATACTTCAATAAACATATTACTGAGTTGACCTCCAGATTATTTCTATAGCAAACCTCTCTTCTACCCCCACCCCTTCTATCCTCCCTTCCCCTCCTCCCCTTTCCTCTCCTGTCCTTCCATTGCAAACCTCTCTTCTACCCCCCCTTCCCCTCCTCCCCTTTCCTCTCCTGTCCTTCCATTGCAAACCTCTCTTCTATCCCTCCTTTCCCCTCCTATCCTCCAGCCCCTCTCCTGCAACTCCCCTCCTAATATCTGTATTGCATACTGTATTAAGGGGAAGACACTCACATTATGGAATAACAGTAACTTACATAAGAGGATAAGTTACATAAGCTACATGCAGGTGCAAGAGGTCATCACAGGTCATCATATCTAGTAATTAGCATAAACCCCCATGTGGCTAGCCTATTCTGACCAATCAGATTGCACTAACATATGTCAAGATTTAAGATATTCAGAAATCTTCAGTTAGAATCACATGAGACATTGACCTGGACAGTTTACTTTGGCAATTGGACTTATCACTAGTTGAATTTGTGATTTGTGTCAGAGGGATATATTCCAAATGTTTATGTGCATCTTTTTTTAGTTCTTTGGAAGTTGAGAGTGTGACTAATCTAACATTGGATTAACCAGTTTGTTGACTTTTGTGATTGTGTTTGAAAACTTTGGTACTGTACAAGTACTTTTAAGAAAGAATTCTTGAGATTTTCGGGACTATTTCTTGACTTCAAGAGTCACAAAACCTGTTATTATTGATTGACATTTAAATGAATACTCCTAAACCAATCAAGATAATAAAATTAATATGGATGCCCACATATAAGTAACATTTTGAAGATTAAAAAATACAAGATGGTCACCAATTCAGCCATAGATATAAAAAAAAGTTATACAAAAACCTACTGCTTGTTAACAAATCATGATTTATTAACATTCTTGTATTAATGTTTGTTCGTGCTCTAATTTTTTCCAACAGAAGACTAGCATTTTAAAAGATACAAAAATCATGATGGCAGCCATAATCAATTATCATATAAAATATGGTTACACAATTAAACTATATTACCACATCATTCATTTTAAGGTGAGCTTCTGTACCCTCGGTACTTTTATTTACACTGTCAACAGAATACATTTAGCATTAACTTAAAATTATCAGTGATAAATTTAAAATATAGAATTATCAAAAAACGTGCTACTGCCCCTTTAATGGCACGTAATGAAGTTGTAATATATAACTGTTCAAATGTATGTTAAAACAATATAAAACCAATTTAACAATATTTTATTTCATTTTCAGACCCGACTTACTCTGCTGTCATTATGAGGGAAATATTTCAAACTTTGCCATCTGTGATTGTGTATATAAGAGGAAATACAAAGTAAATAAGACAACTGTGTAAAACAAACATTAAAACTCTTCCAGTGAAAGTGATTGAACATTAACCCTATACATGCCAAGTGTCACTGATGGACACAGACTATATATTTACCTGCTGAATATGAATGATTATTGGATCAAGGTGCCTAGCGTTTTTACCTGAAGGACAGAGAGTGCAAGTCATAAAATCATTCTTGGACGATTCACCCTTGAAATCCAGAATGAACTCATCTATCACCATGAGTGGGAATTGATGGTTTAACTAAATTTGTGGGTGTGGAATAACATTGAGTTCTGGAAACTCAACTATTTATCTTCTAATTTATAAGGCAAATATGTTCAACTCTACCAGTGAATCATCCAACATAATTGATTGACCAACATGCCTGACTCAATCCAACTTTGGTCAACATGTTTGACTCGTTTAGGGATACATCATACATGTTTGACATTACATGTCTGATTCTACGTCAAACTGAGCCAACATGTTTGACTCTGCACCTACCCATCATGGGACATGTTTGACTACAAGGTATTCATCAAACATGTTTGATTCTGTCAGGAAAATCCAACTTAGCCAACATGTTGGACTTTACAAGGAATTCATTAAAAATGATTGCTTCTACAAGGAACTTCCAAATTGGCCAACATGTTTGACTCTACACGGAATTCAGCAAATATGTTTGATTCTACAAGGAACATCCCATTTGGCCAACATGTTTGACTCTACAAGGAATTCAGCAAAGATGTTTGATTCTACAAGGAACTTCCAAATTGGCCAACATGTTTGACTGCAAGGGATTCATAAAACATGTTTGATTCTACAAGGAACTTCCAAATTGGCCAACATGTTTGACTCTACAAGGAATTCATTTAACATTGCTTTGTTCTACAAGGAACAACCAAATGGACCAACATGTTTGACTGCAAGGAATTCATAAAACATGTTTGATTCCCCCAGAAACATCCAAAATGGGCCAACATAATTTGACTGACAGGACTTTATTAAGCATTTTATTCAGAAAAATCCACAATTGGCCAATGGATAGACCAAGCTTTTTGACAAGAGAGTTGATATTAACTTGTCTGCCTTGTTCAACTTTGCTATTGGTTATGAAGGCCAAACACTGTGATCTCGTCTCTTACATTGCCATATAGATATCACATGCTTAGGAGGGATAAATTATGTATATATATATTTCATGATACATGAGTTAAATTTGCATAATGCACATGCTCTATCAGATATTGATGATTTAATATGAATGCTATTTATGTAAATTTTTAAATCTTTTTTTTTGTTATATGTATAATCATAAGTATTTGATATAATGTTGTTAACAATTTTTCATTTGACAGCATTAATTATATATATACATTTTTTGGGTGATATGTATAAATAGAAAGTAGATAAAATTCATCATTTTTTCAGAAAATCTTTTTTGGAATGTGCAATATATCATTTGTAAATTCTAGTTAAGAGTGGCTAAAAAATAAAAGTCAAGTATTTATAAAACAAATGAAAGAAAAATGTTAAGCACCATCTCCATATACAGAATTCTATATAGATCCTAATAGAAACAATTAAATATTCATGTTAATTGAATGAGGATGGTCCTAAATAATTGTACAGTTGCTAATTTATGTTTTATCATATATCCTCAAGTTATTACTATCACAACAACATGATGTTATGCATTTCTTTGAATTATTGATAATCTTATGCACACAATGCAATTGATGATTAAAACTATCCAAAATCTTGTTAACCCTTGGAGATTAAAAGTAATTAACTCATGGCCTGCTAGTTAAGTCAGTATCTTATGTTCTCGATCATCTCCAGCCAAAACCTGAATTAAAGAGTCAGAAACATGGTTTTATTTGGGTTAAAGAATTATTTGTCAAATCATATACTTAGGCACTCTAAGGGTTAACAATAAAGGTTTGAATTCCTGACATTGGTGATATCCAATAGCTCAATATGTGATATGTGATTTATCATGCCATCAATATGAAAACATGTTGTCTTGTGAGAGTAGTTCAAAATGCTGATCGAGATAGAGGTTTTCTTTTCATAATTAATCAATGTTTATAGATATTTGCAAGATAAAAGAATTGATTTGTATGTGATCACGAGTGTTCTTTGTCTCTTTGTTTGTATGCTTTACATTAATGTTAGTGCACAGGAAAAATGTATTTCAGATAAAAAATCATTAATTCTCAAAAATGATTTGAGATATAATGCAAAATTTCAGTAGTTTTCAATGATACGAAGGCTGTAAAATTATAAAATTGTATTGTTATTTAAGGTTTCCATTCAAACATGTTTTTCAATCATTATTTCTTAATGATGTATATATCAATTATATATATATAAATTGTTCACTATTTCATGATCCAAAATAGTTTATCTTATTTTTAGGTTTAAGTACAAAGTGATGAAAACTACTCTGTCAAGTTTGTGCATAAAGAATATCACTAAAATACAGAGTGGCAATGTTTAGTATGATGTATGATTGGGATATAATAATTATCATTTTCTTTAATTATGAGTCATGAAAATTTTGAATGCAAATTTATCATATGTATTGATTTTTGAGTGATATTTCTTTTTGTTTGTGTGAAGTTATTTAGTGCTGATATTTAACTTGAATGATGTATATATATGAAACATGATTATGCTTCAACTTATATATGTGGATGCCAAATAACAGTCATTGATAAAAATGCAATTCAATGTTTTGAATACAAACATATTCTTAAACAATTTTTTCAAAAAAATAAGCTTTTTACTCGCCTCACATTTATTTTGTGGAACTTTCTTTAAATAAAAACAAACATAGCACTATTACAAAGAACATTTGGGCAATTCTTTAAGATTTCCTCATTAAAGACTGAGTTTCTTTAAAATTTCCTCATCAAAGACTGTGAGTTTCTTTAAAATTTCCTCATTAAAGACTGTGAGTTTCTTTAAAATATCCTTATCAAAGACTGTAGGTTTCATGACTACAAACATTGGGTATTTCTTGTCATGACCTTTTGTCATGAGGTGACACATATTTGACAATAATTGAAAGCATCTAAAATGTTTTTCTTTGAATTGAAATATATGACAAAATATACTGTCTTACATGAATCATGATCAAATGACACATTTTGCATATGTGACTATATCTTTATAAAAGTTCCTGTTTAACTTGTGTATTTATATAAATGTTTCATCTGAAAATCATTCCTTCATGATTCTGTGTCTGTGTATCATCTTGCCAACAAATTATCAACTATTTATTGACAATTTCTTTATCATTTTCTCCTTCGATCTCATACTTTATAAAACTATCACAAACTCGTGTTTTATTCAAATTCAAATTATAACATGCACATTTCAAAGTCCTCAATTATGTTTATGATGAAGAAAAGAATTTTGAGGTGTGAGATCATATTTTGATGTCAATTTCAGACAGATGTTCTTGATCAAGTCTTTCATTGTCTACTGGGAATGTATCCATTGATTATTTATTTCTTCGAAGATTAGTGTCATGTGAATAATATCTTGGGAATAAAACATTATAAAAACTACCACTTTTTATTGTATGATTCTTTAGTAACTCAAGTTAAAGTCTTTTATCAATTTGATTCATGTTGATCTCATTGACTGAAAGGAAAGTTTGACAAACATTATAGCCATTTTGTGGTTCTGTTACATCCGCGTATAGATACAACTCAGGTTACCATTAGATTATGAGGGCTCTTCACATATTCTGTGTGTCTTGCCATTTGCAAAGTCCTCACATCAAATATAATGAATTTCAAGACCAGCTCTGACCTATCACTGAAACCAAAAAGATTGAAAATCAGTGATCCCACATAATATATTTCTTACTTGTGAATGATCATCAATATCCTAATTTGCAACTTCATATACAAAATTGATTTTTAGCTCACCTTTACAAAGTAAATGTGAGCTTATGTCATGGCGCTTCGTCCGTCGTCCGTCCGTCTGTCCGTCCGTCCGTCTGTCCGTCCGTCCGTCCGTCCGTAAACTTTCACGAAAAAGACTACTCCTCCTAAACGAATTCAGATATCATTAGCTCACCTTTACAAAGTAAATGTGAGCTTATGTCATGGCGCTTCGTCCGTCGTCCGTCTGTCTGTCCGTCCGTCCGTCCGTCCGTCCGTCCGTCCGTAAACTTTCAGGAAAAAGACTACTCCTCCTAAACGAATCCAGATATCATTCTGAAATTGTAGTATGTTATACCCATGGTGATTCCTCACAGAAAGGTAGACGTTTCAGTTTTGAGAATCCAAGATGGCCGCCATGGCAGCCATATTGAATTTTCAATTAGATTTCACGAAAAAGACTACTCCTCCTAAACGAATACAGATATCATTCTGAAATTGTAGTATGTTATACCCATGGTGATTCCTCACAAAAAGGTAGACGTTTCAGTTTTGAGAATCTAAGATGGCCGCCATGGCAGCCATATTGAATTTTCAATTAGAGTTCACGAAAAAGACTACTCCTCCTTAACGAATCCAGATATCATTCTGAAATTGTAGTATGTTATACCCATGGTGATTCCTCAAAGAAAGGTAGACGTTTCAGTTTTAAGAAACCAAGCTGGCCGCTAAAGCAGCCATATTGAATTTTCAATTAGATTTCAGGAAAAAGACTACTCCTCCTAAACGAATCCAGATATCATTCTGAAATTGTAGTATGTTATACCCATTGTGATTCCTCACAGAAAGGTAGACGTTTCAATTTTGAGAATCCAAGATGGCCGCCATGGCAGCCATATTGAATTTTCAATTAGATTTCACGAAAAAGACTACTCCTCCTAAACGAATGCAGATATCATTCTGAAATTGTAGTATGTTATACCCATGGTGATTCCCATCGGAACGGTAGACGTTTCAGTTTTGAGAATCCAAGATGGCCGCTATGGCAGCCATATTGAATTTTCAATTAGATTTCACGAAAAGACTACTCTTTCGAAACCAATCTAGATATCATTCTGAAATTGTAGTATGTTATAACTATGGTGATTCCGCACAGAAAGGTAGACGTTTCAGTTTTGAGAATCCAAGATGGCCGCGATAGCAGCCATATTGAATTTTCAATGAGATTTCATGAAAATGACTACTTCTCCTAAACCAATCTAGATATCATTTTCATATTGTAGTATGTTATACCTATAGTGATTCCTCCCACAAAGGTAGACGTTTCAGTTTTGAGAATCCAAGATGGCTGCGATAGCAGCCATATTGACTTTTCAGCTGCAGATGACACATCATTATTACTAAATTTTAAGCTTTCATCAAGTGATCACTCGCACTATATAAATTCTCTAATTTGAACCTACTAATCATAATTTTATCTTGAATATAGAATATTTAAGATTGTCATGCAAGTTGTTCTATATTTTAAGTGTTTCTAAAACATTAAGATGAAAGACAAACATAATTAATTAATTTGTTTAAATTATTTATGGCAACTAGCTGCAAAAACCCAATGACATTAAACATCATGTTAGATTTTGAACAATGGTATCTCCCTTATATTCCTTTAAATACCACACATAAGGGGTCAACCAGAGTTCAGATATTTCTGTTGAGTCCACTATGCTGTCTAATACACATCCCAATACAGGCTGCTAGCATCATAGTGTCAGCTGCTAGTCTGTTGCATAATCAACCTGACCCAATTGATATGGTAGAGCATTATGCTATATGGTCATGTGTATGCAATAAGAGTTATGGAAATTAGACTTGTATTCTCATGACAGCGATATGTTCTTTCTAAGAATAACAACTTACACAAAACTTGTCACTTGTTTTGTGTTTAGCAATCTACATGATAAGTTGATGTGGAAAGAGTTATTTTGCATCAGGTTCCAGTTCCTGTGTTTTACTCATATTTGTACCATTTCTATATCTAACAGCAGTTCTTCTTGACACAAAATCAATTTAGGACATAAGCTAACTATATTTTGTGAAATTATATATATTTTTCACAACAATTCATGTTCTCTCCCGTCAAGTCTATTAATACCACACATAAGGGCTTAGCCAGAGTTCAGGTTTACATGCTCAGCACACTAGGATGCTTCTCCAAATATACGTACACAAAGCCAAATACACAAATTGCTACACTCTCCTTAAGGATCTGGGGCTAGCAGCCCTGCCTGCTTGTATATTGCATAGTAATCCTGACCTAATTGATTAATAGAACATAATGGACTTTATGGAAAGTATATAAATTGTCTTTATGAAAAGTATACTTGTTACTGTTGTATTCTATTAATAGTAATACTTTTTACAAATAACAATTTAAACAAGTCAAGAATCAGCTTTTGTGTACAACAATCTGCACAATTCATTGAAAAGAATACATTTCCTGATCAATCAAATCAATGTCATTATATTTGTATTGATATGCTTGTTGTAATATTTATCAACACTATAAATACAGTTACAAAAAAACTGTATGAATCATCTTTATCTGCGAACAGCCTGAAGCATGACTGTTTTCATAAATCATTTCCGTTTTACATAATTCCTGACACTTCATATATATGGCAAATAACATAGCCAGTGAGGGATAAATATACATTTTATAATCATCTATATCTGATTACGGTCTGAACAATGATTATCTAGATAATTATAATGATCATTCAATTCAAACAAATCCTTTTCAAAAGCATTTAAAATGATTAAATTTCTTCACTCCCAACACTAACTGTTAGTTTTTTTAGTCCATTGTTCCCATGCAATTAATTTATTCCAAATTGAAAATTTTGGTTAATGAATAACAAATTATCTTTTATTTTGTTTGTCATGCTAATAAAAGATATCATTTAATATTCATCTTCAAAACTAATTGAACAGCTGTCTGAAAAATTCTTTTTTTACAAAGTCTTTGTCACCAATTCTCTCTGTTTGTTAAGATACTTCAATAAACATATTACTGAGTTGACCTCCAGATTATTTCCATTGCAAACCTCTCTTCTACCCCCACCCCTTCTATCCCCCTTTCCCTCCTCCCCTTTTTTCTCCTGTCCTTCCATTGCAAACCTATCCCACATTCCTTCTATCCCCCTCCCCCCCCCCCCCCCCCCCCCCAATCTATCCTTCCAGCCCCTCTCCTGCAACTCTCCTCTAAAGAGTATCTGTTTTGCATATTGAAATGAGGGGAGGACACTCACTATATGGAATAACAGTAACTTACATAAGAGGATAAGTTACATAAGTTACATGCAGGTGCAAGAGGTCAGCATAGGTCATCATATCTAGTAATTAGCATAAACCCCCATGTTGCTAGCCTATTCTGACCAATCAGATTGCACTAACATAGGTCAAGATTTAAGATATTCAAAATCTTCAGTTAGAATTACATGAGACATTGACCTGGACAGTTTACTTTGGCAATTGGACCTATCACTAGCTGAATTTGTGATTTGTGTCAGAGGGATATATTCCAAATGTTTATGTGCATCATCTTTTTAGTTATTTGGAAGTTGAGAGTGTGACTAAATGAATACTCCTAAACCAATCAAGATATCATAGTGAAATTAATACAGATGCCCACATAAAAGTAGCATTTTGAAGATTAAAAAGTACAAGATGGTCACCAATTTAGCCATAGATATACAAAAATGTTATACAAAAACCTACTGCTTGTTAACAAATCATGATTATATCATTCTTGTATTAATGTTTGTTCAAACTCTAGTGGTTTCCAACAGAAGAAAAGCATTTTAAAAGATAAAAAAATCATGATGGCAGCCATAATCAATTATCATATAAAAGATGGTTACACAATTAAACAATATATTATTACATCATTCATTTTAAGGTGAGCTTCTGTACCCTCGGTACTTTTATTCTGAAATTGTTTTATGTTATACCCATGGTTATTCCCCACAGAAAGGTAGACGTTTCAGTTTTGAGAATCCAAGATGGCCGCCATGACAGCCATATTGAATTTTCAATTAGATTTCATGAAAAAGACTACTCCTTCTAAACGAATACAGATATCATTCTGAAATTGTAATATGTTATACCCATGGTGATTCCTCACAGAAAGGTAGACGTTTCAGTTTTGAGAATCCAAGATGGCCGCCATGACAGCCATATTGAATTTTCAATTAGATTTCATGAAAAAGACTACTCCTTCTAAACGAATACAGATATCATTCTGAAATTGTAATATGTTATACCCATGGTGATTCCTCACAGAAAGGTAGACGTTTCAGTTTTGAGAATCCAAGATGGCCGCCATGACAGCCATATTGAATTTTCAATTAGATTTCATGAAAAAGACTACTCCTTCTAAACGAATACAGATATCATTCTGAAATTGTAATATGTTATACCCATGGTGATTCCTCACAGAAAGGTAGACGTTTCAGTTTTGAGAATCCAAGATGGCCGCCATGACAGCCATATTGAATTTTCAATTAGATTTCATGAAAAAGACTACTCCTTCTAAACGAATACAGATATCATTCTGAAATTGTATTATGTTATACCCATGGTGATTCCTCACAGAAAGGTAGACGTTTCATTTTTGAGAATCCAAGATGGCTGCCATGACAGCCATATTGAATTTTCAATTAGATTTCATGAAAAAGACTACTCCTTCTAAACGAATACAGATATCATTCTGAAATTGTATTATGTTATACCCATGGTGATTCCTCACAGAAAGGTAGACGTTTCATTTTTGAGAATCCAAGATGGCTGCCATGACAGCCATATTGAATTTTCAATTAGATTTCATGAAAAAGACTACTCCTTCTAAACGAATACAGATATCATTCTGAAATTGTAGTATGTTATACCTATGGTGATTCCGCACAGAAAGGTAGACGTTAAAGTTTTGAGAATCCAATATGGCCGCCATGGCAGCCATATTGAATTTTCAATTAGATTTCATGACAAAGACTATTTCTCCTAAACCAATATAGATATCATTTTTATATTGTAGTATGTTATACATATAGTGATTCCGCACAGAAAGGTAGACGTTTCAGTTTTTAGAATCTAAGATGGCCGCAATAACAGCCATATTGACTTTTCAGCTGCAGATGACACATCATTATTATAATAAATTTTAAGCTTTCATCAAGTGATCACTGGCACCATATAAATTCTCTAATTTGAACTTACTAATCATAATATTATCTTAAATATGGAATATTTAAGATTGTCGTGCAAGTTGTTCTATATTTTTAAGTGTTTCTAAAAAAAATTATGATGAAAGACAAACATAATTGATTAATTTGTTTAAAATCTTTATGGCAACTAGCTGCAAAAACAAATCACATTAAACATGTTAAATTTTAAACAATGGTATTTCCCTTTTATTCCTTTAAATACCACACATAAGGGGTCAACCAGAGTTCAGATATTCCACTATGCTGTCTAATACACATCCCAAGGCAGGCTGCTAGCATCACAGTGTCAGCTGCTAGTCTGTTGCATAATCAACCTGACCCAATTGATATGGTAGAGCATTATGCTATATGGCCATGGCCCATGTGTATGCAATAAAAGTTATGGACTTGTATTCTCATGACAGTGATATGTTCTTTCTAAGAATAACAACTTACACAAAACTTGTCTGCAATAAGCTTTGTGTTTAGCAATCTACATGATAAGTTGTTGTGGAATAAATATGCAGATGAAAATCGAAAAGGGTTTAGTAAGAAAAGTAAGGAAATTTGATTTGTCATATCTATCTGTTGATTTGACAATGCAAAAATGTTTACCATTATAGTACTGTATGAGTGTTAAATAAATTGATACTTTAATGAAAGACATCTCATGGTCACTTGACATGTAAATATTATGTGAACAAAATAAACGTGTCTTATGCATTGCTGTGTTTATGACTTTCCTCTCAATCAGTCATTCATTTTCCTTGAAAAATCTGTACTTTTGGGATTCTCAATATCCCATGCAGCATAACCATCAGTGAAATAATCTTGAAATCATATTAATGATTCACTACAAAACAAATGTAAGTGCCCACCATCCTGTAAGTAATGAATGACATTTAAATGGATACACCTAAACCAATCAAGATATCATAATGAAATTAATACGGATGCCCACATAAAAGTAGCATTTTGAAGATTAAAAAGTACAAGATGGTCATCAATTCAGCCATAGATATACAAAAAAGTTATACAAAAACCTACTGCTTGTTAACTTATCATGATTATATCATTCGTGTATTAATGTTTGTTCAAGCTCTAGTCGTTTCCAAAAGAAGACTAGTATTTTAAAAGATAAAAAAATCATGATGGCAGCCATAATCAATTATATAAAAGATGGTTACATGTATAATTAAACCAATACCACATCATTCATTTTAAGGTGAGCTTCTGTACTCTCGGTACTTTTATTTTTATTGCTTACCCAACCACCCCAGGAGAGATCAAATTATAGTAAATGTTTTTCCTATAGATTAGACCTTCTCAAACTAGCCATAAAGGTAACTCCCGAGGACACGTATTCTATTTTCTCTATCGAATTTCCCCAGTAAAGCACCATTTAGCAGCTCATTATAGCTGGAATCAGATGCTATTTAACCAATTATTATTTGGTCTAATCAATCATTCCAATAATCGTACATGTGACACCAATAGCTTCCTGTAGTTTCCTGATGATGGTCAAGTGGTATCAGGAAACTCGAAGGGTTTCCATAGGGTTTAATGTCCCGGAAATTAAATGTTTTCTTGTGGGGTAACTTGACACAGAATAGCTTGGATAAGATACTATGTGATCTTCAGAAATTCAAAAAAATAACAAGGATAGTTTAGGCTGTTATTATTTATTCATCATTAAGAAACTTAACAGAAAAAATGTATATTTATCGATAATATTTTAAAACTGGAGAATTTGAATGAAAAAAGAGAAAAAGAATTGTTTTCGTAATTGAAAGTTGGAAGGAAAACATCAAAACTTCTAATGTTTATTCCTACACATGTTTCTGAATATATATAGTTCAAGCATTTTAAGTGACAATTCATACGTCGCATTATATTATGAATCCAACTCCATATAACTCAACTACTAGCTCTTATCTAGTCTCATCAAATAGAACTGGACAGATTGTGAGACACAGGCTGCCAAAGGCTCACACCCGCCATTAACTATAAGGTCAAATTGTTTCCCATGAAAGTAGAATACAACTTATCAGAGGGAACAACTCCATAACTTTGTCTTATTAAATCAAAGTAGCAAAACGTAACACTGAATCACTTGATCTAGCCACCATGTTCCAAATTATAAAACTGTATGGTCTGCACATAAAGCATTTAGATAAACTACGGACCATGGAATTACGGACGGAGGCGAATCTTTAGTCTCCCTCACGTTTATCCTCAAATCATGGTTTCGCTCAATGTAGAATCTATTTTAAAGTAAACCAATTTACATTCGCTGAGAACTTTACACATAAAATTATCAGCGTAGGTATTGTCATGAGAAAGATTTGAACTTGTACGACAAGTATAACTGTTGCAAACCAAGTTGGATGCCATCATTCAGCAATCGTCAAAGATTTAAACTTGTACGACAAGTATAACCGTTGCAAACCAAGTTGGATGCCATCATTCAGCAATCGTCAAAGATTTAAACTTGTACGACAAGTATAACCGTTGCAAACCAAGTTGGATGCCATCATTCAGCAATCGTCAAAGATTTAAACTTGTACGACAAGTATAACTGTTGCAAACCAAGTTGGATGCCATCATTCAGCAATCGTCAAAGATTTAAACTTGTACGACAAGTATAACCGTTGCAAACCAAGTTGGATGCCATCATTCAGCAATCGTCAAAGATTTAAACTTGTACGACAAGTATAACCGTTGCAAACCAAGTTGGATGCCATCATTCAGCAATCGTCAAAGATTTAAACTTGTACGACAAGTATAACCGTTGCAAACCAAGTTGGATGCCATCATTCAGCAATCGTCAAAGATTTAAACTTGTACGACAAGTATAACCGTTGCAAACCAAGTTGGATGCCATCATTCAGCAATCGTCAAAGATTTAAACTTGTACGACAAGTATAACTGTTGCAAACCAAGTTGGATGCCATCATTCAGCAATCGTCAAAGATTTAAACTTGTACGACAAGTATAACCGTTGCAAACCAAGTTGGATGCCATCATTCAGCAATCGTCAAAGATTTAAACTTGTACGACAAGTATAACCGTTGCAAACCAAGTTGGATGCCATCATTCAGCAATCGTCAAAGATTTAAACTTGTACGACAAGTATAACCGTTGCAAACCAAGTTGGATGCCATCATTCAGCAATCGTCAAAGATTTAAACTTGTACGACAAGTATAACCGTTGCAAACCAAGTTGGATGCCATCATTCAGCAAACGTCAAAGATTTAAACTTGTACGACAAGTATAACCGTTGCAAACCAAGTTGGATGCCATCATTCAGCAATCGTCAAAGATTTAAACTTGTACGACAAGTATAACTGTTGCAAACCAAGTTGGATGCCATCATTCAGCAATCGTCAAAGATTTAAACTTGTACGACAAGTATAACTGTTGCAAACCAAGTTGGATGCCATCATTCAGCAATCGTCAAAGATTTAAACTTGTACGACAAGTATAACTGTTGCAAACCAAGTTGGATGCCATCATTCAGCAATCGTCAAAGATTTAAACTTGTACGACAAGTATAACTGTTGCAAACCAAGTTGGATGCCATCATTCAGCAAACGTCAAAGATTTAAACTTGTACGACAAGTATAACTGTTGCAAACCAAGTTGGATGCCATCATTCAGCAATCGTCAAAGATTTAAACTTGTACGACAAGTATAACTGTTGCAAACCAAGTTGGATGCCATCATTCAGCAATCGTCAAAGATTTAAACTTGTACGACAAGTATAACTGTTGCAAACCAAGTTGGATGCCATCATTCAGCAATCGTCAAAGATTTAAACTTGTACGACAAGTATAACTGTTGCAAACCAAGTTGGATGCCATCATTCAGCAATCGTCAAAGATTTAAACTTGTACGACAAGTATAACTGTTGCAAACCAAGTTGGATGCCATCATTCAGCAATCGTCAAAGATTTAAACTTGTACGACAAGTATAACTGTTGCAAACCAAGTTGGATGCCATCATTCAGCAATCGTCAAAGATTTAAACTTGTACGACAAGTATAACTGTTGCAAACCAAGTTGGATGCCATCATTCAGCAATCGTCAAAGATTTAAACTTGTACGACAAGTATAACTGTTGCAAACCAAGTTGGATGCCATCATTCAGCAATCGTCAAAGATTTAAACTTGTACGACAAGTATAACTGTTGCAAACCAAGTTGGATGCCATCATTCAGCAATCGTCAAAGATTTAAACTTGTACGACAAGTATAACTGTTGCAAACCAAGTTGGATGCCATCATTCAGCAATCGTCAAAGATTTAAACTTGTACGACAAGTATAACTGTTGCAAACCAAGTTGGATGCCATCATTCAGCAAACGTCAAAGATTTAAACTTGTACGACAAGTATAACTGTTGCAAACCAAGTTGGATGCCATCATTCAGCAATCGTCAAAGATTTAAACTTGTACGACAAGTATAACTGTTGCAAACCAAGTTGGATGCCATCATTCAGCAATCGTCAAAGATTTAAACTTGTACGACAAGTATAACTGTTGCAAACCAAGTTGGATGCCATCATTCAGCAATCGTCAAAGATTTAAACTTGTACGACAAGTATAACTGTTGCAAACCAAGTTGGATGCCATCATTCAGCAATCGTCAAAGATTTAAACTTGTACGACAAGTATAACTGTTGCAAACCAAGTTGGATGCCATCATTCAGCAATCGTCAAAGATTTAAACTTGTACGACAAGTATAACTGTTGCAAACCAAGTTGGATGCCATCATTCAGCAATCGTCAAAGATTTAAACTTGTACGACAAGTATAACTGTTGCAAACCAAGTTGGCTGCCATCATTCAGCAATCGTCAAAGATTTAAACTTGTACGACAAGTATAACTGTTGCAAACCAAGTTGGCTGCCATCATTCAGCAATCGTCAAAGATTTAAACTTGTACGACAAGTATAACTATAGCAAACCAAGTTGGATGCCATCATTCAGCAATCGTCAAAGATTTAAACTTGTACGACAAGTATAACTATAGCAAACCAAGTTGGATGCCATCATTCAGCAATCGTCAAAGATTTAAACTTGTACGACAAGTATAACTATAGCTTACTACATGTACTTTTCGGATGTAATTTTCATTACAAACATATGTCATTTGCCGAGCGGTTCCTTTCATGTGCTGGAAGAGGGTCGCATTACAAATGAGATAAATGATTTTGACATGACTTTCGGAGGATAAGATATAAAATAATATTTTGCAGGTATGATTTGCGCGAAAAATACACCGCGCGAATATGTCACTTTTGATAAATGCGCGAAAATACTGCCCAACGAAAGTAAATGATGTTATAGTATTTGCAATAACATATTTCTTTCAGATTGGTCCCTTTTCTGGACGAGTCCATTATAGACTATTCTTCGGTGCAAGTTAATTGATTAACGATAATGATTATTTACATTCAATTAACACTACGATCCTGTAAGTAGTTTCAGTGGTATAACATCAATTTGCTTTGTGTGTTCAAATGTTATTTTTGTCTTTGAAACATGACATTGGTAGGATACCTCGGGTGTTTATTCAACAGCTGACGAAGCAGTTCGATCTGTGAAAAAATATGTACAAACATAAACTAGTATATATATGCGATGGGAGAATGAAAAAAAATCACTTTTCAATATGAAGGTCCTTAGTTGTATTGTCGTCTTCGCCGTCCTGTTTGCCGAGTCAGAGGCTCGCAGTGCCAGGGTAAGTATACTAGTCGAAATAATTTAAGAAACATTAGTTCATTGTCTTTTAAATACAATATAGCGCGATCATGGTAATTAGCAATGCTTTTATTAAACAGAACTTAAAATCATATGATGTCAGATGGTTATGGGTTTATAATGTCGCAGCCTTGACGTTGGTTATTTTATTGCTTTGGAAGTGAAGTATATCTTGATAAAAAAAAATTTCTAAAAGAAATAGGTGAAAATTTCAATAAAAACAACACTTATCAATTTTTTTTTTCATATATGCTTGTCGGTGGGAACAAAACTTCCAACATATACATGTTTGAGCTATAAACTTTTGAATTTGTTGCAATTGTAAATGCTACTAGGGTGTTCCTGACTGTTTTCTGAGTAGCATATAATCTTTTTTTATTTTACACATGGCAACGGACAAATAGAAAAGAATGTTTTAATTTTCAACGATACAAATGTGATCTATGTGAACAATGATGATAATTTGACAATTTGACACTTTTTCGTATATATTTCATTTAAGTTCCAGTTTTTGAAGAAATAACAACGTTTGCTAGGTTCTTTGTGTGCATATCATCTGATTGAGTTATGAAATTTTAGCATCTCACAATTGAGTTTTGGATGATATCATGTTGTAAATCTCATATCATACTAGATGGTGTCCGCTTATATTTCATCTCGTATTATCTTTTTAATTCCGCATATTGCAAATGATGTTCTAATAGAATATTTGATATTTGATATTCTCATTTATATATGGATTTTCTTAGATATACACTCAGAGGCAAAATTAATGATACATAAAATGCAAGATATTTTAAGCCACGATTGATAATTACGATAAATCAGGGTTACTTTATGTCTTCAGCAGCAGCCTGATCACAGTTATGAATTTTAAAGTAAGAAACGTCACGTTTTTGACAGATACGTCCTTCAAAATGTGTCGTTTAAAAATCTCCTGAACTTGACGAGATAGGATAGTGAACACTGGCTTCTTTCCTAGCGCCATACAGCGTCATTTCTTGTTCTAGCGTCATACAGTTTATATGCATAAACAAATTGATTTCAATTAAGGTTATTCATATTGATCAATCTTTTATCTATAAAATGTCTTCATTTCATAACTTTTTAAAGTCCAATTCCATACATTCTGGTCAAAAAGCATATTCAAACCCCCGTTTTAGACCGGAGTGTATTTGAACAGTGATTACAATACAAGTATCATACTCTGAGGAATCAGTCTAAGTAAAGCTAGCCTCAATATTATCCCTTTCACTCCTATACTGAGTCTAGAAAGGCCTAGTAGAGGGTCACGTGAGCCGACCTTTCTGCGACCTATGACCCTCTAACGTTATACGTGTGAAGGCAGACTATTGTGGCTTGGTAAAATGAATTCTAATTGGTCAATTCGATACATGGGCTGACGCGACCCTCTACTAGACCTTTCTAGACTCAGTATATGAGTGACACGGATAATATTGAGGCTAGGTTAACTTAGACTGCTGATGAATCAAATTGTTAGTACATCTTTACAACTCATTAACCTATCGCAGGGGTTCGTTGTCGCATTTCACGAGTCACAGGATTTTGTAACGGACCCTCTTGAACAGTTGGTATCTTCTTCGTGAATGTATTTGATTTTCTTAATTATTTTTCATGTAATATCACATTTATTAATATAACATGTTAACGTTTTCACATAATGTTTGTTTCTCTCATTATATATATATATATTTGATGTTTGTATAATGTTTGATTAGACGCCAAGACCTAACTAAACAACCTTCTCTGTTTGTACAGGATGGACACCAACGAGTTAGACGCTCTGGTAAGAAAATAAAGTTCTTATATTGGTTTAATTTTAACATATTGTATTCAATGGAGAAAAAGATATGGAACAAGTTATCCACCTATAATAATCTACTTTCAAGTATTTATAAGGTGAAAGGTACAAACAAGTATCATGGAGAGTAATATAGTAAAACAGCAGTCTAAGATCAACACTGTCCCTTCTCTTCATCATCCTTTGGTCCCTTCTCTCCACCACCACTCTGTCCCTTCTCTCCGCCACCACTCTGTCCCTTCTCTCCGCCACCACTCTGTCCCTTCTCTCCATCATCCTTTGGTCCCTTCTCTCCACCACCACTCTGTCCCTTCTCTCCATCAACCATCAGTTCCTTCTCTTCATCATCCTTTGATCCCTTCTCTCCGCCACCACTCTGTCCATTCTTTCCATCATCCTTTGGTCCCTTCTCTCCACCAACACTCTGTCCCTTCTCTCCATCAACCATCAGTTCCTTCTCTTCATCATCCTTTGATCCCTTCTCTCCGCCACCACTCTGTCCATTCTCTCCATCATCCTTTGGTCCCTTCTCTCCACCACCACTCTGTCCCTTCTCTCCATCAACCATCAGTTCCTTCTCTTCATCATCCTTTGATCCCTTCTCTCCGCCACCACTCTGTCCATTCTCTCCATCATCCTTTGGTCCCTTCTCTCCACCAACACTCTGTCCCTTCTCTCCATCAACCATCAGTTCCTTCTCTTCATCATCCTTTGATCCCTTCTCTCCGCCACCACTCTGTCCATTCTCTCCATCATCCTTTGGTCCCTTCTCTCCACCAACACTCTGTCCCTTCTCTCCATCAACCATCAGTTCCTTCTCTTCATCATCCTTTGATCCCTTCTCTCCACCAACACTCTGTCCCTTCTCTCCATCAACACTCTGTCCCTTCTCTCCATCAACCATCAGTTCCTTCTCTTCATCATCCTTTGATCCCTTCTCTCCGCCACCACTCTGTCCATTCTCTCCATCATCCTTTGGTCCCTTCTCTCCGCCACCACTCTGTCCCTTCTCTCCGCCACCACTCTGTCCCTTCTCTCCGCCACCACTCTGTCCCTTCTCTCCGCCACCACTCTGTCCCTTCTCTCCACCAACACTCTGTCCCTTCTCTCCGCCACCACTCTGTCCCTTCTCTCCGCCACTACTCTGTCCCTTCTCTCCACCACCACTCTGTCCCTTCTCTTCATCATCCTTTGGTCCCTTCTCTCCACCAACACTCTGTCCCTTCTCTCCACCAACACTCTGTCCCTTCTCTCCACCACCACTCTGTCCCTTCTCTCCATCAACCATCAGTTCCTTCTCTTCATCATCCTTTGATCCCTTCTCTCCGCCACCACTCTGTCCATTCTCTCCATCATCCTTTGGTCCCTTCTCTCCGCCACCACTCTGTCCCTTCTCTCCGCCACCACTCTGTCCCTTCTCTCCGCCACCACTCTGTCCCTTCTCTCCGCCACCACTCTGTCCCTTCTCTCCACCAACACTCTGTCCCTTCTCTCCGCCACCACTCTGTCCCTTCTCTCCGCCACTACTCTGTCCCTTCTCTCCACCACCACTCTGTCCCTTCTCTCCGCCACCACTCTGTCCCTTCTCTCCGCCACCACTCTGTCCCTTCTCTCCGCCACCACTCTGTCCCTTCTCTCCGCCACCACTCTGTCCCTTCTCTCCGCCACCACTCTGTCCCTTCTCTCCGCCACCACTCTGTCCCTTCTCTCCACCACCACTCTGTCCCTTCTCTCCGCCACCACTCTGTCCCTTCTCTCCGCCACCACTCTGTCCCTTCTCTCCGCCACCACTCTGTCCCTTCTCTCCGCCACTACTCTGTCCCTTCTCTCCACCACCACTCTGTCCCTTCTCTCCGCCACCACTCTGTCCCTTCTCTCCGCCACCACTCTGTCCCTTCTCTCCGCCACCACTCTGTCCCTTCTCTCCGCCACCACTCTGTCCCTTCTCTCCACCACCACTCTGTCCCTTCTCTCCACCACCACTATGTCCCTTCTCTCCATCAACCATCAGTTCCTTCTCTTCATCATCCTTTGATCCCTTCTCTCCGCCACCACTCTGTCCATTCTCTCCATCATCCTTTGGTCCCTTCTCTCCACCACCACTCTGTCCCTTCTCTTCACCACCACTATGTCCCTTCTCTTCACCACTCCTCTGTCTCTTCTCTTCAACACCACTCCTCTGTCTATTCTCTTCACCACCACTCTGTCCATTCTCTGCATCATCCTTTGGTCCATCACCAATGAGAAGGACAGATACAAAATGGTTGGGAATCCAATTTATTGGTCTCATGTCTGTTCTGGTCGAAGTCCACATGATGTATCCAGGGTCAGTCAAAAACTGAACTCTTGGGATCACAAGCCTGTAGATATGTTTCCTCAGAAGACTGTTTCCGAAAGCTGGATACACAGAGAATACAGGCATTTTGAGAACAGTGGCAAGGGCGAATATCTGCCAAATGCCCATGAAACTTTTTCTTTTCCTGATTTTTAGGAGTTCATGCTCATAGATTGTCCTAATAATGCTATAATAATGCTGATATAATCCAACGAAATGAGTATCTAAAATTCGTTTGTAGTGTGCCCAACGATTTTACATACAAACATCGAACTGAGACAATTCAGTAATGTTCTACTCTACTCAAAGCATCTGGATATTATATATTCCATGAACGGGTTTAAGAAATAACATTTCTTTAATTTACATGGTATAGTTTCTTCAGAAACATTGATAGGAATGATGATGCTTTAGATATTAGAGTTTATATCTAATTCTGTCCTGTTACCTTCTGTTTCTTTCCTGTTACCATTTTGTGCACTGTCGTAGAAATATATCAATATTTTTAGAACTGTGTTGTTAAATGGGCTAGAAGCAGCATTACAAATATTTTTTTTATCAAATTTGTACTTTTTGGTTTCTTGAAAACAGTTATACGAAAAATATAAGCAGCCAATTCTATCCTGTTACTTCTAGTTTCTTTTATGTTACCTTTTTGAAAATTACAGAAGATATCCAACTTTAATGGTTCTAAGATGTATACAGTATTGTATTTGTTTTAGAAGCAACCACTGCAAATCCTTTCCCCCCAAATAATACTTGCTTTTTTTCTTTGAAGCTGTTACATTGGTAACGAATTAACTAATTCTATCCTGTTACGCATTGTTTCCATCCTGTTACCCTTTTGTACATTATAGCAACAGACAAAATTGACTGGTTTTGATAAATACATGTTCTGGGAGCAGTCATTACAAATCCCTTCAATCCTATGTATTTTCTGGAATGTCATAGAACATGGTATAATAATCAAGTGTAAGATAATAGTATCCTGTAATCTATGTTGTTTCTGTCATGTTACCATTTTGAACACGAAAGCAAAATAGACGAATAATATTACATTGGGTAGTTAAATGTTCAATAAACAACTTTATATATCCTGCTCCATCAAGTTTCTACTTACTGGTTGCTTGGAATCTGTCATAAAATACACAATTAGCAACTTATACTATTCACATATAAGTTATTTCTTTCCTGTTACCACGTTTGGAAACATTGCATTTGTAACATTCTTTCCTGTTACCAAATGGGTTCTTTCCTGTTATCAGATACTCAGTAACAGGAAGGAAAGTAACAGGAGAGAATTTTTCATCTTATACCAATCATAATTGAGTGATGGTTAATCTACTGTGGAAACATATTGATTGGAAATTAATCTTACACCAATGTCACATATAATGAGGTCAATTAAAAAAATAAACCTGCATAAGAAATCCTAAATACATCAGTAACAGGATAGAATCATTTAAAAAGTACTACTCACCTATTCAACCTTTGATTGTCTGGATTTAAAATTCTACCATTGATTTCTGTCTTTCACTCTGCCATGCTGGCCAACAGGGAGTGACCTTTTTATGACCCAGTTCCCTTTTGATTCAGAGGGAGGTTTCATTGTATTGAATGGAATTTACCAAAAAGTAACAGGAAGGAACATGCTTCATGGGACAAGCATTTCTATCATTTTTTTCACATTTCCAAATGCAGTTACATAAAACCAACAATAAAACCTCAATAAGAACACCAAGACTAAATAATAATTACCTGAAATATGGAAATGTATGTGGAATTTGTATAAGTTTATCTGTTTCAAAGTTTGAAAAAAAAATTGGGACATGGGTTTTTTGCAGTACATGGGATACTGATTCCACACTTGACTGAAAATAAACATGATTAACAATGAAAATGAGATTTTATTCATGTATCAAGATCATACCCATTATGTTAAACTTAAAAAATAGTTTAAATGTTGTCAATTTTTTTTCATATGACCATTCCTTATTGCGGGACAGGAATTTTGACATTTTTTGAAAAAGACCCATATGACGGTTTTCATTTAAAAAATTTTTTTATCATATAATTGACATTTTGAAATGAATATGTGAGATATTTTGAATAAACTCTCCGAATTATGCCATTTACGTTCGTACCACAGCAAAATAATATGTATTGAAAATCACGGAGTGGCTCTTTAAATTCTTCGTTCTTATACAACGCAATTTCATTAAAATGATATCATAATTTCTTCACTGCGTTACGCAGATTATAGATCTACACGCGTAGCGAAGTGTAGCAGATAGATCATATTTTAATAAGATTGTATACAACGAAGCATGTAATAAACGATGAGCTAAAGGTTAAATGGGTCTGCTTGTATTCCTACAGTGACGAAAATGTCCGAGAGTTTCCATGATAGTTCCTCAGTACTGGAGAGTCCTCACTACCCTGGGCAATATACCACAGACGAAGAAAAAACCTACTACATCGTGATGCCTGATCCCACAGCCTACTATAGAGTAAGTCATTATTTTAAGTCTTATTATCAACATTTAATTAAATGAAATTAATGTCTCATATCATTCTATCTTCAATAAATAACCTCATTGATAGATGCAGTATTATTGGTTTTAAATCAAACTTAGATTTTTCAACATCGATCAACTGTATATTTACTACTACTACTACTACTACTACTACTACTACTACTACTACTACTACTACTACTACTACTACTACTACTACTACTACTACTACTGTTACTACTACTACTACTACTACTACTACTACTACTACTACAACTACTACTACTAGATAAATGAGCAACGAACTTTCTTCGGTTAAACTATCAAAATTCATGTCCCTACCCCAAACGATTAAAAGGCGTTCACACTAAAATGGCCGCCATTTATTTTACCCTGATATCTCTATACGACAACGGATATTCGGTTTTGCGAGATTGGCAGAGTGCCTGTGATGACTCCCTTTGGTCCGATATCGCAGTGCCAATATTCCTTAAATTGCTCGGTTTGATTAAGCAATGTAAACACAATTTTAAATATTCCATTTTCTCAGTAGTTATGGCATATATAAACATATATATTGAATAAAAGCCTGCCTTGAATAAACGCCGGACCTAAGGTCTCGTTGAAATAAATAATCGCTGGGATTTATTGATCAATGTGAACAGTCTTTTGAATATATTTAGCTCATCTGGCCTGTAAGGCCCTTATGGCATGGCATGGTGTCTGGCGTCCGTCCGTCCGTTAACTTTGCACATTTTCATCTTCTTCTCCAGACGCACAAGGCCTGAACGGCTGAAACTTTGTGAACAGACTGCTTGACTAGTGTGGAATATAATTTATAGCTTTTGTGTCCCTGTGGTCCCCTAAAAATATATTTTCATCTTCTTCTGGCCTTGAAAGCTTAAATGTTGTGTACAGACTCCGACTATTGAGGATTATTATTTACAGTTTTGATGACCCTATGGCCCCAAAAAGGGCTTGGTGAACATTTGTATCCTATATCATAGCTTATCAATTGAATATTTGAGCAATTTCCATATCTGAATTGATTACAGGTATCACATCGGCAAATTACAGGATTTGTGACCCTGTGGCCGCTATAAAGGGGGAAACCACATTGGCCATACCCTACAGCAAAATTAAATATGAAGCCTGATGAGCTACAAAGCCAATGGTTCTATTTTTATCTGGCATATATGCAAAGTTATTTGTCATATAACCATTGATAAGAGACTCTTTTTCAATGTTCACACTAAGAAATCAATGATGATGGTTATATTTATTGTTTTCCAAAATGCTTACACATATTTTGGCTTCGAAAAGAATAATCGCCTCCCTCGAATAATCGCTTACCTTGAATAATCGCCGGGTCCAATACCCGGTTGAATTTAACAATATCCGGACGGTTGTTCAAGGATTTACTGTGTCGATCATTACAGGTAGGCCTTCATGCGACCAATTTCGAAGTTGAGTACCAGTCAAACTGCGCATGGGACTATCTGCTTATCGACGGAAATGACGTCAACGGAAACTACATAGGCAAAATATGCGGGAATCAGAACAATATGGCGTTGGAGGGTAGGCATATTCCGAGGATTCAACTCATTGTATGATACCTCCTACTCCATCAGGAAAATTACACCCAGGCTACTGCAGTGCCAATATTTTTACAGTATCGTTTAAAGAGATGTCAAAGTTAAATATATATACAACAGTCCTTTCACTCGGGGACTGCTTATAATAGCCAGGTTAGGGTAAAATCATTCTAAAACTTATTTCACTAAGTACACGATAATCCATCAGGGAAGTTTCAATCAGCGAGGCTATTTTGGTATCGTATAGTCTGGAAGCCGTTCAGCACCGAATACGAGGTACCGTATTCTACCTATTAAGCGCCCTGGGCGGTTAAAAATTGGAAAGAGGGGACGCTTATTAAAATGTCTTAATCATTCAGTCGAATGATAAAAATGTTTGTATATTCTCGATCTGCATATAGATTTTAGCGAAAAGTTACAAATCCAATTACCGTGATTTAAGAGGACTGAAATCAAGTCTTCAAGGCAGTTTTTATGTAAAATTCATAGGTTTGTCATGTAAGGTATGCCTGGAAAGGGGGCGCTTAATTAGTTTTGAGTTAAAAGCATCGTTAGGGGGCGCTTACAGTGAGAGGGCGCTTATTACGTCGAATACGGTATTGAAGTTAGATATTCATCGAACCGGACTCTCACGCATTTACTGACAATAATAGCCTAGTCGTCGTCGTCATCAGCATCATCATTATCATCATCATCATCATCATCATCATCATTACCATCATCCCAATCATCATATGCATCACCACCACCACCACCATCGCCGTCATCATCATCATCATTATCATCATCATCACATCATCATATGTATCACCATCATCATTATCATCATCATCACTATAAACATCATCACAATCATCATCATCATATGTATCACTATCATCATTATCATCACCATCATCATCATCATCATCATATGCATTATCACCATCATCATCATATGCAGTACCACCATCTTTATTGTCATCATCATTATCATCATCATCGCCGTAGTCGTCATTACCATCATCGTCACCGTCAGCGTCATTTTCATCATAATCCTTTGATCGTGATCTTGATAGTTATTACCAGTGTCCGTGTTGCAGTGAGCGAGGTCCAGGACCATCTACTGATCAAGTTCTACTCTGACTACATGGTTACAGCGGGAGGCTTCCAAATCAACTACTATGTAACCAGAATGGATGGTACATAAAACCAACCAATCTCATTAAAATAGCATCATAGGTAGTGAGGAAAATAAGATCGTATTTTGATAAGAATGTAATATCATCAACCTCAACGATGTTAAGATGCTCAAACTTATATATGTTACATACTGATATCTCTACAAACTGCATGTTTCTCTCCAAACGGTATGATAACGCCTCGTTTCAATTTGCGGTTTATCCATCATAAATTGCATTCTTTGTGTAAACATGTATCATGTCTTTGAATATATAGGACAAAGTAAGAAAAAAGCAATTGCAATTGTATGATTGATTATTTGTGATAATATTTATGTGTGTGTCGATAAATACAACATCCATAATCCATAATTTAAACAATTACCTATATCCCTGAATATTAGTGTAAAACATACAAGTATATAAGATATTTCATTCCGTTGAGATTGTCATATGTATATATCAGCCCGAGCTTCGTTTTTCGCAACGAGCCAAAGGCGAGTTGCATTAAACCAAGCTAGGGGATGATATTGCATTTTCCACCTGCCAGACATGTGCACATACAGCCCATGCTTCAACGGGACGTGTACTCCTATAAACCTTGACGGCTACAACTGTTCCTGCTACCAGGGGTACTATGGTAACAACTGTCAGTGTGAGTACTCGTGTTGATCATTTAAAGGTACCTTTGTACGTTATTGAAGATAAAAGTCACGAACATGAAACCGAACGTTATCAATTGCAAGACAAACTTTTTAAACCAACTAAAGGGTTTCCTTAAAGGGGCATTAGCACGTTTTTTTGACAATTTCATATTTAAAATTTTTCACTGATAATTGTAAGTTTATGCTAAATGTATTATTTTGACAGTATAAAAACTCATTACATAAACTAATCATCCATAGTCAGAGGACAAAGTATGAAGATTGACTCAAAATCCATTGGCGGCTTTTGTGTGAACACCTTTAATTCATTTTGTGTGAGAAAAAGGAATTGCATTGCTAAACTTTACACTACATATTTGAATTATTACTGCTCCATTTAGCTTAAATACATTGTCTTTCCATTGGAACCATTAATTTTCATTTTTCTGACATCACCTTATATTCCCCCTAAAAACGTGCTACTGCCCCTTTAAAGAACGTTTCATGTTGGGTAAAGCTACAAAAATCCCTTACCTAGCTAGTCTTATCTTATTGTGTTCACACTAAATTCGTCGACTGCAGAATGTTTTTTTGTGACCAATTATTTACATAAACGAATATTTTGGATTGATGATAAGATTTTTTAATATCAACGGAAAATATAGATCAATCTGATTTAGATAATAAAAAATACAACATAAGAAAGTGACACAGTGCCTTTAATAACTTTCTATATTTTAATAGTCAGACAACCAAAGTAGTCTTTCTGTTAATCTATACCTAGCATGAGTATTTCCAAAAAGACCTTTACGGGTCACTCCAATCCAATCTCATTTTGATGATATTCTATCATTACATACCACTTGAACCTCGTTGTCCTTGGCAACCATTCATAAAAGATCTCGTTCATTATAGGTATCAGGACTGTTTTCGTAAGAACAGTCCTGATATCGGATGCAAGGACTCTTATGCATTTTTCTTTTAAACGGCACAAAATAAAATATATCAAAGGAGGTTATTGGCATAGTTGTCAATTTGTCTCGGGAAATGCTCAGACAGTATGTCCGTTCGGTCGAGCTCGGACAGACCTCACGGACAAACTGTCCTTGCATTTGCCGAGACAAATTAATAACTATGCCAATAACTATAACATACATACAAGTCAATTTTGCCTCATACAGGGCATTGCAGTATACCGTTTCTCCTCACTTTCGAAGCAAATGTACATGCAAGTTTCTTAGAATTATTACTGCTGTATTCCTACAAGAGACATCATGTGAATGTCTTCTGCTAATATTCTGCTTCTCTTCAGCTTGCCTTGAACTATAATATATACTTGCTAAATCCATGACCTTTAATTTGAAAACATCCAGAATAAATACAACAGATAATATCGTGCCTTGGACGATACTTTTGAGTAGTTTTATAATTTGTTTCACACGTGTGTTTCGCCAAGTAAACCTGGGCTTAGACATTTTCACACTGACCATTTTCATTAGTATAACAATTATTCTTTTTTTTTCAGTTAAAGAGTCAACTCCAGAAAATAACTCAAGTGAGCAAATTTATGATTGTCATTTTCATTAACTGTTTTCGTAAACTAATTAAATGTTCTTCATGGATGAAGGTTGTGCTTCGGACGCTTTTTCATTTGTCAGGCCGGAAATATTTGGGTCCGTGATCCCGGTTGAATGTCAATTGATGTTGTAAGCCGCGGCACCAAACTATTTATCATGTTGGAAGAAAAACTACTTTATGTCTATTTTGAGACAACATTTAACTTGATCTCACTCTGTACCGTGTTAATTTTCAGGGGTTTCTTTTCTATTTGTTTATCATTCTTTTGCAAAGCAGATGCAGCATCACATTTCCCCTTCAGCTGTCATGAACCGTTTTATCAAAATATTATTTTATCTGTTTGTCAATCTAAATAAACCTAGCCTCAATATTATCCGTTTCACTCCTATACTGAGTCTAGAAAGGTCTAGTAGGGGGTCGTGTCAGCCGACCTTTCTGCGACCTATGACCCTCCAACGTTATACGTGCGAAGGCAGACTATTGTGGCTTGGTAAGATGGGTTTTGAGTGGTTAATTCGATACGAGTTGTGACGCGACCCTCTATTTAGTCTGTCATCCACACTAAAGCAAAACTATTTAATTGATGACCAACCAAGTCTAGATCTAGAAAAGTATAGCAAGTCTAGATCGCTCAGCATCTTCTGGGCTCCTTATTGTTATAATACATGATTTGTTTAAAAATATTGTCAATATTGAAAAAAATACTTCTGAGACTAAATGTTAGTCTACCTTCTATTAGGCCTTTCTAGACTCAGTATAGGAGTTAAGCGGATAATATTGAGGCTAGGTTTACTTAGACTGTCTGTTTGTCAGCATGTGATTCCGCCGACTGCTACAACGGGTACTGTGAGATGATCAACGGCACCAGCTACTGTAACTGTTATGGTGGCTATTCCGGACCCACGTGTGAAAGTACGTATGCAATTCATATGTGGAAATAAATCATTGGTACGAATTCAGAAATTAACTTAACTTAACGGATGGAATATATGACGAATTAAACGTAATTTGAGTAAAGTTTGGTACGTATTGCAACAAACAAGCAACTGTTAACACATTGGATTTGTTAAAATGATGAGGTGTTCTTTTCAACATTTGGAAATATTTACATCGACAAATGATTAAAACCATTGTCCTACTTTAATAGTCTAATGTTCAGTTATGTAAAGCGACTAATTCTTCATTTACTTTGGCAACAAGATTTCCTAGCTTAAATTATTGAGTTTAAAACAATGTCGTGCGTCACAGCGTCATTTAAAAAGCTAATGAGGTACAGCACAAGATATTTATTTTATCTACAATTCAATGAAAAAACCTAGGCTTACCTTGTTCAGATATGAAATGAGGAAAAAGGGGTTGTCTCTATGCGTTCGTCATGGATTTCGGCAATGCAGTTAACTGATTCTCTAAAATCGCACCGCGATGATACTGTTACAATGTGCATTTTAAATGACTGAAAGATTTCTTCAAGTATTTCTTTGATTAATATGTTTCATATTGCTTTTATTCCAGATTATAACAACCATTCTGGAAACGGTAGTTCTGGAAATACAAGTATGTACATGACAATATTCATTCAAAATAAACAGTGTATAAAATAGTACCTAGCCTGTCCTGACATTTCATTGGCCAATTCCTTAGGGGAAAATAAGGAAAAGTTTGGAAACGTTACCAGTCCTGACAAAAAGTAGTCAGTTTAAGGACTGGCGGACAGGCTTTATTCCAAACACTGCAAATAAAACAAACTTAACCAAATACGATAGTTATAAATGTTACTAAGATTTCATCACACATTTTTCATTCATGCTTTTACTGTTTCAGCCAATCCCTGTTACTCCAATCCTTGTCTGAACGGAGGTTCCTGTATGGCTTCTAACGGCACTTACCAATGTTGGTGTCCTTATGGATATTCAGGCTACCACTGTCAAAGTATGTAAATGTTTTTATATATTTCAGACCTCCTATTAAGTATAGAATCTTTAATAGACCTACTGTTTTCATTATAATGCAAAAGTGTTTTCCTCATCAATGACAAAGTACCATGGCTGCAATTGTAAACGTGCGTTTATGACCATTTCGTTTTAAATCTCTTCCTAGATACACTATATGTCAGATGATTTAACGAACCCTTTTATACTTTGTCGACCCAAAATTGATTTAATCATGAAATAACATTCCTGACATGGGGCTATTGATTTGTAAATTTTAAAGGGGCAGTAGAACGTATTTTTAATAATTTTACAATTTCAATTATTCACTGAAAATTGTACGTTAATGCTAAATGTATTATTTTGAGAATGTAAAAATCTCGTTACACAAAGATTCTCATAAAGTCAATTGGCGACCATTTTTGTGTGAACATCTTTAATTCATTTTTTGATTGAAAAAGGACTAGCATGGCTGAACGTTACATTATATACATACATAATATGTATTTGATTTATTACTGCTTCCTCTAGTTTGAATACATTGTCTTTCAATTGGAACCAGTTATTTTTATTTCCTGACATCAAGTAGTATTCCCCCTAAAAACGTGCTTTAAGGTAAGGGCTTTCACATCACCCGACTAGTTCACTGGCTTCATCTGCTAAAGTAAGTGCTTAGCTTCTTTCATCTGAGATCCAATTAAAAAGAGGATATTATATGAGTGTCCATGACATACTATGTTTACGACACGATTTCCCGAGCGATAGCGAGGCATATACTGATATTTAGTTACGAGTGTCGTAAACATAGTATGTCATAGACACGAACATAATATTCTGTTTACTAACGTAATATCAAAATTAAAGAAACATACTCAAAACCTATTTCTCAGCGTAGGCGGACTTGCCGCCGCCGGCCCGTATAAATTGTGACGTCATAGGTGAACCGTTCAAAGCATTGTTTATAACGTAACGTCATAATTAAAATTATATATAAAAATATGGTTGAATCTATTTGTAGTATTTATGATATTTCATGTTTTTGTTTAGATTCCAATTCTTCTGGCAACCATTCTTCAAACTCAAGTAAGTTTGATGTGATATCAAATCTGTCTTTTCTCCCGACTCTTTAATTGTTGAGGTTTTGATCAATATATGTATTTTTATATTGTACAGTAATACATTTAAGCAGCGGAAAAGAGCTTCAGGGAACATGTTTTTTAATTAAAAAGAAAATTTAAAGAAAAGTTCACTTTATTTATAACATTCTCAATCAAATGATTGAGCAGTGTTCTGTTTCCCGATTTGCCGAGACAGAAAGATAAGTGAATCATATCTGGTCCCAGATTACTATTCCTGAGATTGGTGTTCAATTATTTGAGCAAACCATAAACTACTTTTTATGCGTGTCTAACAAGATCAAGTCAGTAAAATTAATGTTTATTTAATAATAATATTATGATAATATTATGCCGTTTCCTTCCAAAAAGGTGCTTGATAAGGCAACGTTTTATGAAATGTTACTTTATGCTTTTCAAGGTATAGACATGCTTCATGTATTTCTACTCTACCCATATTGATATACCGAATCGATCAGACTGTTATATTAGAATATTTTATGATTGTTGTATTGATAATTTGAATTACAAAAGTGAACGGTAAGGTGTCCAAAACATTCTTTTTTAGAAACAATTCTCAGCTTGCCAATTTGAAAATAATTATAATATAATTCTTCAATTTATCATCCCATTTGATTTCCTTGTGTTTATCTGTTCCTCAGCATGTGACTACAACAACTGTTACAACGGGTACTGTGAGAACATGAACGGCACCAGCTACTGTAACTGTTACTATGACTATTACGGATCCCAGTGCGAATGTACGTATGGATTGATATATATTCTAGATGAAAAGAAATGCGTGTTACAAGTTCAGAATATGTTTCAGTCTTTATCCAATTAATCAATCAAGTTGCCTTTGTTTAATCTTGTTATCAAACAAATAAAACATGATAAAAAGTTTCACTCTATGGAAGGCCACGTTATTTTAATGGAGAAGTGTATGTATTTAATAAAAAATGGAACATCCAGTATCATTTTGTAATTTTTTTACTGATTGATGCTTTTAGTTTATAATCATTTCAGATTCTTACAACAGTTCAGGAAACAGCACTACTGGAAACACAAGTATGCTTACGCTAAGTTCAACTTTTATTCAAAACATCATTAATCTTTGAAAAGAAGAGTTGTCATCTTTTATGACAGTGATGAGCTCCAATATTTTATTTCCTAATTTGTTTGAGCATTTTCTCATTGTAGAACAACAAATTCACTAAAAATAACATCTAAAACAAATCACTTTTTACAACACCTTATAAACTTGTTATTCTGAAAAAAAATCTAAAATTCTTCTCTTCTTTTATAATTCTTCATACCATTTACCTTGAGCTCTCGATGACCAATTATAGCCTATATAAACGTTTTTACTTGTTCCTCAGCATGTGACTACAACAACTGTTACAACGGGTACTGTGAGAACAACTACTGTAACTGTTACTATAACTATTTCGGATCCATGTGCGAATGTACGTATGAAATGGGTATATACTCAAGATGAAAAAATCCCTTTTACCGTTTCAAATATTCTCTCAGGCTTTATCCAATTAATCAATAAATTTGACTTTGTTTTATCTTGTTATTAATGAACTTTATTATTTAAAAAAATCTTAATTATTCTGTTATTATACAAATAGAACATGTCAATTTTTTTACTGATTGATGATTTTACTTTATTGATATTTCAGATTCTTACAACAGTTCAGGAAACAGCACTACTGGAAACACAAGTATGTTTACTCTAAAGTTTAACGTTATTCAAAATATTATGAATGCTTCGAAACCTCAATGTTATCAGATTAACTTTAGTAATCTATAATAAAAGACTATCAGAGAACGATTTAAAGAGGTGTCATCTTTTATGACAGACGATGAGCTCCGACTTTATTTCCTTATATGTGTTTTATCTCATTGTAGAACAACAAATTCACTACAATAATATCGAAAAGAAATCACTTTTTACAAACCCTAATAAATATGCTATTCTGAAACAATTGAGAAAATTCTTCTCTTCTTCTATAATTCTTCATACCATTTACCTTAAACTCTCGATTACCAATTATAGCCTATATAAACGTTTTTACTTGTTCCTCAGCATGTGACTACAACAACTGTTACAACGGGTACTGTGAGGACATGAACGGCACCAGCTACTGTAACTGTTACTATGACTATCACGGATCCATGTGCGAATGTACGTATGATATTTAAATATAATCTGTATAAAAGAAATGCTTGTAATGATTTCAGATATTCTTTTAGGCCCTATCCATTTCATCACTTAATTAAACATTGTTTTATCTTGTTATTAGTGAATTTAATAAATTTAAAATATCTTAGTTATCCTGTTCATTTACAAATAAAACATGATGAATATTTTCACTCTCTAGAGTTAAGGCCACGTTGTTTTAATGGAGAAGTATATGTATTAAAACGACCCCGGAATATGCAGTTTCATTTTGTGAATTATTTAACTGATTGATGATTTACCTTATCATTATTTCAGATTCTTACAACAGTTCAGGAAACAGCACCACTGGAAACACAAGTATACTTACTCTAAAGTTTAACGTTTTTCAAAATATCATAAACGCTTTAAAAACTCAATATTATAGGACTAACTATTTTACACATTATCATGAACACCACAAGAGATACTTGTTATAAATGGTATAGATGTAGATAAATCGTGTCAACATCGATTCTCGATGCCATGCATTTTATCTTTTATACACTGTCCTGTACTGTAAATGAGATAACCACAGGATTAAACATTGAAACGTTTTTCGTTCTCGGACATCTTTCATTTCTCTATTGTCTGTATGTATGTTAATTCAACATTTAAAATTTGTTAAAAACGTTTCATTCTCGGGCATCAATTATTTCTCTATTGCTTTTATTCATGTTACTTCAAAATTAAAACTGTTGAAATTTGTTACGTTCTTGGACATTAATTATTTCTCTATTGCTTTTATTCATGTTACTTCAAAATTAAAACTGTTGAAAGATGTTACGTTCTCGGACATTGAATATTTCTCTATTGCTTTTATTCATGTTACTTCAAAATTAAAACTGTTGAAATTTGTTACTTTCTCGGACATTGAATATTTCTCTATTGCTTTTATTCATGTTACTTCAAAATTAAAACTGTTGAAAGATGTTACGTTCTCGGACATTGAATATTTCTCTATTGCTTTTATTCATGTTACTTCAAAATTAAAACTGTTGAAAGATGTTACTTTCTCGGACATTGAATATTTCTCTATTGCTTTTATTCATGTTACTTCAAAATTAAAACTGTTGAAAGATGTTACTTTCTCGGACATTGAATATTTCTCTATTGCTTTTATTCATGTAACTTCAAAATTAAAACTGTTGAAAGATGTTACTTTCTCGGACATTGAATATTTCTCTATTGCTTTTATTCATATTACGACAAAGTTAAAACTGTTGAAAGATGTTACTTTCTCGGACATTGAATATTTCTCTATTGCTTTTATTCATGTTACTACAAAGTTAAAACTGTCGAAAGATGTTACTTTCTCGGACATTGAATATTTCTCTATTGCTTTTATTCATGTTACTTCAAAATTAAAACTGTTGAAACTTGTAAAACCGAATATACATATTTTTAACTAAGACATAAATGTGCAGAGAAAACAACATGGAACCAGCATTTAAGACCTAAAGAAAGATGGAAGGAAGATATATCTTGTTGATGGGTTGTTGATGGATCAGTTTGGTTTATTGTTATAATTCTAAAATTCTTCCATTCCATTCACCATCCCCTTTTAACTTTAAAGGGGCAGTAGCCCGTTTTTTGATAATTTAATATTTTGAATGTTTCACCGATAATTGAATGTTAATGCTAAATGTACTATTTGCTAGTGTCAAAACTCTTATTACACATACCAATCATCCATAGTCAGAGGACAAAGTATGAAGATTCACCTGAAATCCATTGGCGGCCATTTTGTGCGAACACCTTTAATTCATTTTGTGTAAGAAAAAGGAATCGCATGGCTAAACTATACATTATATATCTGAATTGTTACTTTTGCTAATTGTGTCTTTCAACTGAAACCATTACTCAGATTTTCATTTTCCTGACATCACCTTATATTCCCCCTAAAACGTGCTACTTCCCCTTTAAAGGGGCAGTAGCACGTTTTTTGACAATTTTATATTTTTAATTTTTCACTGATAATTGTACGTTTATGCTAAATGTATTACTTTGATAGTGTCAAAAATCTCATTACATAAACCAATCATCCATAGTCAGATAACAAATAATAAAGACTAACATAAAATACATCGGCAGCCATTTTTGTGTGAACACCTTTAATTCATTTTGTGTAAGAAAAGGAATGGCATGGCTTAACTTTACATTATATATTTTATTTATAACTGTTTTATTTAGTTTAAATACATTGTCTTTAGATTGGAACCATTTATTTTCATTTTCCTGACATCACCTTATATTCCCCCTAAAACGTGCTACTGCCCCTTTAAGCTCTCAAGGGCCAAATAATGAATTACATGTATATACATTAAATATATAAACGTTTTTACTTGTTCCACAGCATGTGACTACAACAACTGTTACAGCGGTTACTGTGAGAACAACTACTGTAACTGTAACTATGGCCATTACGGATCCATGTGCGAATGTACGTATGAAATGGGTATATACTCTATATGAAAAGAAATGCTTGTTACCAATTCAGATATTCTTACAGGCGTTACCCAAACAATCGATCAATTTCTTTCTACTTAGTCTTGTTATTAATGAATTTGATTTTTTGTATATGTGTATTATGTTTAAATTATTCTGTTACTGAAATGTTAAAAAAACATGGTGAAAGTGTGACTCTATTTTCGGGAAGTATTTGACCTAAATCAGTATAGAATGAACAGCATCATTTTGTCATTCATATTTCTGACTGGTTATTTTCATTTCATGTTTATTTCAGATTCTTACAACAATTCTGGCAATAGCAGTACTGGAAACACAAGTATACTTATTTTTAGTTATTATTTAAAAGATCATATCATATCATGCATATCAATCATATCATACTATATTATATTATTTTACACCCAGGGGCAAATGAAACGATACCATATATAATGCATTATAGATTAAGCTACGAGTGATAGTTCACGCTGAAAGAGTTATTGCATATCTTCAAGAGCTAACTGAACTAAGTTTTTAATTTCAAAGCCATATCTGATAACGCTTTTGAAAACATCGCCGATAGGATAGTGAAAATGGTCTTTTTGCTTGTTTATGTCATTTCTTTTGCCCCTGAGTGTATTGGGAAAATACAATTATTTCTATCATTATTATGGTTTACGTTGCATCTGGTTCTCAGCATGTGACTCCACCAACTGTTACAACGGCTACTGTTACAACACTGGCGGCACCAGCTACTGCGACTGCTGGGAAGGGTACTACGGTTCTATGTGCCAGGGTACGTCAGAATATTGTCGATTGATGTATATTTTGTAACAGTGAAAAAAATTGGATGATTAAAAACAGCAATCTCAGGCAGCTAATTTTTGGCAATCTGATACTACGTAAGACGTAATAAACGCGAAAAGATGTAACAACTGCTGTAAATTGTTATAAAACGCGGTAAAGAGTTATACTGCGATAAATTGTAATAGACTATGCATACCTGAAATGAGTAAACATGAATTTCTCTCTTTGAATCACTCTTGTAATGATGTCAATATTTTAACGACTATCTAAACCAAATTGATGAGAAAGGTTGACTTACAAGAAAATAAAGAATGAGTATATACCAATCAAAGAAGAGACGTTTATAAAAGTGCGAGCGAGTAAGAAGGTTTTAAAGGGACAGTGGCACGTTTTATGGGGAATATAAGGTGTTGTCAGAAAAATGAAAATTAATGGTTCCAATTGAAAGACAACGTAGTTAAAATAAATGACGCATAGTTAATTCAAATATTTAACGTAAAGTTTAGCAATGCAATTCCCTTTTCTTACACTAAATGAATTAAAATGCCCGCCAATGGATTTTATGTTAATCTCCATACTTTGACCTCTGACTATGGATGATTGGCTTGTGCAATGTGATTTTTGACACTGTCAAATTAACATTAAGCATTAACTTCCATTTATCAGTGAAATATTTGAAATATAAAATAATCAAAAACGTCCCCTGTAACGTGTCGTCAGCAATCTGTCATGTATTCAACATCTGTTATCAAAGAGCCACTCCGTGATTTTCATCACATATCGTTTTGCTTTGATAAGAACGTTAATGGCATAATTTATTATATATATTTAAATTAGTTCACATATTCCGTCTCAATTGGAAAATAGATAAATAGATGAATGCTACAGTGTAGTTTTTAATGCAAATCTTATATCAGGTATTCGCGGGAGCCAAATTCGAACCTCACGTCCAATAAACATGAATACTTAATTTAGTTATATATCCTTTCAAACATTATCAACTCGTTGCAGTCGTTCTGACTGCTTTAGATAAGTTTCTAAAATTACGTTTGAATGATTGACGCGCGTCGATGTTCGGTTTTCGATGATAAAAGCGACTTCAAACTTTCTGTTGTAACGGTACGATGCCGATAAGCTTTAAAATGAAAATTTCCTACAGAGTAGATACTTCTCGATCAGATGACACTTTTGGTAAAGTTTGGCATATATGACCTCTCACAACTCACGGAGTGACTCTGTAAGTATTCGTAACTTAAAAATATATCAATTCGACTATCCTTTATTTTTTTAACTGTTCATTTCATTGCAGATTCTTACAACAGCTCAGCAAACACTTGTACGTATATTGAGTGTTTATTTCTTGATACTAGCAGTATGAACATAACATTTTCATAATACGGCCCACACGACATTTTCTCCCCTTGAAATCGATTCTCCTGTTTCTCACGATAAGTCGCTGTAATAACGTAAACTCCATATGTTACAACAAATAATAATCATCGTTCATTGAAGCTTAAACCAAATTAAACCAAGTTCTCAAGCACAGTTCTTATTAACATAACTGCCTCTTTTCTCGTGAAGTCTGTGTCTTCATACTTTGCAAGATCACGTTTTTGAATTATCACCTTTAAATCTCGTTTGAGGAAACCTTCTGAATTTACGCTTTATCGAATAATAAGATATTTCTGAATTGTGTTTTATGTTTCTTAGCATGTGATACTACTAACTGTTACAATGGATACTGCATACATGAGAACGAAACCAGCTTCTGTAACTGTTATGAAGGCTATTATGGATACATGTGTCAATGTAAGTATTTATTTATAAATTAATATTCTGAATAAAACATAATTAGGAATATTCAAACATTTTGAAAATACGAGAGAAAAAATTTTCATTGACCACCAGATGAAATATATATATCAATCATAACAAAAAACAATATATCCTTATTATATTGTCTAGTTTATATTGAATTAAATTATATAGGCCTACTTTCTGGCAAATAATCGCTCATCTCTTGACTTATTTGTTCAGAAATATCTCTAGTGTACGTTGCCGGGCCTGTCATTTATAACCATTGAAATTCTTTATTTGAATTCCTTTGTAAAGATTATGTGCACATGAACACATTATATGCATTTTTTCAATATTAAAATCTTGATTCGTTCAATTCATTCAGATTGATTATTTTAGCTTTATTTCAATTTCAGATTATAACAATAATTATGGAAACAGCAGTTCTGGAAACACAAGTACGTAATTCAACTTTTATTAACACTTCATCCATCTAGTCGTCTGTACACTGTTCACTTTTTCAACTTCATAAGGAACGTAGATCCTTTGATGAAGAAATAATGGATACTTGAGATTGATACCTGACGGGTTAGTGACTCCGTAGCACATAGGGCACCGATGCAACGGCCTAAACAAGTATTTTTCTAACGAAAAAAAAATTAAAAAGCTGAACATTGCTGTACAGACTTTTTGGCAATAAGGTGAAATAATTTTAAGATCACGTGACTATGTAGGCCCCTGATCAAGACAACACTGATCGCAACCGTTAAACTACTTTCTTATAAGTCTGATCAGCTACAGAGGCTATGGATCTTTAAAAGCATCATGAACACCACATGATTCAAATCATTCATTCATCATCAATCATTTTTAGCTCATCAGGACTGAAAGTCCAGATGGGCTTATGGCATGGCCCTTCGTCCGGCGTCCGTCCGTCGTCCGTCGTCCGTCCGTCGTCCGTCCGTCCGTCCGTAAACTTTTGACACTTTCGACTTCTCCTCATGAACCATACACATTAGAGAACTGAAATTTTGTGTACAGGTACCTTAGCATATGGAGATTCTAATTTGTAACTTTGGTGACCCTGTGACTCCAAATAGGGAAACAGGGGTCACAACCTTAAAAACCTATTTTCATCTTCTTATCCAGTTCTAAAAGGACTAGAGAGTTGAAAATGATATGTGCAGACTCCTTGGCCAATGGGGATTCTTAATTGTAAATTTAGTGACCCCATGACCCCAAATAGGGTCACAGGGGTCACAACCTTAAAAACCAATTCTCATCTTCTTCTCCAGTTCCCAAAGGACTAGAGAGTTAAAAATGATATGTGCAGACTCCTTGGCCAATGGGGATTCTAATTTGTAACTTTGGTGACCCTGGGATCCCAAATAGGATCGCAGGGGTCACAATCTTAAAAATCAATTCTCATCTTCTCCAGTTCCAGAAGGAGTAGAGAGTTAAAAATGATATGTGCAGACTCCTTGGACAATGGGGATTCTAATTTGTAACTTTGTTGACCCTGTGACCCCAAATAGGGTCACAGGGGTCACAACCTTAAAAACCTATTTTCATCTTCTTCTTAAGATCCAAAAGGTCTAGAGAGCTGAAATTATATGTGCAGACTCCTTGGCCAATGGGGATTCTAAACTGTAGATTTCGTGACCCTATTACCCAAATGAGGGTCACAGGAGTCACAACCTTAAAAACTTATTTTCATCATCATCTTCAGTTCCAAAAGGTCTATTGAGCTGAAAGACTGCATGTAGACTCCTTGGCCAATTAGAATTCTAAACTGTAGGTTTCGTGACCGACCCCAAATAGGGTCACAGGGGTCACAATCTTAAAAACCTATTTTTCTCCATTAGATGACAGTCTTTGGCAAATTTATTTCTCCTTGGATATTTTAGTGTGGACTTCTTTCACTGTCTAATATTGGCGATCTAGAAAGTGTTGAATAATAATAAACCATTTGGGTATAGAAATTTATTCCGAAATCGTTACATTTGTCTTGTAATTTTTTTATAGGTTTTCTTGCAATATAAACATCAGTTTCATTTTTAGCTCATCTGGCCTGTTAAAGCAAACTTGATATGATGCCTGATGAGCTACAGAGCCAATGGCTCTATTTTTACAATTTGTAAGATACCTTTTGTTCAAAGGGGCAGTAGCACGTTTTTAGGGGAAATATAATGTGATGTCAGAAAAATGGAAATTAATGGTTCCAATTGAAAGACAATGAATTTAAACTAATTGAAGCAGTTATAATTCAAATATATAACGTAAAGTTTCACCATGCGATTCCTTTTTCTTACACAAAATGAATTAAAGGTGTTCACACAAAATGGCCGCCAATGGATTTTATGTGAATCTTCATACGTTGTCCTCTGACTATGGATGATTGGCTTGTGTAATGAGATTTTTGACAATGTAAACATAATACCTTTAGCATTAACTAACATTTATCAGTGAAATGTTTGAAATATGAAATTATCAAAAAAACGTGCTACTGCCCCTTTAACGTGTCGTCAGCAATCTGTCATGTATTAAACATCTGTTACCAAAGAGCCACTCCGTGATTTTCATCACATATCGTTTTGCTTTGATAAGAACGTTAATGTCATTATTTGTGAAATATATTTTAATAAGTTCACATATTCCGTCCCAAATGGAAAATAGATAAATAGATGAATGCTACAGTGTAGTGTTCAATTCAAATCTTATATCAGGTATTCGCGGGAGCCAAATTCGAACCTCAATTCCAATAAAAATGAATACTGAATTTAGATATATAATTATCCTTTCAATCATTATCAAATTTTGACACTGTCAAATTAATACATTAAGCATTAAATAACATTTATCAGTAAAATATTAAAAATATAACATTACCCAAAAACGTGCTACTGCCCCTTTAAGGTTTTGCTACTATGTTTCAGCCGACCCCTGCTCCTCCAACCCGTGCCTGAACTGGGGTAGCTGTATGCCTTCTAACGGAACCTACCAATGTTGGTGTGCTGACGGCTACTCGGGTGTCAACTGTCAAAGTAGGTTTATGTTTATATATTTGAGTTCATACATACATATCTGTTCTTATATTATGAAAAAGGTTAAGATGCTACATCATAAATACAGGTTATCATGAGAGTGTGTTTTGGGATCGTAAATATCCTGCATTGGGAATAAACATTGTATTTTGCGAGCCTTGGCGAGCTAAATACATAGTGTGAGCATGAAAACTTCTTTATCATACTATGTCATTTTTAATTTTTATTTTAGAAAAATACTTTTTTAAGAGTTGACATTGTTTGAAAACATGGGCGCATTGATATATGCAAATGAACAGTGTAATGACTGCGACGGTGAATTGACAAAATATAATTCCTTCTTATAAATGCCATTAAATACAGTTTTAGTTATTAAGTCACAACTCAATCGATGATTTTATAATTAAAACATTTCGACGTGTCTTTGACGTTAAAACTTAAGACAGAATATATGCTCATAAAAGTATTTTTACGAGTCATTTGATCCCAATACTTAATCATACTTTGTAAACAATAAGCAATTTTTTCTGTATATTTTTTATTATACCAATTATGTTACATGATCTTATTAGCAATTTTTCAGATTAAGTACAAATATGTAATTGACTTTTTTAATTTAGTGAACATTTATATGTAGGGTTTTTTACTCTATGTACTCTTTGTATATTATGAAAAAAACAGTTATAATTCTCCTTGTTGTATATAATGTGTTGTATTCATACTTTATATACAGAATAACACAAAAATTGATAATTTAAAAAAAGTTATTTCTCATGAATAATTCTTAGTTTCTTTAATTTAACATTGCATTTAATAATTTTAGGACTTAACTTTGAATATTATAAACAACAATATTATTATTTACAATGAATAGTTAAAATAAGAGAAAAATGCATAATGAAATTGAGTGATTTTCTTAAAATCAGGCAGAGACTAATTTCCACATAATGTACAGTGTAGATACAGAATTGCTTCATGCAATTTACCTTGAAATTAAATAATTTGTTTCACCTTTAGTCCTATACCAGGATTTGAGTTAATTCTATGACAAATATACACGTATGTTCAATACAAAAAATGGACCTTTCATGATGAAAACTATGGTATGAAGGCCTTGGAAAATTAAAAAGGGTAAAAGTTGACATAACAAGAAATTGTACAAATTATTGACAAGTTATCAAAAGGTTTTTATTTGTTTTATATCATTTTTGTATTTTAGATTGTGTTGCCCAGTTATCAGTTCCTTATTAATCTCAAACCATTAAATGCTTACTTAAATTGTCTAACTGTACATGTTGATTAAATTTGAATTAACTAGAAATGTATTCTGTAGGGATTAAAGATATCAATATAATACGTTTTTAATCTTTCCATGCCATGGAACCAGTTTTTCTCCTATCCTGAAAACAAGACATACCATAATTTTTGTTTCCAAATACACGTAAACATAACTGATTATGAAGGGTGTCTATAAACATACATTCAGTGATTATTTTTTTAATCATTATATCCCGTTTAGCAAGCATTTTACATACCTTTAATCTTATTTTATTAGTGAAAAGTGTACATTCAGAAACTCAACAATGTAGTGTGATGGAGTAGATGAAACCACAACGGTAGTTGTCAACAAAAATCTGGAAACGAAAATATTGAGCCTGAATATCTAAGCATTTTGAACTTCACGTAAATAATTTAATGAGTTATTATTTCCTGTAGATATAAATTCAATTTTAAGTGCTCATGTTCAATGAAAACAATAGATATAGAGTGAACATTCATGAAAAGGTCTTTTTTTTGCAAAGGGATTTGCTTTCCTAAAAGTAAAATAATAAAGATAATACTCGAAAGAAATGAGAAATTACATGAGTTCTTTTTCATAATTAAACAATTTGGTTTTATATATTCAATTAATTATGACTATCAATATCCTGTCATAAATTTGTTAAGTATAAGATTTATGTTTACTATACGGTCGAAAAAACTGTTAACGGCTTAAATTTATATTTCTGAATGGCCTCGAAACGCGACGTCAAAAGAAAAAGGATGTTAAACACCCTTTAAAACCAAATATCTGATTTTTGTGCGAATTAACACTAGTCCAAAGCTAAAATTTAACGCATTCAACACCGCTGACGCCATAGCGAAACGTGTGTTTGTCACCGGAAGTGGGTACATCTCCCCGAGCGAACGAGAGTTATGGGGCCCTATGGCAGCTTGCGTTAAAACAACGAACATTTAACGGATAGCTAAACTAAAAGATACGCTGTGCAGTCTATTGTCCAAAGTTAACAGCCCAAAGCAAAAAACACTGAAGATGGTTAAATGAGGTATTAAACATAAGACTTGAACTGCCTTTGTACCTGTGAGTAAAATTTTTCGATCGGTTCATTCAATAATATGATAAAAATAACACTTTATTATCCTCAGTACAAGTACTTGTTGGTAATTTGTTTCGTGCCTAGGCACCCGGCAGCCACAGTGCAGCGCCAGTTAAATTAAAAAGTTCTGCCTTTACAATGCTGAGTGTCAAGCAAGACAACAACTCCCACCTTTTAAAGTCTTTTGGTATGACGCGACGAGCGGACACTCACGATTGCAGTGTTTTTGCACTTCAAATCAGTCAAATATATGGCTAAAGAACCATACAGTTTTGGTATTATTTCTTGAATTAATGTCTATGCTTTGTACCATTTATATTCCGATATCTCTCCCCGTCACACAGGCGTTCAAAATAACAACGCTTGTGACGTCATCGGAAATTTCAAAAGTAGTTCCGACCTTGACCTTTGAAATTTGCATCTCAATCCGTATATGACCCCAGCGGATACCGAAAATATCCGTTTGCTTTATTGCCGCGAACACTATCCATTGTATGATAAAATGTTATATGGGTTGAGTTTATATAGATCTTCAAAAGCAATATTCATTGTGTAATTCGTTAATGAAAAAACTCACAGAATTATTATAGGTTGGGTGCTGATCCATGTTTAGAGTTTAGAGTTTAGTTTACATAGAAGATAACTGGGTTTTATCAAAAAGTTGGTGAGGTTAAATAAACTCGAAAGGGAGTGAGAGGTAATATGAAAACTCGGAATCTAAATAAAATGTAGGATTAAAGTAAAAAACCTTAACATAGATCCTCTATAACATGTTCTACTTTTTAGAGGGTGTAGACTTTTTACCAAAGTTTTGCTAATACTTTATTTTCGATGATTAGTTTTAATCAAGAAAATGTATGCTAACTGTAACGAACCAAGTACAAGATATTCTGACTAAAACATAAACACAGACAAAGAAATGATTTGTGTAAAACTTTTTATGCCCCCGAATCGGAGATTCCGGGGATATATTGTTTTTCACCTGTCCGTCTGTCCGTCTGTCTGTCCGTCTGTCCGTCTGTCCGTCCGTTTGTCCACAATTTATTTTAACCTTGGTCATAACTTTTGATTGGTCAGAGCTAGGTCTTTGATACTTGACATATGGATCCCTTGTGATAAGACCTTTCAGATGACACCATGACATTTGACCTTGTGACCTTGACCTTGACACAGCGAGCCTTTTCCGAAAACTTTAACCTTGGCTATAGTTTCTATACTGTCAGTGCTAGGTCTTTGATACTTGACATGTGTATCCCTTGTGATGAGACCTTTCAGATGACACCATGATATTTGACCTTTTCCGTCCGTCCGTCCGTCTGTCCGTTTGTCCACAAAAACTTTAACCTTGGTCATAACTTTTGATTGGTCAGAGCTAGCTCTTTGATACTTGACATATGGATCCCTTGTGATGAGACCTTTCAGATGACACCATGACATTTGACCTTGTGACCTTGACCTTGACACAGCGAGCAGGATGCATCCGGGGGCATTCGTGTTTCACAAACACATCTTGTTTTGTATACATAAGCGTAAATTGAAATAATCATCATTTGTCTTTTTTTTCAATCAGATTCGAATTCTTCGACGAACCACTCTTCCAACGCAAGTAAGTTGACTTCGTACACCCTTGAAATATACGACTGGGAGAAACTATCACGTCATCCAAATATTTATTTATTGTATTTTTCATTTGTTCTACACACCTTCCAAACACATGAGGGTTTTTAGCTCACCTTAACAAAGTAAATGTGAGCTTATGTCGTGGCGCTTCGTCCGTCGTCCGTCCGTCCGTAAACTTTCACGAAAAAGACTACTCCTCCTAAACGAATCCAGATATCATTCTGAAATTGTAGTATGTTATACCCATGGTGAATCCGCACAGAAAGGTAGACGTTGCAGTTTTGAGAATCCAATATGGCCGCCATGGCAGCCATATTGAATTTTCAATTAGATTTCATGAAAAGGACTACCCCTTCTAAACCAATAGAGATATCATTCTGAAATTGTATTATGTTATACCTATGGTGATTCCGCACAGAAAGGTAGACGTTTCAGTTTTGAGAATCCAATATGGCCGCCATGGCAGTCATATTGAATTTTCAATTAGATTTCATGAAAAAGACTACTTCTCCTAAACCAATCTAGATATCTTTTTTAAATTGTAGTATGCTATACCCATAGTGATTCAGCACAGAAAGGTAAACGTTTCAGTTTTCAGAATCCAAGATGGCCGCGATAGCAGCCATATTGACTTTTCAGCTGAAGATGACACATCATTATTATTAAATTTTAAGCTTTCATCAAGTGATCACTCGCACCATATAATTCTCTAATTTGAACTTACTAATCATAATATTATCTTGAATATGGAATATTTAAGATTGTCATGCAAGTTGTTCTATATTTTTAAGTGTTTCTAAAATAAATTAAGATGAAAGACAAACATAATTGATTAATTTGTTTAAAATCTTTATGGCAACTAGCTGCAAAAACCCAATCACATTAAACATCATGTTACAGTTTAAACAATGGTATCTCCCTTATATTCCTTTAAATACCACACATAAGGTGTCAACCAGAGTTCAGATATTCCTGTTGAGTCCACTATGCTTTCTAATACACATCCCAATACAGGATGCTAGCATCACAGTGTCAGCTGCTAGTCTGTTGCATAATCAACCTGACCCAATTGATATGGTAGAGCATTATGCTATATGGCCATTTGTATGCAATAAGAGTTATGGAAATTAGACTTATATTCTCATGACAGTGATATGTTCTTTCTAAGAATAACAACTTACACAAAACTTGACAACAATAAGCTTTGTGTTTAGCAATCTACATAAGTTGATGTGGAAAGAGTTATTTTGCATCAGGTTCCAGTTCCTGTGTTTTACTCATATTTGTACCATTTCTTTATCTAACAGAAGTTCTTCTTGACACAAACTCAATTTAGGACATAAGCTAACTATGTTTTGTGAAATTATATATATTTTTCACAACAGTGCATGTTCTCTCCCGTCAAGTCTTTTAATACCACACATAAGGGCTTAGTCAGAGTTCAGGTTTACATGCTCAGCACACTATGCTTCTCCAAATACACAAATTGCTACACTCTCCTAAAAAAACATGATGGCAGCCATAATCAATTATCATATAAAAGATGGTTACACAATTAAACCATATTACCACATCATTCATTTTAAGGTGAGCTTCTGTACCCTCGGTACTTTTATTTAAGTTATAGTCAGAGCTTAACCAATCACCTAAAAACTTCCAAAACAGCTCATCGTGTAGTTCAATTAAAGGAGATGTTTTGCTGCAAGTATTGTTCTCATAAGATTCATGAAACAAATATTAATTTCCACAGCTGTTGTACAGTAAGTATCTTTTATAAAACACAAGCGTTATTCTATTTTCACATATTTGTCTTTACACTGTTATTGAAAAGTAAAAATAAAATTACAACCATTCCCTTTTTAAAATAATGACCTTTTAGGATGCTCCAACTTTCTATGTCAAGTTTCAATCTTGTTTGTTGAAATCTGAAAATTTCCACGTGATTTTATTACAAGAAAGCTTTTATTGTTTTAATTTGTTCCTCAGCATGTGACTACAACAATTGTTACAACGGATACTGTGAGAACATGAACGGCACCAGCTACTGCAACTGTATGGAACACTACTACGGATCGAAGTGTCAATGTAAGTTCCTAAAATAACCGTTAAATATCCCTTTACATAAACATGATAACAAGACATTAATTATTATTTCGTGCTTTTCGGGAATATTTCAACAATTACCAGTGCCATTTATTCGACTTCGGTTGGTACTTACTAAGATGTGTTTCAGTTTCTAAAATAATTGTATTTTGAAAAAAAAGTATAAAAATATTTCTGATTTGAAACATGAAAACAAATTTTACCCAAAATTCTTACCTAGAATTCATGATGTACATCAATAACAAGGCATATTGTGAATAAGCCTTTCGTTTTCTCATTGTTCTATATTGCTTTCTAGATAAACGTGAAGTGGCTGGAAAATAAAATCTTGAAGAGTGTAATGTTTTGCCCTTTCGGGCAAAATTTATCGCTAATCGGCAAGCTTTAAATAACTCAGTATTTACGATTAGGGCGAGTAATGCCTTATGGGGTTGTTGGTTGCATGCATGTCTTTCTCAATAGACACTGACATAAAAATATTGTTCTACCAATGAATGAAAGAATTGTATGTATTCCTGGTAAAAAAAAACATTTGAAGTATATGGTATTGAATATCATTTCTTAGTTTCTGTCCAGAAATAATATTTTTTAAGAATGACTATTTAATCTAGACTTATTTTTCAGTCTACCATTCTGCTGTGTTTTACGGAACCTCAACAAACACTCAAGGTAATATAAAAACCATTTATAGACATTCAAGAACATAATGCCTGCAGATTTTGGGCACAAATTCAAAACCTCCTAGTTACAATAATACTTATTTTTAGAGTCATCCCTAGTTTATATTTCTTAAATTCTATAGCTGCCTATCCTATCAAATGTTTCGTTAAGATCACCCTCGGTTAAGTGTAGACCGTTTTCTAACCATAGACGTAGCTCAAGTCATAAGATCTTTATCAACCAACCAGTTTGCCGTCTATTAAAGGGTGGGGTAGACATTTGCGACGGAATCAGGACAAAGGCCTGCTTTGATAAACTATGGATTAACCAACACACATCCTATAATAATCTTCACCAAGTCTGTTTGATGCTCCAGAATGGAGAGACTATATGCTGGAGAAGGTCCAGGACGCTCTGGAGCGAGCAACAGCTCCGTACACCTCCTTCTCAGACAGTCTCGAGCACAGCAAGGAGGCGCTCAAACTCATCATGCAGCTCTTGAACGGCCCCTAGAGTGTCAGGTAGCTTATAGTTTAGTTTTATCATAGTTCAACCAGTAACCAGCTCTTGAACAGCCCCTAGAGTGTCAGGTAGCTTATAGTTTAGTTTTATCATAGTTCAACCAGCAACCAGCTCTTGCAAAGCGCTTAGATAAATATGCAGAGGCAAATAGTTAGTTTTATCATTGTTCAACCAGAAAACAACTCTTGAAAAGCGCTTAGTGCCAAGGTAGCTAATACTTTAGTTTTGGATAAATGTGCGGGGGCTAATAGTTTAGTTTTATCAAAGTCAACCAGAAACCAGCTTGTGAACAGCTTCTAGAGTGCAAGGTAGCTTACAGTTTAGTTTTAACATAGTTCAACCAGACACCTGCTCATAAACAGCCCCTAGAGTTCCCAGGTAGCTTATAGTTTAGTTTTATCATAGTTCAACCAAATACCAGCTCTTGAACTATCTAGATAGCTTATAGTTTAGTTTTATCACAGTTCAATCAGAAACCTGCTCGTGAACAGCCCCTAGAGTGCCAAGGTAGCTTATAGTTTAGTTTTATCATTGTTCAACCAGAAAACAGCTTGTGAACAGCCCCTAGAGTGTCAGGTAGCTTATAGTTTAGTTTTATCATTGTTCAACCAGAAAACAGCTATTGATCAGCCCCTAGAGAGTCGGGTAGCTTATAGTTTAGTTTTATCATTGTTCAACCAGAAAACAGCTTGTGAACAGCCCCTAGAGTGCCCAGGTAGCTTATAGTTAAGTTTTATTATAGTTTAACCAGAAAACAGCTTGTGAACAGCCCCTAGAGTGCCCAGGTAGCTTATAGTTTAGTTTTATCATAGTTCAACCAGAAACCTGCTCTTGAACAGCCCATAGATAAATGTGCGGGGGTTAATAGTTAAGCTTGATCATAGTTCAACCAGAAACCAGCTAGCTAATAGTTTGGTAAAACATGTCTTTATTATCAGAAGGTTCATAAACCTATTCTTGAACAGCTTGTAGAGAGTTTCAAAGGTACACCGTGGTTCATTTATACATATGTCAACTATCTGAAACAGTGCATAGATACTTTCCATTGTAAATATTAGATTTTAAGATCATATGTCAATCAGGGTTAGAAAATTTAGTATGATATAGACGACGGCGTGAAAGTTTAATCAACAGGCTTACTCACAGTTCAATAATTCATTAGGTAAATATATTGCGGTCAAGCTTTCTTTCAGGGATATAAGTAGAACCCCAACTGTGTCAATAATAATGAAATATGCATTTCTAAAAATAAATATTAACGATTCTGCCACCCCTTTAAAAAAATGTAGCACTATAAAGTATCAAAGTATATCAAAGTGTATGTTAGGTACATTCAAACATAATATCATAAAAATATAATTCTGAATTGCTTTGCACATCTAAGCATGCTTCTATTTCTATCATTTCAAGGTTGTGAGCGATGTCAGCAAGGGAGACAACCCTTCTCAAGAGGCGTGAATAAATTTTCAATCGAAAATACAAGTTTCTGTGTTTTATCTTCTCAACCAGATTATTTCAAAGTCTTACGGAATTGGTCTCTATGGTGTCAAACAGTGTTGCAATCGCGCTATATAAATATTCATATATATATAATGTTTGTTCCTCCATCTCTTGGCAGATCAAAATGGATTAACTGACAATATGTGTTTTTCGTTGTGACGTTCAACCACACAGCTCATTCTAACACATTCTAATGAACGCATAAATGCATAAAATCAATGTTTTCACATCATGTTTTACATTACATGAGAGAGAATGTTTAGATATATAATTATACAAAGGATAGTAAACTATTTCCAGAAACTCATTTACTCCTGTTGAACAGCATGTGTAATGCGTCTAAGCAGTTGACTATATAAAAATGATCAAAATATCTATAATTGTATATTCATATATGTCCTGCTAATCCAATCATACGAAGCTCATTCAAGTGGTTCTGCTCACGTCTTGTCGTACGCAAATTATTTCAGGTTCTCAGTTCCTTATTCAAATAAAAGAATGAGTAAATTATTCAAGGTTCTAAGTTTTTTTTATTCAAATGGAAGAATGGGCAAATTATCAAAGGTTCCCCGTTGTTTATTCAAATGGTAGAATGAGAGAATCATTTAAGATTTCCCATTGTTTATTCAAATGGTGGAATGAGAGAATCATTCAAGGTGTCCAGTTGTTTATACAAATGGAGAATTAGCAAATTTTTCAAGGTTCCAAGTTCATGGAAGAAGATCAAAATATTCCCAGGGACGGTTCATCTACTCCTGCAGCCGCTGGTAATGGTCCTGGTGACGTTGATGATGTTCCTTATGACGACAGACTAGGACAGGGATGTGACTGTGATGCATGATGTAGTCACTGACGCTGCCGAGAATTGTGCGCCTTACGGTTCCGTTACCACGACTTCCGGTGATGATGACCCTTGCGTCTTCTCTTTCCGCTATCTTCAGCACGGTCTCGCCCGGTGTCTTCCCGCCCTCGCTCACCACCTTTCCTCGCATCTGGTGACAATTGAGACAAAATGTCCATTACCATAACAAAAGTACGTGTACGGTTATTTTTCCAGAGATAAATAATAATGTGCATACTTATATTGCGCCTTTTCAACGTCCTAAGACATGTTAGAGCGCTACATTATTACCCCGAAGGAGTGTACTTTCACAGCTGCTACTAAGCTCTAATCACGACCACGTAGGTCAGTACATCCAATGTTCAGGTACCCATTTTAACAGCTGGGTGGACTTAGTGCAATGTGGATGAAGTGCCTTGCCCAGCGACACAACACAGGATGAGACCCATGTCAAAAATTTTGGGTGTCTCCACCGGGATTCGAACCCGGGTCTCTGGCGTGAGAGGCCAGCATGCTTACCACTACACCACTGTGCTCCACAGTGAGATTAAGTTATGCCATTACATCAATCAATTTTATAAAATCCTAACCGACCTATAACACATACACGAAAGATTGAGTGAGTGAAAAAATTGGAAGGGGGAAATATAGAGAAAGAGTTATAATTAATGAAATAGATATGTCTGGTTCTGAGTGACATTTTGCCTCAATTTGAGACATTGTATCAGACTTTAAATGTCATTAGTACATTTATTCAAAGAATAACATATGTCGATCTTAAGAATACAGATAGCAGAAACATATAGCAATAAACGAAAACGGAGATAGAATTCACAAAATATGATGTGTAGTATAAAACATGGCCCAGGGAAATTATGAATAAGCAAGCACGCTGTCCGTTGGAAAAGTAGGTCCATGGGCATTTTTCAAATAATTTTTATCTAACTTATGAAACCGACAGAAACAACAACGTTAGCGACCTTCAAAAATCGAAAATTCTCAAATATGAGCGTTGTAACAAGATATAGTCGGTGTTTAGTGCAAAGGAAAAGTGCAAAGTTTGAAATTCCAGTTGTTTTAGACAGTTCCAACGGGCGTTTTTAACTTTGCATTGAAAGTTTGGAAAAGTGTTGAAGTAACGTAGTTAACTAAATAATCCCCGATTTTAGTCCACTTAGCCTTTTTTTTCTCCAAATATGTAATTCTTTATACACAATATATTGAACATATGAAATTAAGGTAAATTTAAATGATGTAAAACGTTGGGAACAATATAAATCAACCTTCTTCTCCTTCAACTTGTCTCGAAGTTTCTCCAGCAACACCATCACCTTCTCTTCTTCCTTCGCTGCCCGGGCCGCGGCACTTGCCAGGTCTCCGGTAAAAGCTGGAATATAGCAATTGGTAAATAGCCATTCCGTGAGTTGTTGAGGGTCACATATGCCAAACTCTTATAAGATGTGTCGTTTTATTGAGTAGTACCGAATGTTGCTAAAAAGCATCGGCATCTATGACATTTATCTTTTTGTGAATGAAAATAAATATCGATATTTTTAACATACGTAACTTCAATTGGAGTTTAGATTCGTATCAAAAGTAAATAATATGTTATTTAAATCAAGATTGGTTATTTAAGTCTTTATGAATGTAGTGAGGGCAATACCTTTTTTTGGACGTGGTGAATAGATGTATGTTTTTTCGAGTCTATAAAACAGGCATTGCCCGAATTATTTTTTCGGTATACAGATAAACAACGATACAATATCAGTTATTTAAATATACAAGAAAGACGTTTTTCCACTTAAGATTAAGAGATAACAAATTTAGACAGAGTTTTTTAAAATATGAAAAGAGGTACTCACGTGACTGTATTACAGAATAGTACTCCGGGCAGTGTGCTAATATCACGTGATCACTCGGAGTGCGTACGTTTTGCTCGTACCCTTAAAATATAAAGAACATTCGTGTTCCCATCCTCGATAATCAAGAGTAAGCTTCCCGATAACTCTCAGATGGCCTTTCTCTTGTCCAGGGAAGGGATGTAAGATAATTATCGCTTCGAGATCACCTGTATCCTGAGTCTATAGTGATAAATCTTGGCAAGGGAGGTAATCAAATCATTGTTTCGAGGCCACCTTATATCCAGAGTCTATGGTGGATATTTATTGAAACGTAAACTCTGGATTATCGGGATGAGCTGTTTCATTATCTTACAGAGTTGTTACACAGAGGATGCTTAATTACCTTCAATTTTCTTAAAAGTACTCATGATTAAGTATAAGGTTAGCGAGAGTTTTATACAAAAATATTCAATAGGGTGAGTATATAAACTTGTATTTGATGGAAGCAAGTTTAGTATTCAGTTTATAGCTCGCTCATATAAAAGAAAAATAATTGACGAAAATGTGTTGATATTACAATGTTTTGTGATTTGGCTGTCATTGTCACAGCGAAGATAACATTATGACGTCATACGTATATACTATTGTCACATATGTATGGCTCATATATTGTCGTAAAAATGACATAACACTTGTTTTCATGTCCACAAGTATAGTGTCCCACCTTCAATACACATGAAAGATGCTACATTTTCGTGACTAAAATATCAATCAATAAAATCCTCCTCTTTTCTTATTATGGTCATGACATACACATTTCCTTATACCATTTGATAAAGACAATTGAGAGTAAGATACTGCTTCATGCACAAATTAATTCGAGGGACTCGGTTTCGTTAAAAGGGTCGTTCTTTGTTGCTTCTATAACAATATTATCTGTATGAACAAGCTTAGAAAATATAATGAAGAAAAAGGAGGAACATTGTGTAATTTGTTAGAATTTTAAAACAGATACAAGTCTGATGACTGTAACATCAATCATTAACGTTAAAACTCAAAACTCATTTATGAATTTGATATTAAAATAATGCACAACAATACGCATATTCAAACATTTATCAATTCCATACACACCAGAATACATACAAAGACATTCACCATTTTACATATAATGATAATAAATATTCAACTGTTTTCACTACTTATTAGATGCTTATTATTTCAACTGTACCCATAATACCTAAACGGATTAAGTTTGTTTGAAACAATATTCAACTCCTTTATTAAATAATAGGAACGTGTTGCTATAGTTAATTTACTAAAAAGCTTATCAGTGTGTAGTATGATGGTATGATATATATGGTAGTATGGTAGTATGACAGTATGGTAGAATGAAAGTGTGATAGTATGATAGTATGATGATAAATTGTGTGATAGTGTAATAGTATGATAGTATAAAAGTATGGTTTTATCATTACCATAAGGTACATGTAGCTTGTATGTTGTATAAACGTTTATATGATAAAACTATATCATATGAATGCAAGAAACACAAAAATATCTGTGGTTTAAAACTTTTTCAAATGTATGTTTGTATCTGGCAGTTTATATACAATGAAATGGTTAAATTATCAAAAGTGATTTTTGTGTACTGACGTTTGACTCACAATACATAGCATACTGCCTTTGTTTTCGAATACATGTTTTATTTCAACACATTTAGGTCAAACAGACAGAAACGGCAATAAACTTCGCATGTGACATTTATTAGCCATCTGAATGAATAATGTGCGCATATATGTATGTCACAACGTAAAATGGTTTGAATTGTAAACGATAATTTCAAGGATAGCTGAATAAATTAAACAATATGAGAGAGAGAGAGAGACAGAGAGAGAGACAGAGACAGAGAGACACAGAGACACAGAGACACAGAGAGAGACACAGAGAGAGGGGGAGAGAGAGAGAGAGACAGAGAGAGACAGAGAGAGAGAGAGAGAGAGAGAGAGACAGAGACACCGAGACACAGAGAGAGACAACGCAGCGACTGTACATGTAGTGTCTACTTCCGATCAACAATTTACTATCTGTTAATTCATTTCCGTTACACTTTATAATACACATATATAACAACACGATATTATCATTTCAGAAAATTTGGTAAAAGAAGGTTTAGAACATTTTGTACTTACAGTCTAAAGCATGTGTAGAGTACTCGCTACCATCCATTGCAATAACAACGTTTCGTTGTTCCGCCATCTTGCCTAAACTGACAGTTTCTCTCACTGGTTGGCTTACTGGCGCACGTTTTAAAAGTATTTTTGTCATTTGTTTAACTTTCCCCTGTTTAAGAGCCACTCCATCTTTTTCAACACTTGTTCTTTTGCCTAAAAAGGAATACATCTTGCATAATAAATGGAAAAGATACAAAACATCTCTTATAGTTTCTGTAATTCTATAAATTCACACATCTTATGGTGATAACAAACATTATAAACCCGCAACTGTCATTCTTACTGCCTTAGATAAGCTTTCAAAATTAGGCTTTACTGATTTGTCCAGTTTTCGATCATAATCAGGACTAAAGGTACTTTTCAACGTCTATTGAATTTAAAATGATACTTTCCTGTCACAGTCGATATTTCTTAATCAAATGAAACTATTAATCAAGTTTGGCATGCATGTTGTTTGCGACCTCCATCAACTCGGGCAGTGGCTCTTTAACCAAGGTCCGAGCAAAATGAAAGTAAAGGGTAAACATTAAACGTTTCTCGTATTCGCAGAGGACACAAAGAAATAAATAACTTCATTTGTCCATTTGAGTATGAACACCTTTTAGAATAGAGTTATGGAACGGAAATCGGAAATGTTAAACATAGTTTTGCAGTTAATGAGAAATTTCGTAATATCCTGTATATGTTCATATGTAAAAGTGCTACAGCGCCTTTAAAGGGACAGTAGCACGTTTTTTGATAATTTCATATTCTTAATTTTTCACTGATAATTGTAAGTTAATGTTAAATGTATTATTTTGACAGTGTCAAAAATCTCAATACATAAGTCAATCATCCATAGTCAGAGGAAAAAGTATGAAGATTCACATAAAATCCATTGGCGGCCATTTTTTTTAAACACTTTTAATTCATTTTGTGTAAGAAAAAGGAATTGCATGGCTTAGTGTTACGTTATATATTCGAATTACTTCCGCTCCATTTAGTTTGAATACATTGTCTTTCAATTGAAATCATTAATTTTCAATTTCCTGACATCACCTTATATTCCCCCTTAAAACGTGCTACTGCCCCTTTAAGGGATACCCTTGTGTGTATTGAGTGTCTTACAAAGTGTACTGATGTGAATTAAAGATATCTCACATGACTTTCCTATTGACTTTTTTAAATCTATTTATTTATTTTTTCAAAACTCCAAACAGAAAAAGGACATGTAAGAATAACAATTCCAGACATAACACGTATATACAAGTAATAATTTAACAATGTACACAAGATTTGATGAATAGACAATTTTATATTCAAAGTTCAATCTGACATTGGGTGGTAAATAGTAGATATTTAAAACTGATCTAATAATTCAGATTAGATAATGACAAATTGACCAGAAATTCATAAAGCTGTCATTTTAACAATTTGTGTAGGCGTTAAATCAGTCAACAAAATATGTATTTGTTTGATTCTTTGTATCTCATTTTTGTTAGAAGCTCATTGGTTGGAAGAAATCTATGCAATATACTATATTGGAGCCATGAATGTTTGACACTTTTGTAGGATTTAAATGTTAATCTTTCTGTGGTTTCCCATGTATTTTCGTTAATAACTTCATTTAGATCTTTTTGCCATTTATCTCGGTATTTGAGAGTTTTTGTGCTTTTTCTGTTTATGAGTATGTCATGTCTACAGCCTTTTGGATCGCCAGTTATATTTTGTAAAAAGAAGGGTAAAATTGGCAGTGGTATTATCTTTTCAATATGAACGTTTATTGACTTGCAGTAATATTTTATAGCTTCTATTATCCCTTGGTAATCAAGGAAATTTGTCTTGCAACCAAAAGTATTTCTTAATTGTTCCATGGATAGGAAATTACCATGGCTATCAATGATGTCGTTTATGTAAGTGATCCCTTTACAGGAGTAATGTTTATAATTTATAGGTCTTCCACCTATCTTGACATTTTCATTTTGCCAAATGGGTTGTGAGAAGACATCGTCGGCGTTTTTAGCGTTTTGACCTTTTTGTTAATAAATTTGGCCCACGATGTTAATGTGTCTCTCCAAAAGTGATTTGTTCGGGTTGTTATTACAGATTTGTTTATGTGTGTTTCAAATGTTTGTATAAAGCTGTCTATATTACCTTTAATAATTGTTTGTAGCAGTGTCTTTATTTTTGAATCAGAGTTGTTTAATCTTTTCATCCATGCATTTTTTTGTGATTGAATGAGACTTCTTTTATCTGGAAGCCTTATTCCGCCTTGTTCATAGTTGTTAGTAATAGTGTCTTGATTAACTTTATCGGGTTTGTTTTTCCATATAAACTTGAAGCAGACTTTTTCAATTTCTCTTATCTCTTAACTGAACTTTTTTTTTTATATGATTAAATAATCAAGTCTTGCTTGTTTCATAGGCTTTTTTTGCCTCCAAGTATATCTTTGTCTCTCTAAATGTTGTTCTCTCCAAGGGTCTACTAAATCATTTTTCTTCCATAAATTCTAGCCAGGTTTCTCTCGCTTTCGCATTATTAATATTTTTATAATTAAAATAATCTAGTTTGGGATCTTACACAAAGTTCCAATCTCCGCATATTAAAAAGCTATCTGACTGCAATTCATTAATGATTGATATAATTTTGAGTTAAAAGTCTGGATCATCAGTGTTTGGGCCGTATATTTAATCATCAGTGTTTGGGCCGTATATTGTTATCAAAGTTAATGTCTTATTCATAATGATTATTTTCAATACTACGTAATTTCCATTTTCGTCACATTTGGAATCTTCAATGATAAAATCAAAGTTATTATTAAACAGTATAGCTGTCCCTCTGGCATTGCTTTTATAAGAACTAAAATTACAGTATTTTGATCCCAAGTCAATTTGGATTTTACTTTCTAACTCCTTTGTAAAATGAGTGTCTTGGATACAAGAAATATGTGCTTTCTTGCTTTTAAGATTTCGAAACACGTCTGTACGCTTACGTTTGTTATTCAGGCCTTGACAATTTGACGATAATATTTTAATCGTATCGTGCGTCATGGTGGATGTTGTATCTGGATTGTTAGTGTTATGAAGGAGCTGTTGTTGTGGTTAAAGATTATTGTATGGAGAAAGTTTTGAAGTTTTGGAGGTGAAAGTAGAAAAAGAATGTAAAAAGTAAGAAGGAAATGTATAAAAAGTTTGGTATCTACCTTCATTTGCATGATGTTGGTCCGGTTGTGTATGTGGAATCCCATGATTGAAATGTCTAAGTCAGCTGTCTGAGCCGAGATACAATGTGCGGATATCATATATATAATATTCTGTCTGTCTGTCTGCTTGGGTCGTGGTGTGGTGTGAAGTGCCGCGCACGTGCAGAGTAATTGGCTTGTTCATTTCAGTGTTACCTAAGTTACATGTGGTTTTATAATTTGTATTCTGCAAATTTCTGTTGTTTTCATTTTATGTTGATGTCATTATATGGATATATGGATAAATACATTAAAGATTCGAAATGACGTCTTTCTGTTTATGGTAAGTGTGTATCAATTATGTTTCGCATTTAATATTTTATTTCTTCTTTGGTGGTTTATGATAATGTTGTAATATATAGGATTATATATAAATATTGAATATGTTTGTTTGTAGATTATCTTATTTAATTTGATAGTACATATCAATATCAATACATATATACATTTAGATACATATTATATATACATAAGAAAAAACAAACATTACATGCAAATTAAAAACAATTAATACATCATTATGCCTAAAGCACATATTTACATATATGCACACACATATGCATATGAGATTTGATGGTGATATAAAAAAAAAAAACATACATGCAAATTTAGACCAATTAATGCATCATTATGCCTAAAGCACATATTTACATATATGGACACACATATGCATATGAGATTTGATGGTGATATAAAAAACAAAACAACATACATGCAAATTTAGACCAATTAATACATCATTATGCCTAAAGCACATATTTACATATGTGCACACACATATGCATATGAGATTTGATGGTGATATAAAAAAATCATACATGCAAATTTAGACCAATTAATACATCATTATGCCTAAAGCACATATTTACATATATGCACACACAAATGCATATGAGATTTGATGGTGATATAAAAAAACAAAACAACATACATGCAAATTTAGACCAATTAATACACCATTATGCCTAAAACACATATTTATATATATGCACACACATTAGCATATGAGATTTGATGGTGATATAAAAAAAAAAATGCAAATTTAGACCAATTAATACATCATTATGCCTAAAGCACATATTTACATATATGCACACACAAATGCATATGAGATTTGATGGTGATATAAAAAACAAAAAAACATACATGCAAATTTAGACCAATTAATACATCATTATGCCTAAAGCACATATTTACATATATGCACACACAAATGCATATGAGATTTGATGGTGATATAAAAAAACAAAAAAACAAACATGCAAATTTAGACCAATTAATACATCATTATGCCTAAAACACATATTTACATATATGCACACACATATGCATATGAGATTTTGATGGTGATATAAAAAATAAAACAACATACATGAAAATTTAGACCAAATAATACATCATTATGCCTAAAGCACATATTTACATATATGCACACACATTAGCATATGAGAATTGATGGTGATATAAAAAAAATACATGCAAATTTAGACCAATTAATACATCATTATGCCTAAAGCACATATTTACATATATGCACACACAAATGCATATGAGATTTGATGGTGATATAAAAAACAAAAAAACATACATGCAAATTTAGACCAATTAATACATCATTATGCCTAAAGCACATATTTACATATATGCACACACATATGCATATGAGATTTGATGGTGATATAATAAAACAAAACAACATACATGCAAATTTAGACCAATTAGTACATCATTATGCCTAAAGCACATATTTACATATATGCACACACAAATGCATATGAGATTTGATGGTGATATAAAAAAACAAAAAAACAAACATGCAAATTTAGACCAATTAATACATCATTATGCCTAAAACACATATTTACATATATGCACACACATTAGCATATGAGATTTGATGGTGATATAAAAACAAAAGAAACCATACATGCAAATTTAGACCACTTAATACATCATTATGCCTAAAGCACATATTTACATATATGCACACACAAATGCATATGAGATTTGATGGTGATATAAAAAACAAAACAACATACATGCAAATTTAGACCAATTAATACAGCATTATGCCTAAAGCACATATATACATATATGCACACACATATGCATATGAGATTTGATGGTGATATAAAAAAACCAAAAAAAACATACATGAAAATTTAGACTAATTAATACATCATTATGCCTAAAGCACATATTTAAATATATGCACACACAAATGCATATGAGATTTGATGGTGATATAAAAAAACAAAAAAACATACATGCAAATTTAGATCAATTAATACATCATTATGCCTAAAGCACATATTTTCATATATGCACACACATTAGCATATGAGATTTGATGGTGATATAAAAAAACAAAAAAACATACATGCACATTTAGACCACTTAATACATCATTATGCCTAAAGCACATATTTACATATATGCACACACATATGCATATGAGATTTGATGGTGATATAAAAAATCATACATGCAAATTTAGACCAATTAATACATCATTATGCCCAAAGCACATATTTACATATATGCACACACATATGCATATGAGATTTGATGGTGAAATAAAAAATCATACATGCAAATTTAGACCAATTAATACATCATTATGCCTAAAGCACATATTTACATATATGCACACACATAATTATGCATATGCGATTTGATGGTGGTATCAACACACTTTTATGACAATATATGGTAAATTCATATCTTTACAATTAAATATATACCAACTAATCTTTTTGTTATGTATGATAAGGATTTTAACTTTTATTTATACATATTTTATGTACTTGTAATTGTTGTTATATTTATGCATATACATGCACAACCAGAACATGGCTTATTATGAATAGCCTGTGTTATAAATATAATGACATATTGTGGTATATACATACTGCTACCAGTTCATACACATACATTAACTTATGCATGATGTTTCTGAGTAGCTATCCATACCATGTGGTATCTTTACAACACTGAAGTATTATAACTGTCTTATTGATATCAGAGTATTGACTTGATTACATGAGAAAACATATTATCACTGTCAGTTCAGTCTCTCCTTCTTTCTTTAATTTTTTCATAATTATTGAGTAAAAGGCTGTGGAACATGGTCCTGTTTTCAATATCTAAATTTTGGACGTTGTACATTTATATAGTCTCTAAACTGATAAGTACTAATACATTATTTCACAGCAACAGTCACCGATGAGGATATTTGACACATTTCACTCAAGCATAATTGGAAGTTTCACGTTTAATGCCCCAAGGCGAATCTTAAACTAGGGACGTACATGTCACAGTGTGTCTCGTTCTATTTTCTATGTACAGAGAAAATACATTCATGACGTTTCGAAGAAAAAGTCATCACACGTTGAGCCCAAGCTGACACAGATGCCATACAACTCCATGGGGCATTAATACTATTGTCGAAAGAAAATTATTCCGTTCTTTATAAATGCATCGGGCAGTTAATGAAGATCCTGTCTATCTCATTATTGTGGTCAACGGCCTGAAACCAAACTGAAATTAGCTCTATAAACACTCGTCGTCACAATATTATAATTCACCGATATCTCGTGTTCTAAGTGCGACAGAGAATGCATGATTGGTTTTAATGATATTGCCGGACAAAACAATAAGGTATGCATGAGAATTTCTAAATTATGAAAATAAATATTATTTTTCTTAGATCACCTGATAAATCATTTATTCATAAGAATAATTTATTATTTTGTCCAGTTTACATTATGTATGTTTGCTTTGTCTGTTTAATGTGAAAAGAGGTTTGCATCTCTGATTTTGATTTGAATATTCATTTGACTTTTGGCAATGCATTCACGAAGAGACAAAGAGATCGAATGTACTATGACATTCGAATCCGTCGTGTCTTTCGGGAACATGAGCAAGTGTTTAATTCTTACACTAGATTTCAAGGACTTTCATAATTACTACTGCACCGGGAAAGATATTTTGCATTTCAAGAGACCTTCAGTGAGTTGTTTATATGCCAAATTTCATCAATAGTCACAAGGTAGTCAGAAAATACAGTTTATAGTTAAAAAGGTTGTATAAGTAGTATTTATGTAAATTTGACTTGTTATTCCGTCTTCTTGGCATATAATATTGATATATGTTTGTTTTTCAATTTCGTTTGAGACGAGTATTTATGATATTTTTACCAATTTGGGTGAATAGAGGAGATTGATTTCATTCACATCATCATCAGAGCCATTTTATCAACACTAATTGGATGACACTCACGGAGTGGGTCTTTGAGGTCACACCATCTTGAACAAATTGTTGTATTTGTGTTTACAAAAGTCGGACACCGAGTTCTGTCCAGGTCAGGTTGGCTCACTGTTGGCACGCGCTCGCGGTGGCGCATGACTGTGGGTGTGAGTTCGAATCTCGAAAGAGATTTGACTTTAAAAAACAAAAGAATTTGTACTTTTGCAGAAAGTGTGATACCAAATTTCAATATTATATTTGTTCACGATCTAAATGGCATGTATTTCATATCCAAGGTACGTTATCAATGTTATATTTGTTCACGATCTAAATGGCATGTATTTCATATCCAAGGTACGTTATCAATGTTATATTTGTTCACGATCTAAATGACATGTATTTCATATCCAAGGTACGTTATCAATGTTATATTTGTTCACGATCTAAATGGCATGTATTTCATATCCAAGGTACGTTATCAATGTTATATTTGTTCACGATCTAAATGGCATGTATTTCATATCCAAGGTACGTTATCAATGTTATATTTGTTCACGATCTAAATGACAATATTTCATATCCAAGGTACGTTATCAATGTTATATTTGTTCACGATCTAAATGACAATATTTCATATCCAAGGTACGTTATCAATGTTCTCCTTACTTGATGACCGAATGGTTGTCCGGGAGTAGGAAGGAGTCCGTGGTATCTTGTCAATGATTCCGTGATATTTTGCATCATATTTATTTACGATTTTAATCTCACAACTTCATAGATTTTATATATACATAAATATACATATATTCATAAATACAGATTGTCGACAGCTCGATGAACAGATTTACAAAGGACTTCAGATTGCATGTACATTTATGGCATTACAGGTAAAGATTCATCTATATATTACGCGGGACCTATCTTATGCATACTGTAGTTAACATGCTGTAATAGTTATATTCATACTGTGTAAATATGTATTCTTATATCAAAATGATTCAGTGTATATACAAAGGGTAAGGTAAAATGTAGACATGATACTAATGCAGTTTTTCGTGTATAAGTGTTTTCTTAAATGTCTTCAAAAGATGTAAAAGGAAAAAAAAGATTGAAAGCTCCCAAGGTAGTATGTTGTCATAGTAAGTGTTGTGTTTGTGTAGGGTTTTATCCGAATGTTTTTTATCCGGATGTTTTTTATTCGGATGGGTTTTTATCCACATATTGTTGGTATTCAGATAGCTTTTTTTTATCCGGATATGTTTTTCATCCGTTTAAAAAAAAAAAAATCGGGATGGGTTGTTTATCGGGATTGGTTTTTTATCCGGATGTCTTTTTCCAGGTGAGATTTTACTCGGATGGACTTTAATTCTAAGGTTGGACAATTAAAAACTTACACTGTGGCAGATTGAATTGTTCGATATGATTGTAAGCCGCCAGGCAAAGGAAATTACGTATCCCAATTTGTTTAAATTCACTTAATTTCGAAGAGGCATATAATTATTATTATTACTAAGTATTTGTATAGCGCCAATATCCAGCTCAGAGAGCGCTGCTCAAAGGCGCTTTGGCTTTCCCTCGATCATTTGATATCAGTCTTCATGACACTTCTTTTACCATCTCGACTCCCGGGGGATCATACAACACGTGCAGTCATGTGACGCACAGCGTTAATATCACTCAACCCCTACGAGGTAGCCATTTACAGCTGGGTGGACTGGGACACATAGTCACAGTATTTTGTCCAAGTATACTGCACGTTGCTGTACCCGCAACTAGGTGTCTGCACGTTTTCATGTTGTCACCATCTGGTCATTTACCAACGGATTCGTGGGTTCTTTTAAGTGCACAATGTTGTGACAACACAGAAAGTTGACTCCAAGGTTTTTACACCCGGTCACAGGCGGGGCTCGAACCCGGCACGTCAGGCTTGCTAGCCTGGCGCTTTTGCCGACTCGGCCACCGCGCAGTTATGGCAGGCTAACGATGACACATATATTTGCAGTAGTTAAACTAATTTAATTGGTGTCTGGTTAGTGGTTACTGAAAATATTTTTGTTAAATGGAGGCAGGGGTAAGAAATAGAATTTACGATATCATGACCTTCTACCATATTTCTAAGGTTGTTTAAATGTGAAACAATGGGCACCTTTATTGATTTTACATATGATATATCTTCCATGTTGATGAACGTTTGTGTTATATCAAAATGAATTATGTAACAATTTATTAACATATTTAAAATAAAAAAGCAATTGAAAGTATTCTTTGAACGATGCTTTCAACTCTTGTTCTTGTCTGTGTAGGAAAATGGCAAAAAAAACCTCGAAACATTCGTATTTGAAAATAAACTAAAATGTGTACATTCTTTCGCCGGACAGTTTATTTATCAGTTATAAGTGCAATGCAATTCTTTGCGTGGGAAATAAACATTATGAACTATTTATGTCCAAACTGTTGCAATAATTGTTCCTTCTTACTCTATGTATGCATGTTAATTAATTAATATATTGCCAATAGGATAGGTAGTGTGTGGCCGTATGCACCATTGATGATGCATTATTCCCTTCATACTCTGCTTCGCTAATTTAGTTCTGAAAAAAATACTAATTAAAAATAATTACTATATGGTCATACGTACTCAACAGTTCATTCATTGAGATTGGAACTTGGAACATCAATTTGTCTTTTTGAATATACAAGGTGACGATGTGGCTATTGAAACTTCATTTTTATAATGACATTTTTAACATCATCATTTATTTATGATAACATGTTTAATTGCATTCGGGGGAAGCATTTTTGAATAAAGTTCTGGACAAAACATATTAATTTCAAGTCCAGATAGATTGCTTCTATTGTGATCACTCTATATTTAATTGTGTGTGGGCTTTACTTTCAGTTATTCGTAATATCTAACTTGCCAGAACAACCTACTCACAAGATTCGACTACCGCCTTCAGCTTGGGTTCGAGTGTTGCACTAAAACAGACCATGTCATTCAAGGTAAGTAACAACAAACAGGGATTAACAGGGAATGGTATTGGGAGACAAACTTAAGGTAAGATTCTAGTGATACATTACTATTAGATTCAAAATGTATTAAATGTGTTTCTGAAATGACACAATACGTACTATTTTTATTTAAAGTTTCACCAAAGTGAATGCAAGTGAGTTATTGTTTTATGCCGCTTGAACAATATTTTAGCCATAAGCGGCGTTAAATGCAAGTAAACTTTCCTTACTTCATAGATGTATTCATTTGTAAAATTGACAATTAAATTATTCATTAATCTACACTATATAAAAAGACAAACAATCATTGATATGTCAGGTCATTGGAAACCTTTTTTTATCTAAATTCTTTTCAATCAAATTAATACATTGCATCTTTGGTAGTTCGTTTAGTGGTTACACGTTGTCCAAGTCGATAGAATTCCCCTTTTAACATTTAGGTAACCTTTATACTGTCTTTGCAATAAAGTTTTCTAATTAAGAATTTATCATATACTTAACCTTCAATTCCGAGAAAGAATAATAAGCTATGATAACAAACACAACCATTACACAAAAAAATCTTCTTCATAAAATGTACAACCTAGACAAATCTTGATTACTGTGGGATTGTTAGAATTAATTTCGACGTTGAAAAGAGGCCGCTTGAGAACATATATATATTCGAAGAGAACATGAATAGTTCATTGTGTTATTTGAACTGATAATTGGTGTATGAACAGTAAAGGATGATCTGAATTATAGTACTTTAATTTTAGAATCCGTTTTTCTACCAACAGGTAATATCGTTAGAGAGTTCTATATATATTCATTGGAATCTGTTATCAAATATGTGAAATGGAACCCATAGTAATATATAGTATGGAAATATATAGTTACAATAACTGATATGATTGATTGATAATGAATAATTCATCAAAATCAATCTGAACATCTATTTAAGGGCATGTTCCGTTTAGCTTAAACAGAAAAGGAAGACTCGTGTATCATGTGGTAACGTTCTATATACTCACGGGCAAAAGAAATGATACCAACTTTTCAAAAGAATACAAAACAAAATCCTGTTGTAAATGAAATTCTACTACGAACCCTTGTGATAGGCATATCAGTTGTGAAGAAGTACTCAACATTTCAAACATCAAAGTATGATAATTATAATTGTATGACTGTTCAAATACCCGAGGGGTCCAAAAACAGCTCTTTCATTGTCTTTTTTATCATAATCTTTGGAATTTGAGGGGGAAAAATTAAATTGGTAAATTTGATTAATTAAAGATGCTATCAATATAAGGAAATTTGATAGAAATTGATTTGTTTATGCATTGTGTCTGTAAGTTGGTTTAAGAACAAGCAAAAGGGCCATTTTCACGATCCTATCTTGTCTAGTTAAGGAGATTTTTAAAACCGCGTTTTTTAAAAGCGTGAAAATATATATAGCTTTGAATTTTTTTTAAATAAATTGAAAACTAAGTTCCCTTAGCTCTTAAAGACATGAAATAACCCTGTTTTAGCCGTAATTATCACTCGTAGCTTAATCTATGATGCATTGTATATGGTATCGTTTCTTTTGTCCCTGAGTATTGTAAAATAGGCCACTGATTTTTGTTCAGATGATGCTTAACTTATAAAGACGCATGACATTTTGGTATATCAGTATATAATTATTACAATACAATAAAAACATGATACGTATACAAAATTTCTGTTCTGAAAATATTCAATATATCGGATTTTTGAAAATGAACAATTTCTACTTAAAATTGCAAAATCAATCAAACATGTTTATACAGAAATCTGAAAAATATAGCTTATATATGTTGGTCATAAACAGTCATTAAAAAATATGCATTTCCAAAACGCTGGAAAGTTGGGCAATGATAACTGTTTTTATTATATGATTGACGGTGAAATACCGAGATCTATCAATGACAGTAAACCGTGTTATCAGTCACTATTGACAATAACAATGGAACGTGTTATCAGTCACTAGTGACTGACAACAACAATGACCTGACGTCATCGAACAATGCTCTGACGCAATGACACGCTCATGACGTCATATTGTTGCTTTGGAGACGGGCTCTCTGTGAAGCCGACTCAACGTAAATGCACTTCAATTTTGTTAGAAATACAACGATTAAATAATAAAATAAATAGAAAATTTGTGTATTCTTGACAATTCCATGTTTATCTCATCTCGTGAGGCAGAAAAGTTACATATTTTCACTCGTGGCTGCGCCACTCGTGAAAATATAAACTTTCTTCCTCACGCGATGAGATAAACATGGTATCATTTTAGCTCACCGTTACAAAGTGAATGTGTGCTTATGTCGTGGCGCTTCGTCCGTCGTCCGTCTGTCTGTCCGTCCGTCCGTCTGTCCGTCCGTCCGTCCGTAAACTTTCAGGAAAAAGACTACTCCTCCTAAACGAATCCAGATATCATTCTGAAATTGTAGTATGTTATACCCATGGTGATTCCTCACAGAAAGGTAGACGTTTCAGTTTTGAGAATACAAGATGGCCGCCATGGCAGCCATATTGAATTTTCAATTATATTTCACCAAAAAGACTACTCCTCCTAAACGAATCCAGATATCATTCTGAAATTGGAGTATGTTATACCCATGGTGATTCCTCACAGAAAGGAAGACCTTTCAGTTTTCAGAATCCAAGATGGCCGCCATGGCAGCCATATTGACTTTTCAGCTGCAGATGACACATCATTATTATTAAATTTTAAGCTATCATCAAGTGATCACTCGCACCATATAAATTCTCTAATTTGAACTTACTAATCATAATATTATCTTGAATATGAAATATTTATGATTGTCATGCAAGTTGTTCTATTTTTTTAAGTGTTTCTAAAATAAATTAAGATGCAAGACAAACATAATTAATTAATTTGTTTAAAATCTGTATGGCAACTAGCTGCAAAAACCCAATCACATTAAACACCATGTTAAGTTTAAACAATGGTATCTCCCTTATATTCCTTTAAATACCACACATAAGGGGTCAACCAGAGTTCAGATATTCCTGTTGAGTCCACTATGCTTTCCTAATACACATCCCAATACAGGCTGCTAGCATCACAGTGTCAGCTGCTAGTCTGTTGCATAATCAACCCGACCCAATTGATATGGTAGAGCATTACGCTATATGGCCTTTTGTATGCAATAAGAGTTATGGAAATTAGACTGTATTCTCATGACAGTGATATGTTCTTTCTAAGAATAACAACTTACACAAAACTTGTCAACAATAAGCTTTGTGTTTAGCAATCTACATGATAAGTTGATGTGGAAAGATTTATTTTGCAGCAGGTTCCAATTCCTGTGTTTTACTCATATTTCTAAAATTCTAAAAAAAAATTTAGGATATAAGCTAACTATGTTTTTTTTTAGAAAATTATATATATTTTTCACAACAATGCATGTTCTCTCCCGTCAAGTCTTTACATACCACACATAAGAGCTTAGCCAGAGTTCAGGTTTACATGCTCAGCACACTATGCTTCTCCAAATACACAAAGCCAAATACACAAATTGCTACACTCTCCTAAAAGCATGATGGCAGCCATAATCAATTATCATATAAAAGATGGTTACACAATTAAACCATATTACCACATCATTCATTTTAAGGTGAGCTTCTGTACCCTCGGTACTTTTATTATAAGTATAAAGTGAAGCATGGGAAATCTTAAATTTTAAAGAAGTTATATAGTGCAATACATGTACGAATCGCAATACGCTCATCTGGATTGCAAAGTATTGTTATAAGAAATGTTTTTATCAAATTTAGAAAAGTTACCCATTTTAAGCTTAAATGTTACTATCTGCTACACAACTACATCCTATAACCACAACCTATTCGATAACACATTTGACTGTTCTTATAGCACTTGAACAAGATAACCCTAAAATGAGTTCAGGCTGTACCAATATATACCATATATATAGTCAATTTCGTTTTGAATCTTGATCTAGCCTCTGTTGTAAGCCTTATAGTAAGAGCATTTATCGGGGTTCCTGCACATTCGCGTAGCGGCAAAACAATTATTATCCGTAACCTATGTTAATTATATTGCAAACAGTATGATGATAGGCAACATGTGAAATTGTTAAAGTGACACAGAGTATCTTTCTTAAAAATATTATTTGGTTTTAATAAGCTACAAAATATCAAATATGCTGATTGAAATTCATATCTCATCACTGGACTTGCAAATATATCCATTTATGCATAATATCTCTGAAATGCTTGATTTTATTGATCAAAGAAATCAAGAAAACATCTCAAACACGTTTAATATTCGAAATTATGCATCCAATTAATCTACCTATTAGTTAAAATACCTAATAAACACTATCGAATCGAATATATCTTCCTGTCAGCTTATGACAAGGTTTCAAAATTACGTTTGGCGAATTTGCGCGCGTCACTCGAGCCACATTGTTCGTATTTTCGCTCTAATGTACTGATTGACCTTTAACTTGTTAATTTTCAGTAACAGTTAGTGGTTCCCGATATAATAACATCGATTTCAAAATATGTAATCCTATCAACATACTCTGTGTCTCTTTAATGAAATCATGATATTTGTTAACAGATTTTAGCCCACAATAGAAATGGCTGTCTCAACAAGTTCATTCACATCTATGATTTAACAGTTGGTGTAGTAAAGCACATTCCTGGTTAACTGTATTGCCGTCTCTTTGTTGATCGTGGCGATAATTATAGCATAACTCTAAAAGTTTTTACGTCTCATAGTGCTTTGTGCGACCCTACAGATACACCCTTCTTTCTTCAAAAGATAAACAGATGTCTGGAAGCCCGTTTGTTTATTGTTAGTATCGCCAATAATTATGTTCTTAATTTTGTTTGGTTGGTGACTCATATTGGCTCAATATACAGAGAATTGCTTGAATTATTTTAATATATATTTCCGGTCTGATAAGGCATCTTTGTAATCTTACAGTGATTGTTAGTCCCTTCACCGATTAAATAACACATAGACATTTAGAAATGACGTTTAAGTATATTAGGTCTTCATTCTATTTGTTATAAGGATCTTCCATCTCATCCAAGTCAACTTTGAGTTTGTGACACAATGTTAAATTTAACATTTAACAATTTGATTGTTAATCTCAATTGACCAACTCAGGGGAGTTTCGAAGTAATCCTAGTTTAATTGCTTACAAAACGTTTGTTGAACAACTTTTGAATCAGTTGTATGATATCATGTTATGTCACAATGATGACCAATATTGACTATTTTGACCGAAAGTTAGCTGTAAATGTATTTACTTGAAAACATATATTGCAGAAAGAAGAACATAAAAGTTTTCAACATTCGACCAAATGCCTTTCTTGGAGAATGCCAGATTTGAATCTGTCAGGCCACATATCTGTTCCATATATATGTAGTGTTCATTTGGTAAATTTACAGATTGATCTAAAAGTTTTGATTATAAGATATTTTGTTAAAAAATGGTTACCAATTCAAAATTTCAAAAAATCACGATATAACATCTAAAATCTTTCATAGTTAAAACTTTTGGTCAGCAACTATATGAAACAAACATAGACATACTTCAATATATAAGTTCCTTTCAACGGTAGCAGAACAAATATTTTTAAATACTGGTCAACTCTGCATTTATTACTTGGAAAGAAAACATAATAGTCAATGAACACATCAATATGTACATTATTGTCATCGTATGTAGATAAATATTATCGGTGCTATTTATATCATGTGTTCATACCCTTTTGCCTGTAACTTGATATCATGTCTTTGTTGAAACCTTTTTGCATTTACCAAGAAGATATGGAAATAAACACAAATTTAAAAAGTATAACACAAATCTCTACTTTTCCAGGAGGCTATGGATTTACTGATGACACTGGAGGTCCCGGATGGGAGAGAGTATAAGTCTGGAGTCCCAGCAATGGTCAAATACCTCAAGAGGATCGGGTACAAGGTGAGTGGTATTGAGAAATACTTTTAGATAGTCCTGAAGTTATTTATTGTGATATTGTTGTGTGTATATTGTATTTTATAATTGAAAATTTCACATGCTTGGAAGCGGTATAAATATCTTTAGCATAATGTAAAATCTGTCTGGACTAAAGAGGTTGATCATCCATAAGAATAATTGTTCCCCTTTTAAAAAGATTTCTTATTACTTCTCCTTTTCTTACACCCCTTGTTTCTATTTAAAAGATGTAAGAATTTGTTTTTAAAAACTGTTTTAATAGATTTTCCTTAAAATTGAAAAAAATACTTATTTCTATTTGAATTTATGTTCAAATACGGTGTATCGTTAAAGTTGTTATGTTTTACTTTTACATTTGGCCAAGCACCAAATAAAAAGTTTCCAAGGCTCATTTGATATATCCATTGAATTCCATAAATTTAACAGAACCCTTTTTGTATCTGAAGAAGATCAAGCAACGTCGGGTACAAGTTAAATGATATAACACCCGTCGTGTTACGTAAACCATGTCATTGTTTGCATCTGTACATATGATAATTTGCCTTGCATCCATTATAATTGAATATTAAAAAATCATGGGGTGTTTGAAAAGAATACCTTTCAGTTTCGTATAATCCGATTTAACCAATAAAACGTAATTAAATGAAAAAACTTATTATTAACAATTAGGTATGAAATTCCTAGGTTTCTGACCTGGCCAAACTGAACATTCTCCACATGACGGGAACCAAGGGTAAAGGTTCGACCTTGACCTTCTGTGAGAGTATTCTGAGACACCAGGGAGTCAAGACCGGCTCCTATATGTAAGCTCCATAGAACTAGTGATACCTTTATTATAATTAAGGCGCTGATACATTTAAAGGGGCAGTAGCACGTTTTAGGGGGAATATAAGGTGATGTCGGGAAAATGAAATTAATGGTTCCAATTGAAAGACAATGTATTTAAACTAAATGGAGCAGTTATAATTCAAATATATAACGTAAAGGTTAGTCATGCGATTCCTTTTTCTTACACAAAATGAATCAAAGGTGTTCACAAAAGATTGCCGCCAATGGATTTTGTGTGAATCTTCATACTTTTTCCTCTGACCATGGATGATTGACTTATGTAATGAGATTTTTGACACTGCCAAAATAAAACATTTAACATTAACTTACAATTATCAGTGAAAAATTGAAAAAATAAAATTATCAGAAATGTGCCACTGCCCCTTTAAAGACTAGTGTCAACTCAAATCGCAAAGCATACTTTGCGCCGGCTCAATGTCTGGCGTGTAATGTCTTGCATTGTTTCCTCAAATTTAATTGTCTATGCCTGCTTTAGTTTACCGTGAAGGGGCTAGATGTTCTATAAATAATACTAGATAATCACATTGTTTTGTCGTCAGTACATGGACATGTTAGTTCTGTCCTAAAAAGCTGAGTGTCAAGCATTTTTTTTATCACGCGACCGGGAATCGAATCCTGTCTTGCAGGTGACAAGCATACACCCTACCAATTGAGCTACGTGCACGGTTTCCCGGTGAATTAACATTAAATGTGACATAATGTTGCCATATGAACTAAATTTGTTATAATATTTGCAAGAAATTGAAAATTGCCTTCAGCAAAGTGATAAAAACATCCCTGAAATGTTATCAAACAAATGGTCAAAGGGCCCTGTGTCAATATCTTCACCGAAACAAAGACGTTGCAAATCCATATGATTAGATTTCTTAAATAACCAACTTCTACAATGGCACTCAATAATGTTATCATGTTTACAGAAACCCTCACCTGGTCACAGTGAGGGAGAGATACCGCATTAACGGAGAACCGGTGTCTGAGGAGATATTCGCTGAACACGTCTTTGATTTATATCAAAAACTACACAAGTCGAAGGTAATGTTACGCGAACTTCGATATCGTATTCACATTCCCGTTCAAGATAACAAGACATTTTCTTTATTTTGAAAATACAGCGGTCGAAATACATGTTACTTCTTACGTCGTGAAATGTTATTTGACAAATTCTTTATTTGGGAATGCAACGTGCCGACATGGTCTCTTGGATAGTTCAACTGTGACGTGTGGATGTTATGGAAGACGATGATGTTTGATTGTTGCTTGTTAAAGAAACAAGAAACTGACTATTACTTTATAAATACATATAGAACTGAGTTAAAACGCAGCATTCTCAAAATGAAGGTGTTGTCATCCAACATTCACTCTTAAATGGTTTCAACTTTTAACTGTTACTCCAAGAAGTTCTTATAGCAAGTGTTCGAGTAAAAGGAACTACGTTTTATTAAGCTTGGATTGGAAAAACATTGAGAATGGTCAATACAATTGAAAAATTTCAAGAATTCTACCTCGCTAAATCATCATGAAACATGAGTTCCTGTTCTACCATAAACTTTTACTTTCCGGCAGTCCTGCGAGCTACGTTTACTCTTAGTTTAGTGCAATGACGTCATCACTTTTGAAGAGAGAGCTGCAATCATGTTGAAAGCATGGTTCATATAATTGATAATTAGCTGAGCTTACTTCAGAACATTAGAATAGCGGGGCTGTTATAGTGTTTTTAGACCATGTGGAGAGGAAAGCTCCCGAGTTGACAATTTGAATCTCGATATTGTCATTTTTCATTCCTCGGAACAGGGAGGGTTTAAAGATGTGTATGGTTCAAGGATACCATTGAACAGGGTAAGATTTAATCTTAATGTTCTTTGGGTTCAGGAATCCGAGACAGACATGCCTCTTCGCTTCGCCTTTATGACACTGATGGGGTTCGACATGTTCTTGAAGCACGGAGTGGAGGCTGTAGTCCTTGAGGTTGGTATCGGAGGGGAGTTTGACTGTACCAACGTTATCGGCGCACCTGTTGTATGTGGTGTCAGCTCTATACACCTGGATCACGTGGACAAGCTGGGGAACACGGTCCAGTCCATTGCTTGGCACAAGTCGGGCATTTTCAAGGTAAGTTTAAGTTTGTTAAGGATCATGATTACTATGCATCTGTTCTTTAAGGATAATGCACACTATGAGTATTGGATCTGTGGGTTGCGCACTGTTTGCAAAATAAGTTTTGACTCTTGATCCCTGTGGGAGATATACACCACTTCATAACAGTTTACAGTTTATTTCAAGAGTATTAACATTTCTGTTTAAGCCTGGAGCCCCTGCTGTGACCGTCCCACAAACGGAGGGTGTTATACCAGTGCTCGAGTCCAGGGCAGCAGAGAGAGGGGTGCGTACTGTTTCACTAGGGATACGTCATGTTTTTATAATGATGACTTTGGTCAATAAATTGTTGATACCTGCGTCTGTCTTTTCAATTCTCATGTTTTGTTATTTGAAGATAACCGTAAAATAATTATTCCGATGTTTATTTCGATAGTCGTTGAAAAAAATCTTATGTAAACAACCTCCTTGTGTTCCATTTTCAGACAAAGCTCATCCTGGCACCATCATTGGAAGACTACGAAACCGAAGAACCAATCAAACTCGGATTATCAGGGGATGCTCAAAAACTGAACGCATCGCTGGCTCTCCAGATGTGTAAGATTTGGAATGAAATTGTCAAGCCAGGTAAAATATTTAGCAAATGATTTACTCTGTACATGTACCGATGTTCCTGCAAGATTGCAAAGACCTACAATATTTTTATATAATAAGAATGCATCATTGTGTTAAACAATTTGGCATTTTTATAAAAGCTACAGCCTCGTACTATTAAACAGCATTTCTTCAAAAATCACTCCCACCAAAGAGGCGGGGAGGGGCACCCTTTTTGCAGGAATTCACTCTAATTTCTTTCTCGGAGCTTACGGTTTGAGCCCCAGCCATTGGTCCGTCAACGTGTGTAGGCCTATCACTTTGAAGTTTAAATCAAGTACCCTGTAATTAAATTTCCCTTCGGGCACTTTCGATCTGTCATTTTCCCCCACATCACTAAGAACATGTTTGTTTCGAACCTTTGTTGAAAGTTTACAACAATGCCGTATTCAGACAAAAGGAAACAACAAATGACAAATAAAACTGAACTGCGTAGGTTCCTTTTAATTACCATTCAATAAATATATCTTTAAGTTCTCTTTCTGTAGACAACGCCTACAAAATGACCATCACATATCGTTATATAATAATTACTAAAATATGTTATTCTGGAAATTGCTATATTTCAGAGTAAAATGAGAAAGGCGTGATATCCAGATGAAGTGAACGTAGAACGAGTGCCATTTAAATATCAGCGATCGATGTTCGCCGACAATATTCAGAAACAGTTTACATTTAGTTGTTTGCAGGTGGATTTATTGTTTCATTAAAGCCCTCCAAAAAACAATGCCTAATAAACATAATTCTTAAAACCTTTTTTTAAGGACTGTATCAACATTACTGGTATATGTTTAGTTCATGATCGTGTACAAATCTTTTTGCAGTAGGAAATGATATGGTACAGGGTCGCAGTGTATGCTTTTAAAACATTCTTATGTTCTAGGTGTTCCCTCAGTTAGACATGACTGTGAAAGCCAAACCGAGATGGAAGGAGTCGGAGAAAATCGCAGTAAATGTCTATCTAACATTAGACCAAACTTACAGCTGACAACAACTGAATTGAAAGATAAGTACTTTTGTAGATAAGATGTTTACAATTCAGTGCCACCACTCTTTTTTTCATTGACCTATATTGAATACATAACACTAAAAAGAGAGGCGTGTTTTAAAGGTACTTTGGGTGTAACAGTTTTAAGTAAACAATTAAATCTAGCAAATATGAAAATAAATCTTGCAACACGAGGTTTTTAAATTTAATGTAGGAGTGCTAGATCGATCGCAATATTAATCCATTACACTATCTCAAAAAAAGGACCGGATAGCAGGTCTGGGAGGGGTGCGCCCTGTTGGTGGCACAAGTACAATTATCAAAATTATGTTTTGGGATCAAAGAATAAATGTGACCATTGATACATTAGCTTAATACTTTGATTGCTAAGATGAAAACTTAACTCTTTATCTGTCATAGGAGTTAAAATCTCAACACTTGCATTGTTTGGAACTCTTTGGATTGGTGAGCACCACTGCACTTCATCTATTTCCGTCATTAACTTAATACCAAAATTTAATTGGTTTCTCGGTGTGTTTACGTCTTTCAGCAGCCAGCAACAGGGGCCGTACTCACACAATACGACATGCCGATGTGACGTACTTCCTAGATACGGCACATACGGATATCAGTGTCAAGGTGAGTACTGTCCAAGCTTTAAAGGGGCAGTAGCACGTTTTTAGGGGGAACATAAGGTGATGTCATAAAAAGGAAAATTAATTGTTCTAATCTAAAGACAATGTATTTAAACTGAATGAAGCAGTAATAAATCAAATAAATAATGTAAAGTTAAGCCATGCAATTCCTTTTCTTACACAAAATGAATTAAAGGTGTTCACACAAAAAATGGCTGCCAATGGATTTTATGTGAATCTTTATAATTTGTTCTCTGACTGTGGATGATTGGTTTGTGTAATGAGATTTGTGACACTATCAAAGTAAAACATTTAGCATTAACTTACAATTATCAGTGAAAAATTGAAAATATAAAATTGTCAAAAAACGTGCTACTGCCTCTTTACAGGGCCACTCCGTGATTTTAATAACGTATTTCTTAGCTTTTATACTAATCTTTATGTCATATGAAAATTCAAAACTTTAACTTGTATATCCCCAAATGACAATTTTTAATAAATACCGAATTTCCATGAAAATCTAAAACTAACCTTATATATGCACAGATGTGTACATGGTTACTAGTTATATAGAGCACTTGACACTTTCAACTCCTTGATTTTTTACTACTCTAGATAATTCCAAAATTACATTTGACCAATTGATACTGTCATAATCGTACCTGTTCAAAACCGATTTGCTTTAGAATTAAACCTTTCAACATTCGATCATTCTCGCTTAAATGACACCATTTATAGATCCGCAACAACTCACGGACTTCTCTCTGCTTTAAAGTTCGAAAAAAAAATCATCCAAATTACTTTCCTGATAAGCTTGTAATTAACTCTTGTTAATTTATAATAGTCATGAATGACATAGTTATTTAGATTATTGCTCGCTTTTTTCATGTTAAGATTAATTTTGAAAGGTATGAATGGCGATAAGAAATCTTTGATGTGTAAATACTATGTCTACTGTCTATGAAAGAAATCATTTTATACTTCAAGTTTTCCTGGACGAAAGATTACGTTCAATGGCTTTGACATTGCGTTTCCTAAAGCTATGACTACTTTTTCAATGCTAATTCATTTTTATCATATTTTCACTCATTTGTGAACATGTAAATTAAGACTTCTTTGCATTATTTTTATCGGGGGATATAGTAATCAGCTCCGTACGTCCGTACGTCCGTACGTCCGTACGTCCGTCCCGCTTCTTGTTAGCGCGATATCTAATGAACCGCTCAACCAAGAATCTTCAAACTTGGTACCAGTCTTCATCTGGGGAATACGCATACCTGAAAAGTTTTCGGTGACCTTGACCTCATTTTCATGGTCACGGCTAGACCTTGACCAGTTTTGAAAATGTTGTTAGCGCGATATCTAATGAACTGCTCAACCTAGAATCTTCAAACTTGGTACCAGTCTTCATCTGGGGAATACGCAGACCTGAAAAGTTTTCGGTGACCTTGACCTCATTTTCAAAGTCACGACGAGACTTTGACCAGTTTTGAAAATGTTGTTAGCGCCATATCTCATGAACCCATTAACCTTGAGTCTTCACGGGGGACATAGTATTCAGCTCCGTACGTCCGTCCGTACGTCCGTACGTCCGTCCCGCTTCTTGTTAGCGCGATATCTAATGAACCGCTCAACCAAGAATCTTAAAACTTGGTACCAGTCTTCATCTGGGGAATACGCAGACCTGAAAAGTTTTCGGTGACCTTGACCTCATTTTCAAGGTCACGGCGAGACCTTGACCAGTTTTGAAAATGTTGTTGGCGCGATATCTAATGAACTGCTCAACCTAGAATCTTCAAACTTGGTACCAGTCTTCATCTGGAGAATACGCAGACCTGAAACGTTTTCGGTGACCTTGACCTCATTTACAAGGTCACAACGAGACTTTGACCAGTTTTGAAAATGTTGTTAGCGCCATATCTCATGAACCCATTAACCTTGAGTCTTCACGGGGGACATAGTTGTCAGCTCCGTACGTCAGTCCGTACGTCCGTCCCGCTTCTTGTGGTTAACATCAATTTGCGGCGGGGGATCTTGTCACCTTTGTGACAAATACTTGTTCTCAGTGAATTTCGTTGTTTTGTTGCCTTAAAAGACAAGAAATAATCACTTGTTTGTGAAATTCCCTTGTGACAATCGTTGTGTTGTACTATCTAATATCGCTCTTTCTCTCTTTCTCACATTAGTTTCGCGACAACATAGGACAGTTGTGAAATTAGAATTAAGTTCAATTTATTTTTCACAGGCTTATTCTGATTGGTTCGTTGCAAGAACAAGCGAAGAACAAAGGAACATAAGGTTTGTTTGAAATCTGTTTTAAATTGCTTATTTAAGATTAAGATTCGGTAAAAGCAAGTCGATTGAAATTGAGTCATTTTTCGGGAAAAAAATAGCTAAAAGAAGAAAATTATAAAACTGAATAAGGGTTTAGTTCACATTTGTTTCCTAATAGGTAATAGTCGAAAAATAAACTGTATAGTATCAGCGGAAATTTATTTTAGCTTGGGAACACTCATTTCAGGAAATAATTTGTATACGCTTTGCTAAACTTAACTTTAAATTCGTTTAAGTGTCCTGCCTTGCATATTGTTACTTTTTTTACTTTAAGTTACATTTTCATTTTAATGCTACTATCGCCTTTAAACTTGTGTATCTGTTTGTTACAGGGGTCGTGCGGCGAAGGTGATGCTCTTCTACTTTGCCAGGGACAGAGATCTGGTCAAACCACTTACTATTCTAGCTGTGAGTTCAATTTTCTCTTTTTGAATACGATACTCGTGCTACCTCTAGGATCAAGATCTACACTGAAAGTTACTTTTATGTAGAAGTAATGAACTGTTATAATTAACCTTTCATCTCAGGTAAACATATCATAGGAACGCAGCTGGTGAAATAAATTTACAAATTTCTCGGATGTTATTTATGATCATTACCTTAGTAAGTGTGTCATATCAATATTACGAAACCAGTGAGAATTTTTTTTTATCATGCGTTTCGTGAAAGTCGTTGCTAGGCAAAAGTGTTATGTGCAAATATTGAAATTATGTTACTACTTATTTTCAACCCTATGGTTAATAAATGTCATATTCGTACATGGGAGGTACAGTACTGGTGTATTTGTTTTCTCCACTAAAAAAGTTGTAACCTTCAAATAGTTACATTTACAAATGAAATATTTTGTCAATTGAAGTCGGAAATGTTTGTTTCAATCAATTGATCGCTACCTCTTTCACAATAGAATAGAATTTTGATTTCGAATTATGATAATATTCTTTGATTCGTCTGAGAAAAGTAGGCTCACAAGGGATATTTTTCTAGTGTATTTAATAAGCCTAAAAATAGCCATTCCTTATGTATTTTTATAATATCCAAAATAGTAAAATAGAAGAAATACCTGTACCAGGCTAGTCGTGTAGGTATGTATATTATATATATTTTTGACGTCTACTCTTTATCTTTGCAGAAAGTACCATTTGACGTTGCGCTGTTCTGTCCTCTTGCTGTGGACGGGGCTAATCGTGTAGGTATGTATCATTTAAGTTTTTGACCTTTTGAAATCTCAATGGAGCATGCCATATTATATCAGGGTACATTTCAAGCATCATCAGATAGTATGCAATTTGACATATGACCTTTATATTCCATATAATTTTCAACCAATTCCGCTTCATATGTTAAGACTTGCAACACATCAACCTGTTTGTAAATTGAATTTAAACGGGAGAACTGAACGACAAACGTCATCGATATGACAGAAATAACCACAATAATACGTTCCAGAATTTCTGCATAAATCTAAACTACATCTGTATACATGTCCATCTTCCTTACTGAATTTACTAAATAAGCCACGTCCGCGACTTGGGTTTTAATCTATGTGTGGAAGATGATCTGTATATTGAAACCAAACTTTCAAGATTGACAAACAAACCTTATCGTTATAAAAGAAATAACCACAATATGATGTTTTAGAATCTCCGTTTATAGAACTATTGAAGAACAGATGTGTTGGACAAACAAAAATAAAAAAAACTGTTATGAATGAAATAACCACAATAATAATAGTATGTTTCAGAAAATCTGTATATAGAAGTCACTTTTGAAAAACCGATGTGTTGGGACAAACAAATGTCATCTTTATTAAAAAAATAACCACAATATCATGTATCCGACATGTATCAATCTCCGTATATAGACTCTGCCATTGCAAGAACAGATGTGTTGGACAAACAAAGCAACAGACATAAACGTCATCTTTATGAAAGAAATAACCAAACTAATCTTTTTTTTCAGAATCTCTGTATATAGAAGCCCCTCTTGAAGAACAGATGTGTTGGACAAACAAAGCCTTTGAAGAATGGCGCAAGCTCGGAAACTATCATTTAACCAAGAACCAAGATCAAGGTCATGGTAATAAGAACAAGGGAGACAATTCTCAAATTCCGACCCTATCGTTTGTGGTACCATCCCTAGAGCAGGCGCTTGCCCTTGCGACATGTGGAAAAGACGGAGGGTATTTGAACAGACAGATCACTCAAAGAGTTTGTGGCGATTTCCCTACTGTTTCCGCAGCTATCCGAGAGGTTGACCAGGTCCATGTAATGATCGTTGGGGGACACAAAATTGTTGGCCATAGTTTGAAATTTCTCGAAAATCGCCGTTGAACATTTTAACGTCTTTGTGTCTATTTTCCTACAAAAGCCTTTGAAGCTTTGATGTATTTCTTGATAATTCATTATGTTTTTGAAGTTTTGTCTCCATCCATTCTCTCCAAACAGAGCCAGATCAAGTCATGAAATGTTGACCTAGCCTCTGTTCCAATTAGCCGAGTTTTTTAAGTAGAATGAGAGATGCCTGATTGGATGTCATTAGAGTTAGTTGTGCAATCAGCGATGCAGCCCTAAAATCATCATTTACGCTTCTGAATCATGGCAAAGGCGTTGTGATATGAACCACCCTTTCAATGCGAGAAGCGTTGTCATTAGACAAAGAAAATCAAATGGATTGTGGTGCATTTTTTTCGCCAGGGGAAACTGCCGGACCCACGGATTTCGGCGTAATAGAACAGAGGCTGTATCAACATTTCATGACTTGATCTGCCTCTTAGGGGAGAGAGTGCTGTTTTCCTAGACACATTTTGAAGCTTTGGTGTATCTCTTGTGTTGACATCTTGCTAGAACTATGTATGACAGAGGCATCCAATATTTGTGTTGGGATTGAAGTTTTATTCTGAATAACGGTTACACTTGAATATGGCGCACAACATGCCACATGTCGATCAAACTTCCGTTGATATTAAACTAAAGGGGGATAATTACTTTTGTTAATGATTGCCGCTAAAACAATTGCGACTAAGCGAAATAACATACTGAAGCTAACATACTGAAGCGTACATAAAATGACTAGAAACTACACTGAACTGCAGTTTACACTTTAACACCCCCACTTAAACTGTAGTTAAGTAGAATGTACACAAAACAATCAACCTCTCACTGATTACTGAGATTGATGAGTTTCCTCATTCTGATAGATGATACAGGCTTTGTGAAGACATCTGCAACATTGAGCTCTGAGGCAATGTAAGCTAGCTCTACAACACCACTCTGAACCTCTGATCTGATAAAATGATACCTAATGTCAATATGCTTGGATCTCTGTTGCGTCACAGGATTCCTTGCGAGTGCGATAGCACCTTGGTTATCCACCATCACAGTGAATGTCTCACAGTCATCAGTCATGTCCTTCAACAGTTGTTTTAGGAACTTTCCTTCCTGTACAGCAGCTGAAATGGCCATATACTCGGCCTCACAAGTTGACAAAGCCACTGTTGGTTGCTTTTTGCTTCTCCATGATATCAAAGCACTGTTATCACTAAGCCGGTATCCGTAGCCAGTGATACTTTTCCTGTCAGGTGATGAAGCCCAATCTGCATCTGAAAATCCTACAAGTTTCAGTGGGACATTAGATTTGGCAAACTTCAAACCTTGATCACTAGTGCCCTTGATATATCTCAGTGCTTGCTTAGCCATACCTAAATGACAGGCTGTAGGTTTGGCCATATACTGAGAGAGTTTAGTCACAACATAACACAAGTCCGGCCGTGTTGCAGTCATAATGTAGATTAGACTGCCCACAATTTCACGATACAATCTTGGATCATCCAATTGTGTTGCGTTAACTTCCGCTGGCTTATCCACACCTTGCTCACAAGGAATGGCCTTAGGTTTACAATCTTTCATTCCGAACTTATCCAACATTTTCTCAATGTGTTTTGTTTGCTTCATTTCTACACTAGCTCCATCCCATATGAAATCTATTCCAAGAAAATGTGACAATTTTCCAAGATCCTTCATTTTGAATCTTTTACACAATTCACCTTTCACAAAGTGAAGATCACACACATTTTCAGCAGACACTATGATATCATCTACCCACACAATCATGATCACAAGAGAACCTTCAATACACTGATGATACACACAGGGATCTGCAAGTGATTGCTCAAATTTCAAGTTTTCAACGAGAAAGGAATGAAGCACTGAATTCCAATTTCTGCCACTTTGCTTCAAACCATACAGAGATTTCTTTAATTTCCACACAAGCTTTTCACCATTTTTACCTGGAACTTGAAATCCTTCAGGTTGTTGGACATATATCTCACAGTCAATTGGTGCATTCAGATAGGCTGTCTTGACATCCATCTGATGGACTACCATGTCTCGCTGAACCGCAAGCTGCAACAATGTCCTGATTGAGGTCATTTTTGCTGTTGGGGCAAAGGTCTCATGATAATCAATATCTGGAACTTGTGAATATCCCTTAGCAACATACCGAGCTTTGTATCTCTCACCACTGTCCACAGACTTAATGTCAAATACCCATCTTCCCCCAACTGTTGTTCTGTCAGTGGGTTGGTTGGTGATTTCAAATGTGTCATTATCCTGTAACGCAGTCATTTCTTCTTCCATGGCTAGAGACCACTTGTCTGCACAGGGCGATGACATCGCTGCTTCATACGTAGTAGGGATTCCTGCCACCTTGTAGCAGTAGTGGACGGTATACATCGCACTATCTTCCAACTCAGGTTCAGACATGTCTGTCCCAATAACATAGTCGTCCATGCGCTTCGGTTTCGCCGTTTGACGTCTCGGGTATCTTCGAGTTGTCTCTTCTCCTTGCTTTGGATTTTCTTCTACCAAATCTCTGTTATCAGCTTGCTGATTTTCTACTCCCTGTTTTCTGGTTTCTTCAGCCTCAGATCTCTTGTACACTGTCACGTCTTCCTCATAGTCAGGTTCACTTACAGTTTCTGTAAACTTCTCAGTGAATTTGACACATCTCACTCTTCTGACTTCATTCTGTTGAGGGAAATAGACCAAATAGGCTGGACTTTCACGATCATATCCAACAAAAATTGCCTTCTCACTGCGATTGTCAAGTTTCTTTGCCCCTTGAACATATGCGAAACAAGCTGTTCCGAAACATGCATCTTTGACAGGTTCGGCTTCTGGCCTGTCATAGCCTCGAATGGCGTCATCTGAAGTCTCTTGTTGTAACAACGGTTTCTGATGTAAGCTGATGTCATGATTGCATATGACCACAGAGTCTTTGGTAACTTCGCTTCAATAATGAGACATCTCGCCATGTCAAATAGAGAACGCCAAGCCCTCTCAACTGTGCCGTTCTGGTGAGGTGAATAAGGGGCCGACATCTGTTGATGTATCTTGTTCCTGATGAGAATCTTCCTGAACTTTTCGCTAGTGAACTCAGTCCCGTTGTCTGTTCTCATTTTCATAACTTTTCCAAATGGTGAAATGTCTGCCAGGAACTTTTCAGTTGCTGCTGGTGTGTCACTCTTCTGTTTCAAGAGATACAATGTGACAATGCCTGAATAATCATCTACAAATGACAAAACATATCGAAAGTCACCGCGGGCTAACGGCTCAATTGGTCCTGCCAAGTCACAGTGTACCATCTCTAGAGTCTTTGTTGCTCGTTTATCAGGATCCCTGTCAAACCATCTAAACATCTTCCCTTTAGCACAAGTCTCACAAAGGTCACTCTGAGTTTTCCCTGAAATCTTCATGCCATTGACGGTCTCTTCCAACTTGATGACATCACTCATGTTACAATGTCCAAGAATTCTATGCCAATCCTGAGCTGAGTGGGTAACACATTTTGATGTAACAGTATTGTTCAAATAATAAAGTTTACCATGTTTTGTGATGTTGAATGTGGTACCATCTTGAGCTTTCAAATACGCACTGTCTGGATAAAAGTTGATGGTTGCTCCCTTGTCTGTTGCTGCTTGCACTGACAAAATGTTCTGATTAAACGATGGAACATATAATGCATTTTCTAGAGTCACTTTGTGTTGTTTACCATTGACATCACACAAAGACATACAAGCTTCACCCTTGCCTTGAACAATTCCATTTGTCCTGCTTCCATCAGCAAACTCAATATAATGTTCAGTTGGGCGGAAAGTTTTGTCAAAACTCACAAAATTGTCTTTGTCAGTGATAATATGCGTTGTAGCTCCACAGTCCACAAGAAGTTGGTTCACAAAATCCCCACTTTCAGCTTTCTCACTAACTTTGAATGCAAAATATGAATGTTCTGGTTCAGAAAATTCCTGTTCATTACTCACACCTTTGGCAGTATCCCGCTTTCGACAAATTCTTGTGTCATGGGTTGAGTTCTTGCATATATCGCACCATCTAGTTTGTTTCTTCTGTGAAAAATACTTCTTTGGTCCTTGTGCATGTTGCCTATTCTTATTTCTACACTCTGATGCTTTATGTCCTGGCTTTCCACATGAATAGCACTTTAGAGTCATAATACTGTCTTCACCCTTTCCTGTAGCTTGTGTTTTCTCAGTTTCTTCATAGCTTCGGAGTGCCGCTTTAAACTCATAAAATGTCATTTGTTTATCCTTCTGTGTCACTACGGTAACAAAGGTTTTGAATGTAGGGGGCAGGCCTTTCAGTACCATTGCAATTAATAAACTGTCACTAATTGTCTCACCTGCTAATTTCAACGAATTTGCAGCAGTTTCTGCTTTTATCACATAATCCGTGATGCACTCATTTCCCATCTTCAACCAGGTCAGTTCCGTGAAAGTGCGATAACACGTGGTTTCCCACTTCCAAGATAGTGCTCTCTCAAAATCTGCAAAGCTTTCTTCCCATCGTCTTTCGCATCCCTCATCACAAGGCTTAGGCTCCTGTCATCTAAGCACTGTACTAATTCAGCAAACGCATCCGCATTCTTGTGTGCCGAGGGGCCTACCGAATCTGCAGGCGGCAATATGAAATTATACAATTTCTGCAAACGCATATGCCCGAGAAACTTAACTTCCCATAACTCGTACTTCGCTTCATCTCCGTCGAACATCAGGCGTTGCCTGGGCCCATAACCTGTTGACATCTTGCTAGAACTATGTATGACAGAGGCATCCAATATTTGTGTTGGGATTGAAGTTTTATTCTGAATAACGGTTACACTTGAATATGGCGCACAACATGCCACATGTCGATCAAACTTCCGTTGATATTAAACTAAAGGGGGATAATTACTTTTGTTAATGATTGCCGCTAAAACAATTGCGACTAAGCGAAATAACATACTGAAGCTAACATACTGAAGCGTACATAAAATGACTAGAAACTACACTGAACTGCAGTTTACACTTTAACATCTTGATAATGCATTATGGCAGTCATTGTTTTGTAGTTTTGTCTCCATCCATTCCATCCAATCTCTCCCCGTAAAGGAAGATCAAGTCATGAAATGTTGATCTAGCCTCTGTTCCTATTACCCAAGTTTGTTGGTGAGAATTAGAGATACCTGATTGGATGCAATCAAAGTTAGTTGTGCAATCAGCGGCGCTGTCGTAACGTAATCATTTTGTCTACTGAATCATGACAAAGGCATTGTGATAACTTTTCCATGCTAAAAGTGTTGTAGTTTGCTAAAATAAAAGCCTCAATTGGAGTGTGGTACAAATGGTTTCTGTCAGGGTATTACGGAAACCAGGGATTTGGTCTAATTCGAAAAGAGGGATGGTCAACATTTTATGACTAGATCTGTGAGGAGAGAATGGTGTCCATCTTGAAACTATTGGGTGTCCTTCCAAGAACCGTTAGGAAGGCAAGAAAACAATATGTTCAAACTTGACTAACCAGAAACAGTATATTTTCATCGTTTGGTTTTCAATTTCGTCACCTTAATAAAGTACACTAGTACTATGGATTGTATCAATCTGACATGTGTCTATTTGAACTGTCTATTCCCCCTTTTTGCCATCATTTGCATTATTACGATCAATGGCAATTCTTGTTCTAAAAGAGTCTTTCTTAACAACTGGCAATCATACCTAAAGATTTCAAGTAGGTACAAGTAGTAGATATTGAGTCTGGGTTCGAATCCAGCCAGGTGCTCGGCAACTTTATAATAAGAGTACTGTTTACACGCAGTGAGGTTTGGATGTAGTGGTACTCTGAATTTCAGCTCAGTACCACCCATGGTTCGCTAGGTCCAGCAGAGGCTGACAGGTTTCACAATATATAGCCACACTAGTGATGCGGGCTTTCTCCTTGCAATAATACTAACATTCTTATTTAGAAATATTTGTTATTCCATTTCAAACATGGGCATAACAAAGTTGCATTTATGTAGTGACAATGAGCAATTTTGTAAAGAAACATTAATACATTTGCTTTCATACAGTAGTCAAAATGCATTGTTTAATTCTTAAGAGAATATTTGTCTGTAAAATGGACAGCATTTCATGGATTTTATGGGTGCTTCGTGAACATATTGTTGAGTCATTGCCAGTCCTAGCCATTTTCTGGAAAAGTGATAATATCTGTCATTTTTTATGGAATAAATCTTTCTATATTGTGTACTTCCTTTAGTATTGGAAAATTGCTGCATAAGATATATCTTGCTGTTTTATACTTGAATAAATCTGTATATATCTTTTTGCAATAAGTATAAAGTGATTTATGATTTGTGTTTTTGAGACACTCCAAACATTATAAAGAATTTAGACAACTTCAGATTAATTTGTAGATTGTCGTTCAAGAGAGCTTCAATGTTATGCCAAAAGTCTTGAACAAGATGACAGTCAAAATAAAAATATGATATATCTTCTGGGGCACTTTTACAAAAAGAGCAAGTATCATCAACTAACAGTCTGATTAAAATCGACCGTGCTCCGAGGAATAAAATAAAAAAAATAGTGTCTCTATCGGGGCTCGAACCATTCGGGATATCCTCTCCATCTCGGTCTGAATGCACCCACCTCTATCGCGTGTTGCTATTACCAGTTTAGCGCAGACAAACCCAGTCGTAAGCTATCCAATCACATCCTCGTTTTTAAATAGCGTTTAGCGGCGGTTATGTATAACGAATGGTACACTGGAGTTACCTGCCCCTGATGGATACCGAAGCTTTCACTGCGCTCCTTTCGATTGGCTAGTGTCAGAACATGCGGGCAATAGGGATGCCTTCAGACTGTGAATGAGAGGAAAGCCGGGCTGGGTGAGGTTCGAACCCCGCTAGAGATAAAAAAAATTATACTTTTTTCCTCGAATCACAGTCAATTTTAATCAGACTGCATCAACTAATTTCATTTTCTTAATACTAGCGGCCTTGATATATAAATAAAATACTCTTTAAAGGGGCGTAAAACCAAAATTCAGCTCATCTCACCTAAGCATAGCTGTTATCAGGGTATCTAGCCCAAAATCAAACGCAAACACTAAAAGCCATTTTCTAGGATTTTTCCAACAGTATTTTAGTTAGGAATCCAGTACGATATTTAAGCAATTGAATTACACGTGGAGGCGCAATCGATATTCTTATTGAACTATAGAGGGTATTTTGGTTTTACGTTGAGAAAGTGTGCAGACAATGAGTTGATTGTTGACTCTTTGATAGCTTATATAAGAAGAATGTAAATTGGATGTGTGAATTTCCTTTTCGCAAATAAATATAACTGTTCATACATTTTCATTGAAAACAAGTATTTATCGTATAATTGCCAAGTGGGGAATGCATATGTTAGTGCCTATAGGAATTTGTTTAATGAATTACGGCAATTTCGTTTGTAAACAAACTAATACATGATAGTCTGGTGGAAAACCCGTGAACCTTGTTTTGAGAGATAACAGATGTTTTATTATTTTATATGGTAGAGGAGACCTTCCTGAAAGTATATCAGTCGGGTGCAGTGACTGCACCCATGGGGAAATTTTTTTACGAGCAAAATTCAAAATGCAAATGGCCGCCGTTTCCCATGAGAAATATCTTTAAACGGTTATATCTTGCCTTCTAATTGACATAGAGACCTAATTTTTGTCACAAAGTATAGGTTTTCTAGGTAGAGGAAGACAATGACACAAGTCTTATTAGCATATTTCAATTCCTTCATTACCAATCATCAAATATAGGGGTTTCAGAATGCTTAAAATATACAATTACTGTCATATTTTGACTTCTTACGGACTCTTAGACCTTCAATTTCCCGGATAAAGTCTATTTTCACTTTTAAATACAACAAAAGTTAATCAGCATACACATCTTCCTTAACAATGTCTTTAAATATGGAAATATTCTTCTTTTCATGTTCACAGAAACTGAACTAATGAGATTCTGCTTCAACATCTTCATCTTCATAAAATTCGTCAATTTCCTCTTCTCTGACACTGGTTAATGTTTGTGGATTTCTGCATTCCGTGTCAGCATGGCATGCACAAAAGTCTGTGCAGAAGATTCGAGCATTGAGGCAACGACAACGAGCTGTAGAGCAAGGTTCAGAAGATGAACAGCCACATTTGATCATTTTCAGGACTGACTCAGGAGCAGGGGATACCTCTGGTGACAGAGAAATTGGTTCCAACTTGTGCGTTTAAGCGTTCATGGTACATCCATATTGCAAGGGGCTAAGTTCAGGTGGATTTGCATGAAGTGCACTTCTCCAGATGGCAACTTGAAGGTGGGCTCTATGCACATGGTGTTCAAAAGCTTGATTTGTGGGTGGAAGAACACGTAATTTAGGAGCAGAGTTAAGCTTATGATTTGCCATCTTGCTTGTCCACACCAAGTACCGCAGTGATGTCATATCTGATGTATGTTGAAGTCCATAGCAAGATGCAATGAACGAGATGGATTGTGCCATAACAATATCGTCACTCGCTGTTGTGTCGCCCAGTTTTTTTAGACTTTGGTTTCCCGATTTTAGGACTCTAATAACAGTTCCCTTTCCTATTCCCCATAAGGCTGAGACAGTGTCGCATCCAGATAGCACATGAGCTGGCAACAGATCATCAATGATGTAATTTTGCTTCTCAACTGTGGCTTTGATGTTTGCACATTTCCTCCAAAAACTGGTACCACTCATGAGCAGATTGCAAGTCAGCTGCTGTTGTTTGTAGAAATGAAGAAGCAATACAAAGACATCAGTGTCATCTGCTAATACCCGTATACAGTTTTTGCCCATGTTTGCAAGATGAACAGTCTGCTGGACAATGATCACATCAGCCTCTTCATGTGTTGTACTAAGATCTGGTCGATCTTGCACGTTCCCGTTACAGATCTCCATGGAAATTGGTTTGGCACCAGTGGCTACCAGAGCCTTTCCATTCTGTGGGAGCAAAATACATTGATCTTTGAGGTAGTCCCAAATGAGATCAATCAACTGAATTTTTTTCTTTGTCACAGTGAGGCACACCTTTTGAGGTGGGAGCGGTGTTAACATTGTCAGCTGATGTTGTCGGCTTGCATCGTTTCCAGCTCTTGATGTGCGAGTGATATCTTTTATGTTCTTTTCAAAGTACCTGTCAAAAATCAAAAATGTGTCTGCTGTCCTCAAGTGGCTTGCAATGTAGTCAACTAGGTTCTTGATGTAATCTTTGACGAGACCATTAGAAGGCCAGTTGATAACCCACAGAACAGCGCATCCATCGAGGACTATGGCATCAGGAAAAATTGATCGACGGTCTGTGAGTTCAACTTGAAGTTTTGTTTTCAAGGTTGACTTGGACTTTGTGATCCGCATTTCACCAGCTTCATCAAACATTGACGGTGGTGCTCCAGCTAGTTCATAACCAAGTACTTCCCTCATGTTGATATCTCTGACCTTCTGTTGACACAGTAACCGGGAGAAGATCAATAAATTTATACACCGTTTTGAACAAAATTAAGTGTATATCGAAAGATTTATTATCTTTTTCATATCTTGAATATGTACTAAACGTAAAGAAACAAGATTTGCATACCTTTCATGGATGAAAACTTGAAAAACTTGAAGAAATTATTGGCTGCAATGAAACGTCTGCTTCAACCAACATGGCGGTTCGGTACTACTTGACTAAGACTAATATTATATTTTTAGTTTAAAACAGTCGTCAAATGAAATTTTAAATTTTTAATGCATACAAGATAACGATAAATAATGCAAATAATAATAAACTTTTATTCTTATAACATTTGTTTACACAAAATTGAAGGTCTAAGAGTCTGTAAGAAGTCAAAATATGATGGTAATTGTATATTTTAAGCATTCCGAAACCCCTATATGTGATGATTGGTAATGAAGGAATTGAAATATGCTAATAAGACTTGTGTCATTGTCTTCCTCTACCTAGAAAACCTATACTTTGTGACAAAAATTAGGTCTCTATGTCAATTAGAAGGCAAGATATAACTGTTTTTAGATATTTCTCATGGGAAACGGCGGCCATTTTGAATTTTGCTCGTAAAATTTTTTCCCTAAGGTAGCAGTCACTGCACCAAACTGATATACTTTCAGGAAGGTCTCCTCTACCATATAAAACAATAAAACATCTGTTATCTCTCAAAACAAGGTTCCACAAAAAATTGCATTCTGCCACTGGACTATGATGAAAATCACTTTCCATTAGCTAGTTGGTGCACATGGTTGTCGCAATTTAACCGTTCATTGTATGTTAATTTAATAGATAATGGGTGACAATGAAGTATGAGTCAATGAACTGAGATGACAATGCTTACAGTACCCATACGTCACACTCAAACATTATAACAGCATCTGACCTAACTGTAACATTTCAGTAATTATGAATAATTAATGCATTTTCGTGTCATGTTGAAAAATACTGAAAACAGGAAAAACAACAACATTTACAGTTTTCAAACAGAACTGTAGCATTAAAATATGTGGAAAAAATCATGTTTACCTACCAACTGTGTTTGAAGTAGCAGAATATCAGCATAAATCAGGATTTCGGGGTTTTGCAAAAAAAAAAATAAAGGTTTATGTTCTGACGTGTTTTATCTTTTCAACGCTCATTCCCTGTCCTACTATAACTATAATGTTTTCAAGTTTCAACACTAAATTTCATGTATAATTAAATTTTTAATAGGTCATTTTAATTTTCTATATATGTGGTAGACCTAGCACGTTTTTTGGATACAGTTGCCCCTGCAGTGAATAGAGGATACTTAGTTTTCCAAATACCAGGTTTATTTCATCGAGTATCATGGGTAAAGTTGATATTTCACGAGTGGCGCAGCCACGAGTGAAATATCAACTTTACCCATGTCACAAGATGAAATAACCCTGGTATTTAGAAAACTACATTTAGTATTCTATTTATTATATGATATTTGAATGAAATATGTCAGTAAAACGACTTTAAAAACTTGAAAGTTATCCCCTTTTGTTCACATGGCTGAAAGTAGTTCCGGCACCTGACCAGTGACGATATAATATATCGTCACTGGTCACAGTGAAAATAAAATATATCGTCACTGTTGCCTATTAGACAGTTTATTTCACTGATAAAACCAAGTATTTCATTGCTGATCATATAATAAATGATCTTATTAATTAATTTACACGTAAACACATAAATGTCAATCTCAAAGTAAAACTGATATGAAATAAAAAATGAAGATTACTGATTGTTTTTATATTATCGGTGCATTTGACTTGGAGATATGCCCTTTTGGCTTCTTTTCGAGGCCCTTTTGACGTTTACAACGGCCCTTTTGACTTTTTCCGTCGGCCCTTTTGACGCCATTGTTCTCGGCCCTTTTTTCCTTTGGCCCTTCTGACTACAAGCCAAGCCAAATGCCTCGTTTTGCTGACTGGCGGTAAAACCAGTGACATTAACCTGTTTTCAGCCAATGAAATGTCGTTAATCGATTTGCCTACAGGAAGTTATCTATTACCCCTCAATTCTAACATCCGGGACCAACCACTACTGTTGGAGGCGAGACATTTGATTGGCTGTTAAACAAAGAGCCACTCGATAGATATCTAGGTATACTAGTACTCCGAGTGGAAACAAATACGCTGATGGAGTATGCATCAGGCTTGATTCTAACTTCGAAACCACATGACTGTCCGCTATGAGCTTATGACGACATGCTATTTTCAGAGAACTTAGGTTCTTCATGAAGCGTTATCTTTTATGACAAATCTTGTAACACTTTTGTTTTGTTAACAAAGGGATCTCAAACGAAAATACATGTTACAAGTTAAAAGACAATGTGTAAAATTAGATTGCCAGTTTTAAAACGATCGTCACAAATTAGTTTTGTTAAATAAATTAAAATAAAATGTGTTTTCTCTAAAACGACAATTAGTGCGACGGATAAGGGATAGTCGGAACGAGTTCTGATATAAGAACTTTTGACGATGATACATGAACATAATATATATTTGGAGGAATTCAAGGAAATACCTTTTTAAAACCCGTACTATTAAACCTTATTCTTAGTCTGTAACATTGCAAAAGGGTTACTCAACAGACCTTCCTAAAAACCTTTAAGAAGGTCAATGGGACAACCTCTAACCTGCCAACATGGCCTAGTAATCGACATGATACATTTAAATGGTTCTGACATCAAATCACGATAAGTCACTATCCCTTCCGTTGAATAGAACTTGTTAATATTTTTCATTTTTAAAAATTCGTCTCGATATTGATGATTCATGGAGTAAAAAATAAGACAATACATAAAACTTCGCAAGCTTTATTCACTTCTGAGAGAGGCTATTGACAGTAATAGATTGTTGTCTTAGATGGTAAAAGGCATCCTGATGCTTCTTGTGACTGGAAGATTAAAAGGTTACAAATTCAACTGTTAATCAAAATATTAAAAGATATATACATACATATAGTTGAAAGAAATTTTTACAAATCACAAGGGGAGATGAAATTCATGTGAGTGTCACTTACTTATTGCAAAAACTTGATGATAGCCGAAGTTCTTTCTCAAAGCTGTGCTTTGACATATTATATTATAAATGACATAATACTCGTAGATATCTCACATGAAGCTACAAAACAAGTAACAATTTAATGATATGGGATCAACAAGAAGTTCCACAATAAACAAAATTAAGTGTTACTGAAAAGGTGAAAAGGTTTGTCTTTTTTTGTGATCTCACATAATCTACTACATGTAGCATCTAGCTTATCTATTATAATATGTAAATATTCTCATAATGTTTCAGCCTTTGCTTTCTAATGATTAACCGTTTGAGAGGCTTTTGAGATGTTAGCACACTTGTATGGATATTCAAATTCTTTTCGGCGTTTTGGAATTGAACTTTTTAATACTTTTAAACGATATTGAATATATTCAAAACGTTGCTTTTGATACTATTCTTGGAGAAGAAAACTTCCTTTTCAAAGAAATGATAAAGATTAAGAATGATTCAAACATAAGATAACAAACCTTCACATTTTGCACCCTCGTGTTCGAATGGACAGATGCAAGCCGGGGATCCATTTTTATTAAAGCAAGTGCCCCCATTTTTGCAGAAAGAAGCACATGCTGGCAAAGTCGCGCCTGTTATACAGATATCAAAAAGAACAATTCTTAGGAAATTGTATATGTTGAGAGAATATTGAGACAATTTGAAAAGGGCGATAGATATAATGTTGATCACATCTAGCGTGTGTCATTCATTCATGACATAGTAGTAGTAGGATATTTATATAGCGCTAGCTCCACAACACACAGCCATGCTCAAAGCGCTTCCTGAGCTTCAATAAAACTAATGACATAGTAGGCCACTTTTACACATTTGCGCGTAAATTTCATGTCACCACATGAGATTTGGTGTAAACAACACGGTGAAGGTTAGCACATGTTGATGGTGTCTTCAGAAATTTGAAGTTCAATCAAACAATAATAACGCCTCCCCAACGTCAATGACGTTGTTTAACAACTGAGCAATTGGGCATTGGAAGGGTTGAAACAGGTCTCAACGTCACGTTGCAAACACGCTTAACATGACTCAAATATGACAACAGAGAATGGGACGGTCATCAAAGATTCAAAGGTATAGTACAGCAGCACGTCTTCAATTTTTGTTGCCATCATATCTCATCAACACAACGACAAGATCATTCTATCAGCATTCAGACACGACATCATCTATCCTGGACAGCTACAACCACCCTGCCCCCGAGATAAACATGTCCACGCAAAGATCGGGTACCGTCTCCAAAGTGTTGACCTCAACTCAAACACAATCTAAAATACATTTAGATCAACAGGTTTTATATTAGGTTATGGCATATATAATACAAAGCCTGTTTATCTAAATTTATTTAGATTGACTCGAGGAAAGCCTTTATTCGCTTTCCCCTTTGCGTATGGAGTCGGCTCAAACACACCTGACCTGGACACGCAACGATTTGGCCCAGTTCGTTTCACAGATGAGTCTCGGTACTGTTTTGATTTCACGGACAGACGGCAGCGGGTATGGCGGGTATGTGCGTTTTCTTGACCTTAACCCCATTTAACATGTTTGGAACATGACGCAGATCGAGATTTGAAGACGTCAGGTTCAACTAAGAACTTTCCAAGAGCTGGGAACTGCACTAGTCGAGGAATGAAACAACCTTCCAGTACCGGGCATCCGGCATTCTTATTGACAGTATGAATCGTCGATGTCAGACTGTCGTTTATGCACGTTATTGACACCAACTTTGTCATGGAAACAATGAACAAACCTCTATCTGTGTCCAGTGTACATTTTTACAGTTTTCATTACCAAAATTAAATTAAATTTTCAAAACAGTCTTTAACAGACAATACCAAAAAAATGCTGCTCTTTCAATGAAATAATGATCAATTAAATGCAATATTTCTGATGACTTAATGTCTATCAAATCGTGAGTAGTATTTATCATGATATAAAGTATTGCAGAATCTGATTATTTCATTATTTTCAACTCGGTAATTGCTGTAGTAATAACTCAATAATAAAACTGTAATTTTACAAAAAGTTTCCGGTTTGCAAATCTGAAATGGCTATTTACAGACTGATCCCAAAAGATTTCATTTCGGTAGTATGTGAACAAATAGTAACAAAATCAAAATTTTAAACTCGATGATTTTACATAGAAAAACATATACAGAGCCCTTTGTTCAGCAGCTGTGATAATAGACATTCATATCACTGAAGCGAGATGGAGAATGGCTTCAGTAACATTGGGGCAATGAAATTAAAACTTAAAATTACCGGCGTGAACTAGCCCATTCAACATAGATTACTTCGTAACGCTACCGAGCGCAAGCGATAGCCTTTTAACCGCAGACGTATTGTTTCAAGGAGCCACTCAGTGAGCTGTCAGGGGTCATATATGCCAAACTTTACTAATAGTGTAATCTGATCGAGAGGTGTCGATTGTTGAAGGAAATATCTTTTAAAAGCTAATCGAAGTTGTTAAGGGACAACAAGAAGGTTTGAATTCACCATTGGGATCGAAAACCAGACAATTACGCGCGTCAATCAGTCAAATGTAATTTTGGAATCTAAACTAAAGCAGTCAGAATAAAATTAACGATTTGATCATGTTAAATCGGTTATGTTACTACTATTCAAGTAATTTGGTCGTGTGAGTTTGGCTTTTATGAATATATATGACTATTTAAAAAAATTCATTGAAAACACGTTTTTATCATATAATGGACATTTCGGAATGAATATGTAAGATATTTGAATTGATACCATTAATTATGTCATTTACTTTTGTATGAAAGCAAAATAGTATGTGATGAAATTCACGGAGTGGCTCTTTAAATCAAACATTACACTAAGGGAATATTGAAAGCACGCTACTGTGGGCATAGTTCTGAGGCTGTAAAGTGTATCTACTGATGCTTAAGAATTTTCCTTAAATATTAAATTTGCCTTTATTTATTTAATACTAACATATTGTTTTGCATTATCCATAAAGAAACAACATAAACCATGCTCAAAATCTATCTTCTAAAAAACGAGTTACGATATTTACTGCCAGAATAGTATGGTGATTTTCCTTTCAGAAAGCTTTATGTAGAATATTTTTTGTCAGCCTCAAGAGTATTTGCAAATAGTTTTCATTTAATAAAGCATTATGTGGCATTATATTTGGCATTGAACATGTCCTGAATTTATTTCAGTTTCCTAAAGCATTTTATCGTTGAAAACTTGCCATCAAGAATACGTTGAAACATATTCTTACATATTTGTCGTTTAGTCATCTTTGTCATTTATTCATTAGCAAGCATTTTGGTCGATTAACATTTTATTTAAAAGAATGAGTCAACCCTTTCATTCAGAAAGCAACTTTAAACATCAACTTACCTCGACCTTACCACTTCTCGATTTTCGTTCAAAGATTTTTCAAAAAATTAAAAGCTGGACTTAATTTTTTGTTAATTTGTCCAATTAACACCTTTAGTTAGCCTTTCATTTAGACAGCGTAATTATCGACTTTAAAAAACCCATCTGGGTTAGGGGCCATCATTATTTCAACTGAAATACCGCCTAAATAATTGTTTAATTACCATTGATGTGGATATCTTTTTTACACCAAATGCTTAGTAGTGTTACATCGTCAAATGATTTATCTAACTGAGTGAAAACATTTTCTGAAAATCGTTAATTATTGGTTTTTCCCCCTGTGGTATTGTTACGATATATGTATAGATTACGAGGCTAATTCTGTTTATGACGTCACAATATGGGGGCGTGACCAGTCTAAGCAGCCCATCAAAAGTGGCTTTTAAAAACGGCTTTCATTACCAAAGTAAACATATTTGAGTAGCGACCTTTAACGCACTATACAATATTGTAATCAGACTTTCTATAGTCCAAAGAAAATAGTGAAATATGTTTGTGGTCATGTGAACTTTAACTTTTTTTACATCTCAGAGTATGGCTAGGGGCTAACCGTTTAAACTTTGGAAGGCATAACATTTATGTGGTACACTGTATAGCAGCTAAACGAACATTAAACAATGTTTCGCTCACTTCATTAAACAAACATGTATAACCTTTTGTCATGTTAGAAGGCAAAAAGACATTATATTACAGTTTGATATCATACAGTTTTGGAATTTTAAGCCATTCCGTTTTTTTAAAAAAACATAAAGACCCCACAAATTTCAAAATTATTTTTGGACATTTCGGTTAGTTCTAGAAGAATTAGTAATACAAATTGTGATTTAAAACGATAGAGAAACACATGTTTATTTAAAAAAGCAACATTAATATAAAGTTAACTTCAACAATGTTTTTTCGAATCACATTATTTGCATTTTGGGACGTTTTGTATGCAAGCTTTTATGATTTTTAATTTTGTTTACACTTACCGCTTCCGCTTCCGCTTCCCATAAAATCTGAAATTTAAAGTGATATTTTGTAAAACCGTAGTGTTAAAAACGCAAAGACAATTATTTATTGAAGCATACCTCTTATCTGAATTTGAGCAGCATTTCCTTGTGTCATAGTCTCTGAGAGTATACAACAAATTATTCTCGACAGCACTCTAAATTCTATATTTTTGTATCTCTCAAAATATGTTTAAGTTGTAATGGTTCATGAAAACAGAAATATAGAAATGAAGCATAATTTTTTATTGTTTATGTTTTGTAGAGTTACTTAGAAATCACGCAGATCTTCAATCGTAATGAGTGTATATATTGAATATGAAAAGATTTTTTTGAAATGTACATGTCTATCGGCCCACGGCTAAAAGAATACCGTGAATAAACACACTTGACCTGTATAAAAACTTAAAGAATTGAATTTATTTACTGAATTAGTCTAAAAATTACATTTAACACATTCAAATGCATTGTTATAAAAAAAATTTTTTTGTAAAATAAATGTGTGTTGGCAACGCTGTCTTAACTAATCGTTCAAAAACAAAACTTTGAAACGGCTCTATGAAGCGTCTAAATGCTTTGAGATAGAGTACGTCTTACAGATCAAGATTAAATTATTGCAAATTACTTTACATATATCACTTTCATGTTTCAAAAAGTCATAAGGAGCAAACACATACAAGATTATCATTTAGATAATATGAAACTCTAAAGTCTTTTCAAATGTTAATCATTTTACATGAAAGAAAGGTATGTATGCTCCAGCTTAATCAAGCCGGGATTTCCTCCGTCACGGTCTGATGACAGCGAAGCTACTCTCATGTTTCTGTAACTCGTTAAGCACTGACAAAACCCAGTCATCAGCGATGCACTAGCATCGTTCAGCTACGTTCATGTATAATGAATGTAATACCCGAGTTATCTGCCCCTAGTTACTGACGAAAGCCCTGCGATTAGTTAGATGAACTTAGATCACATGCGACAAAGGTGGATACGAACAGACCGTGACGGAGTTGCTATACTACTACTACTAGTACTAAACATTTGTATAGCGCCAATATCCAGCTCAGAGAGTGCTGCTCAAAGGCGCTTTGGCTTTCCCTCGATCATTGGATATCAGTCTTTAAGACACTTCTTTTACCATCCAGGTAAAGAAAGTCTTAATAATTTAATTTCTTGGTGCACTGTCGATTTTAAATAAACTTCTTATTCTTGTTTGATTATTTAATCATTTATAAGCCTTGGTAGCTTTGTACTTACTGTAACCCCTATACTTGAAGTTGAAAAACTAAAGTTATCCGTCTTTTTAACAAACTGATAACTCTGATTTCACCTTAATATTGTATTATGGTCGTCATGTGAGTAACTAAAATACCGACTTATAACATTTTCTAACCATTGCGTCATTTACAGATACATGTAGCGTTGGCGGTGGTCTAATGTGCTAGAAATCAGCCTTCATAGTTTTTGCTTTTTTTGGCATGGAAAATAAAACATTGGTATATAGTATTTGAAGTCAATATTTGACGCACGTGTGTCGACCACTGTAAGGGTGTCATTCGACTGAATTATTCATGCATTGCACTGATAATGACACAACTGCATACCTTAAAGAGACAGTAGCACGTTAAAAGGGGGATATAAGGTGTTGTCAGGAAAATAAAACATAATTATGGTTTCCATTGAAAGACAATCTATGATGTATGGATGAAGCAGTATATAATGTAAAGTTCAGCCATGCGATTCCTTTATATTACACAAAGTGAATTAAAGGTGTTGACACAAAAATGGCCGCCATTGAAATTTATGTGAATCTTTATAATTTGTTCTCGACTATGAATGATTGGTTTGTGTAATGAAATTAAACCATCACAATAATATGTTTTATATTAAGGTATAATTATCAGTGAAAACTTGAAAAAATTAATTTTCAAAACGTGCTACTGCCCCTTTAAGTTTGTTCACTTGCTTGTGTATCAGAGTGCAGACATCATGATAATTGTGTTTAGTCTGGAAGGTAATTAAGGAACTGAAAAAAAGATCAACTATTGTCCATGTGTAAGTTAACCACCTTTGAAGAATATTTTGGGATCATCAGGTCTTGTGCAAAATTTCAATTTCGATTATTAACTCTGTAAGAAGAACGTCCGTACATTTACATTGAAACAATGCACACACACAAAAAACAATCGTGATTTATTAACTATCGATCCATTATGAAGAAGTTTGTAAAGAAGAATATGAATTAAGGGTTTTCGAAATTTCGACCCCTCGTTACTTAAATGACCTGCCAAAACTGAAACTATAACCGGTAGGTATGATATAAGGACATTATAACGATAACTGAACCTAAAGTTTCAGCATTATCCGATTCGTTTCCAAAATGGCATGCTGTTTTAGAAACAAAAGGAAATTACATGATACTTGCACTAGGATACACAGATGAGTGAACAAACCTATGGTACGCATCTGTACTGTCAACTCTTTCATATGGGACTTACGTTCACATTGTGGTCCATAGTAGTTGATGTAGCAGTCACACACGTCGTCGATGCAAGTACCGTGTGAACATGTACTTGGAGTACAAGCAGTTGAAGCTGAAATACAAAGAGGATATTGTCAGTCTCAGTAGACACATCCTGTCTCAGGGAACGAACCTTACGCTAACTCCACTAATCTGTAGTCTGGGTTCAGAAGCTAGATTTGCTCGCGCGGCCCGACATTGGATGTAGCCAATCAAATCATTTTCTCGCCACCTTCTCGATACAATTTCATCAAGAAAATGATTTGATTGGCTGTATCCCAAGTCGGGCCGCGCCAGCGTATCTAGTTTCAGAACCCAGGGTACAGATGAGTGGAGTTTCCTGAGACAGGATGTAGTAGACATAGCCTCAATAATACTCCCTACACTCCCGATATTGAGTCTAGCAAGCTTTAGTATCGGGTCAGCCAATCGATCGAATTGACCAATCAGGGATCGTCTTACCAAGCCTCAATAGTATGCAGCAGCACATATAACGTTGGAGGGTCGTAGGTCGGCGAACGGTCGGCTGACGCAACCTGCAACTACATTTGGCTAGACTCAATATCGGATATGCAGTAGAAGGTCTCGTCAGCCAATCTTTTGGAATTGACCAAGCAGGGATCGTCTTGCCAAGCCATAACCGTATACATTCGCAAATATAACGTTGGAGGGTCATAGGTCGGTGAAAGGTCGGCTGACGCAACCTGCAATTACATGTTGCTAGACTCAGTAAAGAGAGAGAGAGAGAGAGAGAGAGAGAGAGAGAGAGAGAGAGAGAGAGAGAGAGAGAGAGAGATGGAGGGAAGAGCGAGAGAGAGATGGAGGGGAGAGCGATATAGCTAGAGAGGGAGAGGGAGAGAGACAGAAGAGAGAGACAGATCGACAGACAAACATATAGACAATAATCTAACTATCGTTTGATAATAACAGACATCAGAGTTGAATGTGTCACTTTTACCTGCAGGAGGCCCAGGCATTGGCAATTCGTCTGAAACGTAAAGTTCAAGATATTAAATTGAAATCGGAGGAGTACGATAGTTTTGAATGACGTGGGAAAGTTTATTTATAATGATTGACTGATAACAGGATTTTGATGCTACCGTTGAACAACAATCTGACCATCTTGCTACATCAGCGAATATGTCTCCGCGTTATACTACAACCTATCCCCTGATATCCTGCTATGGTATTTCGCTGTATCGCTGACGGGTGTTTCTCAGCGCAATGTTAGCCTGTTTGTTTTCAGTCAAACTATTTCGAACTCCATTCACTGTTGTCTAGTGATGTCGCTCGTGGAAATCTACGAGAGCACGAATGGGGGCTTAGTGTGAGCCTGCAATGAGAAGCAGATTTATTATCTAATAGTACTACCATTGGTTAATTTGAATCACGCGGCGAGCACGCGGAACAAAGCCAAGAATCCAGTTTGCCGCTATCGCTGAAAGGGCATAATTTGATTGGCTTGCTATATATAGCGATACGGCAGAATACCATAGATCAGGATATCAGGGGATAGGTTAGCAGGATGTTATCTGACATTTTAGTCCGCCCTCGACAAGTTCTATTTTGATCAACGCAAATGTGATCCGATAACGTGTTTACAGCAAATTCGAAATACTATCGTTGCATGACAGCTTTGCAGTTTCTGTATTAATGTTTGATTTGACGAGCATAGATCGGGGGTCAAAACTTAAAATCATCAGATGTCAGATGGTGATGGTCCATAATGAAGCAGCCATGACTTGAATGTTACGGCTTTGAAGAGTGACAACCCTGGTTGTGAATAGGTTTTTAAGGCACATTTTCTAGAAAATTGCGATGTTTATTTTGGTGGTAAACAAAAAATCTAACAAATAAGTTCACTTCCTGCTACATACACTTAAAATTGTAGTAAATAATGAATACTAGGAGATTGTTCCTTAAATTATTTTTAGCAGTATATTAAGAATAACTTCAAATGTAATAGAGATTACGTTGGAACAACTAGATTTAAAGTTAGATTTTGAAACCTCAAATGCCTTTTTGATGTTTTTATTATTGATAATAGACGTAATAATTTCTTAGAACCTTGGCACTGAAAGCCTGCGAAGTACTCTTGACAACAGCACATTTTTCTGTATGGTCCCATGGGAACACACAAGCCATTATTCTTGCAGGGGGCGCTGACACATGCGTTGGCTGCAAAGAACATTATTATAGTGATAATAAGTTATGGATAAGAAATGGTCCACGGGCATTATTAATTATAAAGGATGTTGGCCCGCGGGATTTGCCCACGGGCAGTAGGACTCCAAACCTGGGTTTTGGATAAGGAGCCTTCATGCTAACCACTACACCACTGTGCTCCACTCGAATTATCGGTGCTTTGTATCAATCATTCAATAAATGTTCTCACCAACTCTCCATTATCCAAGATAATCAAATGATCCAATCACTACAATCATTCTACACACTCTGCTTGCACTATCCGCTGACTCACTTAATACTATATTTCATCTATCATTTTGTCATCATTATTCTAACTTCAACTCATTTTGTAAGTTAAGAGTAAGTTATGATTTTTTCTTTAAAAACTCTTTTTAAATATCAATATTACATCAAAGTAATTTTTTATCACGGTCATGTTTTTCACAAACACAAGTTTTTAAGCAATTTATTCAAAAAAAAATTTCATATGGGTGATCAATTCATCAAAGTCAATATTTCTTCAAAGAATATTACATTGTCCATTAATGAAAAGTCATGTTTTCCATTGAAGTACTTTTTCCATTCAAGTCTTCGTCAAAGTTCTTTTTCAACCGTGCCATATTTTCTTCAAATTCACTTATTTTATCCAAGTCAATGTTCAATGCATAGTGTACTCATCAACCATAGAGACATTCCATATCTTTCTGCAAAACTGAGGAGCAAATTATACACAATATACACACTTTGGCTGCGTTCCTTTTGCACAGAGTGTGTCGCACGAGCGATGACATTCCTAATCGAACGACCATAGTGTCACTCCCGTGTGCACTCCAGAGTCACTCAATGTCCCTCCTGCTAAATCGGGGAGGGGGGTCTTGAGAGTAACGGAAGTACGTCAATTGACACGGTGTCTCCAACATACCAAAGACATACTAACTTCTATATAAGTCTATTTTAACACATTCGCACCAAGCAGATGTGAGGTTTAGATTTTTTTAAAGAGAAACTGCAACATATCCGTTATTTCGAAGATCATGTGATGTTAAAAATCAATTTATAAATTGTTTGTGACCAATTCAATTTTTCGGCCATATTGTTTACAGCCAGGTAACCAAGTGCGACACTCATGTGAGCATACAATTCGTTCGTACTTACTGGCATCTGAGCATGCACAAGATTGCACCCGAGTGAGTCAAAACGAACGCAGCCTTTTTGTTGAACCCTCACTCTCGCTCGGGTAATAATTTTTTTCACCCGTTTCATAGAGAATAGAGAAGTCATTTGACACACTACCTCGAGTATTAATCTTTATACAAAGCGCCGGGCAAAAGAAAGTACACACCACGGTTTGTTTGAATTTACTTTATATCTACTAGTAGTCATTGATGCATTCAATCACGGCACGTTTGCAATAACATTTATTTGCAGCAGTTTGAATAAAAAAGGTGTATGGTTAATGTTTTGTTAAAATATCTTTGTTTGTTGTAGGAAGACGTTAGAAATAGAATTTACGATATTATATCTCAGACCATGTTTGAAATGTTGTCACAATGTGAACAAAATGGCACGTTTATCTATTTTCAAATATAGTATATCTACTTGTTGATGAACATTTGGGTTATATCAAAAAGAATTTTAAAAATGTATAATAAAATAAAATTTTATTTATTGAAAAAGCATTATAAAAATACGACGATGAACTCCTGTTTTTATCAGTTTAATGATATGACATAAAAAAAATCTAAATATTTGTACTTGAAAATCTTACTGATGTGTGTACTTTCTTTTGCCTGTCAGTGATGGAGCGTCCACTCGTCACCGGCGTTCGAATCCCGGTCGCGTCATACCGAAAGACGATAAAAAGTTGGGACTTGTTGCTGTCTTGCTTGACACTCAGCATTGTAAAGGCAGATCAGCGCATTAACTGGCGCTGTATTGTGGCTGTCAGGTGTTTAGGCACAACAATTTCAAATAATGAGGACACTAAAGTGTTATTATTATTATTATTATTATATCTATGACTATTTGCTACTTTAGCTGGTATACGAGCCCGATAAGGTTTATGAAAATCACGATAAGCACCCCCTCCCCTTCATTCAAAAAAAATTATAGAAGAGGTATATATAGGTATAGAAGTATTTTTAAAAGGCGTATACATACTATCTGATGCTGGGCCCTTTGTTCCAAACGCGTAACTGGTGTCTGAAAAATAAATACAACTGTATGTACCCTTTTAATCATTTGAAACATTGTCTACAGAAAGCAGCGGGAATGCATGGAAAAGAATGACCTTGTTCGTTTCATTATGACAATAATCTTGTATGGTACATGCCTCGAAAGTTTATATGCCTTAACCTTTTGATGCTAGGTCTTTATTTAGGACAGAAACAGATTTGCATTCTATTAATTAGAATCGTGATATAAATGATGTTTCAATAGAAGTAGTGGGGAGGGTGGTTTTTCGTGGTCGCCTGAATTGAGGGACATTGAGGGACAGTAATTTATGCAGCGTAGCTCATAAACATGGTAATAGATGCATGACGTCACGGGTCAGAAAGGTCGACCAATCAGTTGACAGTGAAATGCAAGGATGCTCATTAAGCTATTCATCGTCATTACTGCAAAACAAAACTTTCTATAAGCCTACACAAGGGTGTCAGTCCAATCAGAAACAGGTCTGAATTGACGCGCCAAAGCTATCTTTAGCGTCACGTGACTCAATGACGAGGTGTAGGTAGACCGCTGTTTGCTTAGAGCTTAACTAAAGCTTTGTACTCTCGTCTTCAAAGGGTCGTTTAGATCAAAGGCAGTGAAAACTCGTTAGTATGAATATTGACTCTACTCGGTCAATATTGTCTTTGTAGTGTCAATATTGTCTTTGCAATGTCAATATAGACTTAGAAGTATCAACAAAGCATGGTAAGAAGGTAAGGATATCCCCAGACTACGCGGAAAGCATTTTGAATTGGCGCGCCAGAGCTATCTTTAGCGTCACGTGACATAACTCAGAGCCGAGATGTGGACACACCATTGTTTGCTTAGAGCTTTAAGAAAGGTTTTGACCTACTGAATGACAAAAGCCTCTGGCTGTGTCAATAAGGCTTGGCTTGGTAGAAACAGAAAATAGAGTGGTCGACTTGTTTCCTGTTTTATTTTATATGGTATAATCTTACGTGGAAAAATTCTTATGAACGTGAACATGAGTGTAAGATGAACAAAAAAGTTAATAAAAAAAACAAACCGCTCGACATTAAAGCTGTTTATCATAGCTTCATTTAAAACGTGTTAAGACTCGCATTATATTATTTGAGCATGTTCAGACACGATCTATCACGTGACTGTATCACCCCACTAAAAGGCGCGCTCTATGAAATCTCGTTTTCTCATCCTATACCTCACTTGACGCCTAGACAGCTATGTTATTCACTTTTCTCAGTCTTATTACCCACAAGATCACTCTAGTAAACCATGGCAACGTACAGTGAAAACACAACTTAAGCAAGAGAGGCTTAGCACGGAGAGACGAATGGACTCCCGAATACAGAGGTGTTTACTTTAACCGAGTAAATACACCTTGACGGTTTTGACCTACTGAATGACAAAAGAAATTTCATTCATTCCATGAGGGATTGTCAACGAGACGGGGTCCTAGTTTTAACCACATGGCTTAGTCGGGAGCGTATTAAGTATACGGCCTTCATTAGAACACTAATCATTTGGTAAACAGCTGGTTTCGGACATCTGATAACCTGAATCAAGTGAATGATTATAACGCACAGAGGCGATAAGACTTTAAGCGCGAGCTTGTAACTGACTGGAGAATAAAGGGTGAACGAGGTAGTTAATAAACACTCTAGTGTGGATAGAATAGGTGTTGGGTATATAAACCCAGCCGATAATTTTAGACGCATTCCAGTCATCGTTCTCAAGCTGACAACATCTCTCATATCTTTCTCATCATGGACTCAGCAAAACCGTAAGTAAATGCTCCTGTTTCACATTTTATTGTCTTACCTTGTAAATAGTTTTGGAAAGGATAATGATCGCCATTTTGAAATGAGTGTTTTTCTATGTTTATTATTTCATTTTAGAACATACAAGTGTGATGAGTGTGGAAAGGTTTACTCCCGTCAAGATAATCTTCTCCGACACACTCGTTCGGCTTACGAGGGGAAACGTTTTAGCTGTGACAAGTGCATGAAATCGTTTACATCAAATCAGAATTTAAAGAAACACCAATGTGCCTTGTTACAGCAAGCTCTCTCGGAATACCAATGTAGTGTAAGTACCTTATAGACATTTTATATATGGTTATTCAAAAGCTCTTGAAATAAAGTTTATTTTATGAAACCTATTTGAACGTTAACATTATCAGCATGCAACAAACTTGAGTAAAACAGTTTGTGGTGTGAAATAGTATATACGAGTTTCGTTTCTAAGCTCGGACAAACCCTTTAAGAACGCGGCTTTGTGTTTTCAAACTCCTTACGGTTTTCTATACACAGAAATGCCCCAAGGTATATCCTTCCCCTCCAGAGCTTAGGTTGCATATGAGGCGCTGTCATTCACATCGTAAGTATTCAGTCTTAAACATGTCTTTGTTACAATACATCATGATTATCAAGGAATATTGGTTGCATTCACTTGTTGTGCAGATCACGCCCGTCATGACAAACGTACTCCGGGTTTACTTAAACTCGAGTACGAGGGAGACGAGATGATTGGACTGTGTAGTAAAACCTATCTGGTCTCACGGTCTTGTCTCCAACGCCTTGCAAAGCCTGCCCCGAGCTCGAGCGTACGGACGGCACAACGCCTACTACGACGAGCTCGATACCCTAAGAAGTGTAGGACCGTGAACAAAGCGTGTGGTCGCCGTTCAACTCCTCCTGTCGTTGGTCGTTTTAACCAACAGGTCAAATGTTCCTGTAAAGGCATCACTAAACGCACATTGAAAACACCCCTCAAGGCGTTTAGACATGTCTTGCGTACGCGAGTACCTGGGGAGGGGGTGAATCGCGGGTTCCGACTCAAGGGTAACACCATGTGTACCTATCAGCAATCACGTCGCGGGTTGAGCTATCTGTATTGTAAACGTCGAGTGCTAGACGATGGCATTCACACGGCTCCTCTAGACACAGAGCTTTGCCCCTATCCCTCACGTGGGGATGACACCGACGACGCCTTTTTTATCGATGTGTTAAACGATCTTGCCGAAAATTAAATTAAAATCAAAATGAAATCTCCTGTGCGTTCCTTCAACTCTCCTACTAGTAGTGTACATATTGTAGTTTATTTATTCATAAAGTATTCTGTGAAACAGTATTCTGCTATAGTATTAAATTGTGATATGTTTAAATTAACTGAACTGTACAGAGCTACACAATTTAAAGGGCTAGTAGCACGTTATATAGAAACAATTATGTCCACAATACACATAGGTTAATGTTATATGTTCAGAGAATTGATCATCTCACAACTTTATCCAACCATAGCTAGTTGAAGTAGACATAGTCAGCTAAATACCATTGGTGGCCATTATTGTGTAAACACCTTTTATTCAATGGAGTTTAGGATTCTCATACCTTTGCCAACCATGGTTTTAGAATAGTTAGATCTCATCTAGTTTGGTTTTCGGGAGATCTTATTAACGTGCTACTGTCCCTTTAATAAGTGGTTATGTTGGCGTATCAGATACAAGCAATACTGTCATATTATAACAGAATGTCGCAAAGTAAGGCTATGTGACGGAAATATTCATAGGCGACATGAGAAATACTCAAGGATAACAACACATTCCTATAAACAACACACGAGAGAATATATTTCATTCTATTTCATTTTATTACACGATACATTGACAGAAATCAAGAACAATCTATTCTGGTGAATGATTATCACAATGACATTCATTTTAACATCGTAAGAGCATGTATTACAAAGATTCCAAGGTTTTGAATTTCTTTACACCGGGGACACCGTCTTTCACTTTTCCCTGTACATACATAGCCTGAGATCGTTTTCTTTTACCTTTACCCACTTGAGGGAAAAAGGGGTGTGAATGTGGCAGTCCTTTTACTACACGAATAAACGTGTCATACCCAACCATAGGTTTCTTACTATCTCGTAACACAAACTGACGAATTAACTCGATTACATTTGACTGTTTGATGCTATGTCCCTGTTTATCCATCAATTCAAAGTTATCATACCAAACTATGTTTCCAAGAGTGTTCTGTTGATCGAGAAATTGCCATAGCGACACTAATTTTCCCTTTGCTTATCGGATTGAACTCCTGCTAAAAGCTGATTTAACACACTGGACGGTTGCGGTAGCGCCGGGTCGAGACTGCTTGCGTTTCCGTCTCCCGTCTGTTGTTTATCGTTTAGCAACCTGTTAGCGTTAGTCGTCATGTCCCGCTTCACCGGAGGTGCCTCTTCACGGTCGCTATCTGTGGAGGGTGAGTTGGGTGAATATTCCCCCTCCCTTCCATCTTCTGAGACGCTTGGAGTAGGCGCTGATACGTCTCGCGACTCAACAAGATCATGGCTTTCGTCATGTTTTAGGTAGCGGTCTAGGGCTTTCATGCACGTGGGTATAATAAAGTGTATGGAAAACAACAAGTCAAGCAGATTCATGTGTTTAAATCCTGCTTCTTTTAAACCGGATAGAGTTCCTTCTCGCTTGCTGGTTATTAGACGAATGGCCTTTCTGTGTCGACGTAACTTCCTTACCTCTTCTCCGGTTAAAGGGATGTTCCCGATTAAAATGTTATGGAACAGCGTAATGATGGCAATACGTTGAGTACGAGACGTGGCTGACAGGAGAGCCTTTCGCTTAGAAGGTTTACAATTTTTCAACACGTGGAGTCCAAATTCTCGCGAATGACGCGACTCATGGTGTGAAGAGAACCTTTGAGTAAACGTAACAAGTCGGTCCTCCATCACAATTAGGCAAATCGACACCCGCGCTCCATGCGAGTTGGAGGGAATGTATGCAAGCTTCTTTCGATGAAAACCAATGCACACTCTTTTTCAATGTGATTTCTTCACGTGGCGCTACGCTTCTTATCGACAGGATATGACCAGGCGAGGTACAGGTGATCTTCCAGCGAAAGACCTTGTTGCTCATACCGCGTCTGCTATCGGAATGAGGCGAGCTCGATGCAAGCATCGCTTTTATTTAGGAAAGTACAGTGTACACAATGTGTTCGGGAAAATACCAGTTCTCAATCGTCCGTAGTCGGGATCGCTATAGAGAGAGACGTCCACGATGAGATATGTATGTCTACCTTCGACGGCGTCCTTGTATGATTCAGAAAAGTACTTGCTTTGTCCGGGAAAAATCTGAGAGGCTAGGATCTTGTACTCGTTAGCGGATCTCGGATTACTCATCAATACGAATATATGTGTATTGATACTGATTGATCTCGAGCATGCCTGTTTCCCAAATAAGGTTTGAGACAAAAATACGACGGTCAGCCCAAGGTGATGAGATAACGTCGTGTATACGTTTAACATGCGTTTACTGTTGCACACTTCTATCAAGAGATCGTCCAACACGAGAATCATATTTTTATCAGACTGTGCCGACCAGGTACGTAGATCATTCTCGGTGGGTAACCCTTCGTGAAACTGAATGTTCTCAATCGAATGTTGCATGTCGGTATAGAGATCCTGCCATACTGCATAACAGTACACGATCAGATTGGGGGCTTTATCGAAAACATTGCTAGCATTCTCTAACAAACGCTTCGTCCAATGCGTTTTACCTGATCCGCTTGCTGCCGAAACGCACAGGTTCGTGGGAGTCGGCCATTTCAATAAACACGCCTGGCTCATCTTGACTCGTTGACGGTTGGACTATGAATGAAACTTTTTTCACAGGATGTACACTTATTAAGTCGCGCGTGCGACTTGGTTTATCTGCCTTTGTCGTCTCACTCGACGAAGTATATTCCGACGCGCTTCATCTCTCACGTATCGTAAATGCTCTGCATTGAAAATGAAAGGAATCAACTGTGTATGTCATAGGAGACTCCGTTTGATAGTAGCCTCGATCGTGTTGGGTTGAACGATTCGACGCAATAGACTTAAATAATTATTGTTAGGATTGCGTTGTAGATACACGCGTTCCTGCATTCGCGTGACGGGTATACGACCGTTCAGTAATCTCGTGACAACGGCCACGACTGCCTTGACTTGACCACTCGTCATATGCCGTATATCGTTCAACGTTTCCTTGTAGTCGTGTTGATACAACACGTGTATTAAAAAATCGTAATGCCTCAGGACGTATCTTGCCATGTCTTGCTCAACCGGTGGCACACTCTAGACTGATGTCTACACTTAAGGTATTCGCTCTTTATAGATATATGTTTCATATCATTAAACACTAAAGACAATAGTGACATTTTCCTCCATTTTATTACAACTAGCGATACACAGAAAGCATGTCCTACTCGATAGGTGGAGTATAATGAGAGTAAAATAGTGGGTTACAGCATTTCTTGATTATATTATTACAACCATAGAGTGAAACGACTACACATTTTAATCATCAGGGAGTACATGTGAAACAGTATTTGAAATAGTTGCAGATAAACTGAGTGACATAAGCATCATTGCATCGTTTGTCACGTCCAAACAACTGTACAATGTCTCGTAACTAGCTTTGTTTTTACATTTCATTAATAAGTAATACAAACAGTGAAATCCACAAGCGCTGGAATCGGGTTGTTGTAAGCTTGTGTGGTTATAACGATAACTGAGCGAGTGTTTCTTTAAAAAACTTTCAAATTCTGGATAGTAATAACGGGGTGGGTGTCCGTAACTGTCAAAAAACTCGCCATCCCCACTCCCGTCAAAGTAGAACGCTACCAAATGTTGACCTTTGTCTCGCGCTAGGTCCGTGTTAGCGATACACCCCCACGGGTTTCCACTACTGCGAGGTGCAGCAGCAGCTATCTGGGTTAACGCATCTCTCGCATACACGACTAGGATGTGTGTATGGAGACACGCGTTGCTACGGATGGCACACTCTATCTGTTGTGTGTTCATTATCTTATCACTTCAGAAACACGTTATGGGCTTGGTCGATTTCGATGAGGGCCTGAACTTGGCTAGAGCGATCACGTTAAAGGTGTGGGTAAAAGCCTTGCTGAACTGAATTTCGAGACGTAGGTTTCCCGACTTCACAAGGTTCAGGTAGTCTTCTCTGTTGTTTCCGCCGATGGCTTGCAGGTTAAAGACGTACAGAGCGTGTCCAATCTTAAAGTCGATGCGGTCCAAGTTCAGCCCCTTGTCTTTACCCCATTCATTATTCCACTCGAACAGACTGTTTTAAGCCTCCATGTCGTCGGTCTCTAGCTGTCTCCCCAGTACTGTGGTCCCGTTCAGGTATAACCCCATGCTTTTAATCACATCGCCTTGGAAACAGAAGGGATTGACCGTGTACGAACCGTTTACCCCGTCTGATCTGACCATGCTGATGACGAGACTACTGGGGACTTCGTCTTGAAACATGGCGTCCCAGTTGAAACTCAGGCTGGAAGAGGAGACCGACGCCATCTTGACGATAGATCTCTCGTACGGGTACAAAGCATTACGACGTTCAAATTCTTTATTTGCAGCTATGATAAGCGAGTCATTAATCTTCAGTTTACACAATTTCAGATAGATGTCTTGCAGTTCGATCGCGTACTCTTTGCCGGTCTCGTCCGACATCAACACGAAGTTTGTGTTGGAGCGGAATAATTTGACTCCGATGTTTACGCCGTTCACCAAATGAAGATTGAAGCGGAACACGTCCTCCATGACATGGTCAGGGATTTGCTGAGGGCGATAAAGCTTCATCGGTTGATGAGTCCGTCGTTACCACCTCCAAAGGGATCGCCCGAGTTAAACTCGTCAACCGTGTCTCCCGAATCTTTATGATAGAGCTGACTCGTCAGTTGACTGGACTTGGCGTCCGTCCCGTAGTCCAGCTCGTTTTCATCAGCGCTTTGTATGGGTACCCGTCATTGCTGGAGCTCACCTGTTGTCCCTATAGGTACACGCTCACCTGACTCCACAAGCTTTGTAAGGTGAGGTTGACGGGTCCGACCTTCTCTTTATCTGCCAAAGCTGTTTTGTCAGCGTGAGTGACTTTGAGTTTGACGTGGAGTCATGTCTTACTCAGGTCGATGTAATCCTTCCCATTGTTGGGGACGTGAAATTCGACTGGACTGGAGTCTGTGATGACGGATAGAGGTCTCACGTTCTCGTAGTAATGCTGTAAGATGCTGGTTTGATAGGGAGGTAACTCGAATAAATCTAAACTGTTAGGCAGGGCTTCCGTAAACTCTTTCTCTGTCAGTACAGACATGGTTACTTTTGCCAGATATCTCTCGGGTCGATAGCGGGAGTATTCTTAAACTCGATAAAGCTTCGTTTGGAGGAGCTCTGTCCTTCACGACGTACTTTCTTCGAAGTGACGATCTTGTTCCCTGCTTTGCGTTTTATAGCCTTGGTGCGTTTCTGAGCGAGCTCTGCTCTCTCGACCACGTTTTGATTGGGAGACGTCCTGGTGATGTTCGGCTGCTTCGAATCCCGACTGTTGTGCTGTCCTTTCGATGTTGATGTAATGGCAATAATACGCGAACCAGGACGTCCCTTGATCAGTTTGTCTCCCTTACTTCTACGCTCGAAAAAGTCTATAAACTTCTTAGTATCAGGAATGTAAACTTTCCTGTCCATGGCCGTATAGTGATTAACTCAGAAAGGGATAGCGTCTCAACACAAGTGATACGTTCACCGTCTCTTTCAGAAATGAATGAGGGGTACCCTCCGCACACTTTATATAGATTTCAATGTCTGATGTATCTTTGACCACGATGGGAATATACCAAGGTTGATGAAAGATATAGTTGGGTCCGTCTCTCAGATCGACTCGTCTCAGTAAGGGAAGGTACTTTTCACCCACGTGAGAACCATCGCACAAGTCACATAATATATCCACGGTCGTGCTATTCATATCTTTCGTGTCTACTTTGCCTTATTTCAATTCCGAGAGAGCCACCATCCACAACCCTTCCAATATTAAACCTTGTGATAGTTTCACGCGGAAACGGTAGGGCGTGTTACTCGTGTAGTAGTCCTTCTTGGAGTCTAGGTTGTTAAACACGATATACTTATCCATGATGTTTTATTTATCTTTCACTTGGCTCTCGTCGACCCACGAATCGAAACTCGAAGGCCAACCTGACCACCTTACTAAATAATAGACTTTTCCTTTTTCTTTCTTTTTCCTGATCACTTTCCGTTGATGGTTTTGGTCTTCTTAGTTATCACTCGTTTCAATAGTTTGTCCCCGTTGGGAACTTTAGTCTCGGCGTCTCTCACACACTGTTCCCGATGTTGAAACCATTGAGAAGACTGTATAACGATAGTATCACTGATGTGATTGGGTTCGGACTGCACATACTTCCAACTGTAGAATGTCATTTTATCACTGGGCATGGTTATTTTTCGCAAAGCTTGATGGGCGTCTTCAGTCAGTGTAACCTCAGCTATGAATGAATCACCATGGTAAGCGTATGTTCTTTATATACTGGTTCTATTTTTACCAAATGATGCCATGGCCGAGTCACAGCATGTTCTGTACAGTTCGCTACGAGTGCGTATATAACAGGTTCTAGTACACTAAATGTTCCTCTAAAAGTGGCTTCACTCTTAGCAGTTGCCGCCATTCCTCTGGTTTTAAGGCAATACCTTTACGCGTGGGTTTCAACCCCTGTTCCCCCTCGGGTTGCCACCATTGCCGTATATCAACGACCTTCTTGGGGAAGTCCATGGTTAGGAACACGTTACAACCCAGCTGTCGCGAGAGAGAGAGTAATGTTCTTTGTTCAACAGTTGAGTGAGACAGTCTGATACCATTTGTTCAGAGTTGTTAAACTCCATCCACTGTTTGAGAGAGAGACGAATCCTTGCTTTGGTAGGGTAAAGCATACCTTCGGGAGTCCATTCGTATTGTCGAAGGTCTATTTTCCACTCTCCGCTCCAATAGGTACACTTGACATACCGGGTTGCTCCTATATGAAAAACAAACTCTCTTGCTGTCCATGCTTCGTACTCGGGCTTTCTTCCATTGAACAAGTGTCAGTCGTGTTTTCACTGTACGTTGCCATGGTTCACTAGAGTGATCTTGTAGGTAATGAGACTGAGAAAAGTGAATAACATGAGACTCGTTAGCTGTCTAGGCATCTACTGAGGTATTGTACGAGAAAACGAGATTTTTTATACATTTAATCGGGTGATACAGTCACGTGATAGATCGTGTCTGAACATGCTCAAATAATATAATGCGAGTCTTAACACGTTTTAAATGAAGCTATGATAAACAGCTTTAACGTCGAGCGTTTTTTTTTTATTAACTTTTTTGTTCATCTTACACTCGTGTTCACGTTCCTAAGAATTTTTCTACATAAGATTATACCATTTAAAATATAACAGGAAACAAGTCGACCACTCTATTTTCTGTTTCTACCAAGCCAAGCCTTATTGACACAGCCAGAGGCTTTTGTCATTCAGTAGGTCAAAACCTTTCTTAAAGCTCTAAGCAAACAACGGTGTGTCCACATCTCGGCTCTGAGTTATGTCACGTGACGCTAAAGATAGCTCTGGCGCGCCAATTCAAAATGCTTTCTGCGAAGTCTTGGGATATCCTTACTCCCTTACCAGGCTTTGTTGATACTACTAAGTCTATATTGGCATTGCAAAGACAATATTGACACTACAAAGACAATATTGACCGAGTAGAGTCAATATTCATACTAACGAGTTTTCCCTGCCTTTGATCTAAACAACCCTTTGAAGACGAGAGTACAAAGCTTTAGTTAAGCTCTAAGCAAACAGTGGTCTACCTACACCTCGTCGTTGAGTCACGTGACGCTAAAGATAGCTTTGGCGCGTCAATTCAGACCTGTTTCTGATTGGACTGACACCCTTGTGTAGGCTTATAGAAAGTTTTGTTTTGCAGTAATGACGATGAATAGCTTAATGAGCATCCTTGCATTTCACTGTCAACTGATTGGTCGACCTTTCTAACCCCTTGACGTCATGCATCTATTACCATGTTTATGAGCTACGCTGCATAAATTACTGTCCCTCAATGTCCCTCAATTCAGGCGACCACGAAAAACCACCCTCCCCACTACTAATAGTTTAGGCCTAGCCTACAACTTGCAAAAATGCATCGTAGAAAAAAAAAGGAATATACGCACCAGTAATCAGAGCTTGGCTCACTTCAACTTTACCTGAAAACAAAGGTGAGAAGATTGACGTTAAAGGGACCATTCGAGCGGGGTATTTTTGTGGAAACGAAATTCATGAGGACTTTGCTGTTTACAATTATATATGATTTATACATGATAATTTCACAATTAATTTCAAATATGTTTTAGAGGTTAGCATTTCAGTTGTTCAAGATTTAACATTTTGAAAAAGAAACAATTGTTTCGCTCAAGAAATACAAACATTGTGAAATGAATCCAATCATGGAAGCTACGGACATGGAAGGCATTATTACTACGGGAAAATGCTGTCGTAACTGATAACTTTTATCATGAATTATTGTAAATATGCTCCTCTTCTATCAATCAAGTAGTTAATTAAATTTTAATGAATTAGCATAATACAGCACTTTAATTTAGTTTTCTCGCAATGCTAACATTTCAAAATGGCGGATAAAAACCCCATCGAGTGGTGTCTTTAAAGGGGCAGTAGCACGTTCTTTGATAATTTTATATTTCAAATGTTTCACTGATAATTGTTCGTTAATGCTAAATGTATTAGTTTGATAGTGTCAAAAATCTCCTAACACAAGCCAATGATCCATAGTCAGAGGACAAAGTATGAAGATTTACATTTAAACAATTGGCGGCCATTTCGTGTGACACCTTTAATTCATTTTGTGTAAGAAATGGGATTCGTATGGCTAAACTTTAAATTATATATTTGAATTATTACTGCTCCATTTAGTTTAAATACATTGTCTTTCAATTGGAACCATTTATTTTCATTTTCCTGACATCACCTTATATTCCCCCTAAAAACGTGCTCCTGCCCCTTTAAGAGACACCCGTTGGCCAAAAGTAAAGGTGGCAGTGTCGCGTTTTGATAGGTAAATAAAATGATCTTTGAAAAACATATATCAAATGAAAGACACTATTTTTAGTCAAAGAATGGAGTTCTTAAATGAAAGTATTACGTTCATTTATTCTACGTGAGTCAATTTTCCTACCTCAAATGAACATAAAGTATTCACACATAAATGGCCACCAATTAATTTTGCTTGATGCTTGATTAATTTCTTCAACGTTTTATCGTGTTGAATAACGAGAAGTTTAACCCTATGAAGATAACATGAAATAAAAATGTATTTCTACAAAACATAGATAAAAATATGCTACATTATATTCCCTTTAACTTAATCTTTCACAGATAGCCCTTTGAAGTGGCCGGAGTGATGAAGTTGCAGAATAATAAAATATACTTGCGTGGTTTTACTTCGACAATATATTCTAAGTTAAATCCACAACCCGATGCATCAAAGTCACTGACGAAGCGAACAGAGAGTGAACCAGTAATGTCCGGTACTAAGGGAAGGAAAGACATTGTTATGAATGAAGCAAATCTTAAATCATTATCGGAAATCTGCCGACACTACAGTAGTAGGTGCAGATGTGTTTGTGTTTGTGTGGTGTGTGTGTGCGTGCGTGTGTGTGGAGGGGGGGGGGGGGGGGGGGGGGGGTTGCAGAGATTGGGTCTGGGGCTATCTTAGGATTCTGGGGCGATCTCCACAAATTGGATAGCCTTGAGAGTCAAAAATGATATATAGAAATATTGAATATGTTTTTCTTTAAGTTGGGGTGGGGTATCATACAGTTATCATACAGTTATTTATTCTCTGCTTTTGGACCTGGTAATCTTAAGATGAGAGAGGTTAATAGTTGCGATGTAACAGACCCATTTAAGACTATGGGGCTTTTGAACCCGTTATCTTTGCATGTACTGAGGTGCTATTATTATCATTATCATTATTATCTTTAAACCGTAAAGGTAATATATTGGTATCCCCTACCCATTATAGGATGACTAATTGGACACCAATGTATGATATCGAGTGAGATTTATGGAATCATGGTACTAAACAAACATTAAGTCTTTTTTTTTCAATATTGACAATATTTTTAAACTATTCATGTATTATAACAAATTGGAGTCAGAAGATGCTGTAACTGCCTAAAGCTGAGTGATCTAGACTTGCTATACTTTAGTAGACTTGGTTGGTCGTTAATACAGACTAAGATAACACGTGTGAAAATGCTGTTCTTTATGATAAAAGGAAAACATTTACCGACATATGTTTGACGTGCGATTTGACCGCAGAGTTTTGGTTTCTTGCCATATTCAATAGTCAAGTAGTCCCATTTACACGTGCTTTCGTACTCAACACTCATCCAAAGAACGTCAATAGTGACCTGTTGAAAAGAACTTTGGTTTAATAGTAAAAAATATTTAGAAAAGCAAAGTTTAGCGTGGGTTTGTTCACTTTTCAGGATATATTAGCTCTAATGTCATAGAATATGGGTTTGGTTTAGAAGCCAATTCATTACACCATGCATGAAACTAAAAAAGGGTAATTTTTTGTCTTTGTGTTAAATACACAAACTGTAACTTATTAGTATGTTAGTATTGTCTATTGTGCAGAGTTTGAATTTCGGCATTTCTTAAATTTCAATAAAAATATCCAATTTCAACTGTCCACGAAAATCAGTACAATGACAATAACGCAATTTAAAATAACACATATAACCTGTGTTGAAAGCTTTGGGTCACGTATCGAGGCTTTTGTAGACAAAATTGAAAGGTGATAAAAGGAAATTGATTGAGGTGATCCCAAATTAAATGATATTTGTACTGTGATACGCAGCTGTATAGCAAAGTCATGCTGTTGAACAACATAAATAGACCTATGCTCTACATAGCAAAGACAATGGGAAATAGAAAAAAACATTTACAACATAGAATATACAATGTGGGAAATGCAAAAAAAACCATAGGAAATACAAGGTACAACATAGATAGGACATTGCACAACCTAGATAGGACATTGTACAACGTAGACAGGTTATTGTTAAACATGGACAGGACATTGTTCAACATGGACAAGACATTGTACAACATGGACAGGACATTGTACAACATGGACAGGACATTGTACAGCATGAACAGGACACATATATAACATGGACAGAACACATATACAACATGCACACAACATTTATACAACATATATAGACAGGACATTGTACAACATAGACAGTACATTGTACAACATGATCAGGAAATTGTACAACATGGACAAGACATTGTACAACATAGACACAACAATTAAACAACATAGACAGGACATTGTACAACATGAACAAGACACATATACAACATGGACAGGACATTGTACAACATGAACAGGACACATATACAACATGGACAGGACATTGTACAACATGAACAGGAAAATATACAACATGCACATGACATTGTACAACATACACATGACATTGTACAACATAGAAAGGACAGTGTACAACATGGACAGGTTATTGTACAACATAGAAAGGACAGTGTACAACATGAACAGGACATTGTATAACATAGAAAGGACATTGTACAACATGGACAGCACATTGTACAACATGGACAGGTTATTGTACAACATGGACAGGACATTGTACAACATAGAAAGGACATTGTACAACATGGACAGGACATTGTACAACCTAGACAGGACACATATATAACATGGACAGGACATTGTACATCATGGACAGGACATTGTAGAAAATGAACAGGACATTGTACAACATGGACAGGACATTGAACAACATGGACAGGACATTGTACAACATGAACAGGACATTGTACAACATGAACAGGACATTGTACAACATGGACAGGACATTGTACAACATAGACAGGACATTGTACAACATGAACAGGACATTGTACAACATGGACAGGACATTGTACAACATGGACAGGACATTGTACAACCTAGACAGGACATTGTACAACATGAACAGGACATTGTACAACATGAACAGGACATTGTACAACATGGACAGGACATTGTACAACATAGACAGGACATTGTACAACATGAACAGGACATTGTACAACATGGACAGGACATTGTACAACATGGACAGGACACATATATAACATGAACAGGACATTGTACAACATGAACAGGACATTGTACAACATGGACAGGACATTGTACAACATGGACAGGACACATATACAACATGGACAGGACATTGTACAACATGAACAGGACACATATATAACATGGACAGGACATTGTACAACATGGACAGGACATTGTACAACATGGACAGGACACATATATAACATGAACAGGACATTGTACAACATGGACAGGACATTGTACAACATGGACAGGACACATATATAACATGAACAGGACATTGTACAACATGAACAGGACATTGTACAACATGGACAGGACATTGTACAACATGGACAGGACACATATACAACATGGACAGGACATTGTACAACATGGACAGGACACATATATAACATGAACAGGACATTGTACAACATGGACAGGACATTGTACAACATGGACAGGACACATATATAACATGAACAGGACATTGTACAACATGAACAGGACATTGTACAACATGGACAGGACATTGTACAACATGGACAGGACACATATACAACATGGACAGGACATTGTACAACATGAACAGGACACATATATAACATGGACAGGACATTGTACAACATGGACAGGACATTGTACAACATGGACAGGACATTGTACAACATGGACAGGACATTGTACAACCTAGACAGGACATTGTACAACATGAACAGGACACATATATAACATGGACAGGACATTGTACAACATGGACAGGACACATATATAACATGGACAGGACATTGTACAACATGGACAGGACATTGTACAACATGTACAGGACATTGTACAACATGAACAGGAGATTGTACAACATGGACAGGACATTGTACAACATGGACAGGACATTGTACAACCTAGACAGGACATTGTACAACATGAACAGGACATTGTACAACATGAACAGGACATTGTACAACATGGACAGGACATTGTACAACATAGACAGGACATTGTACAACATGAACAGGACATTGTACAACATGGACAGGACATTGTACAACATGGACAGGACACATATATAACATGAACAGGACATTGTACAACATGAACAGGACATTGTACAACATGGACAGGACATTGTACAACATGGACAGGACACATATACAACATGGACAGGACATTGTACAACATGAACAGGACACATATATAACATGAACAGGACATTGTACAACATGGACAGGACATTGTACAACATGGACAGGACACATATACAACATGAACAGGACATTGTACAACATGGACAGGACATTGTACAACCTAGACAGGACATTGTACAACATGAACAGGACACATATACAACATGAACAGGACATTGTACAACATGGACAGGACATTGTACAACATGGACAGGACATTGTACAACCTAGACAGGACATTGTACAACATGAACAGGACATTGTACAACATGAACAGGACATTGTACAACATGGACAGGACATTGTACAACATGGACAGGACACATATACAACATGAACAGGACATTGTACAACATGAACAGGACACATATACAACATGAACAGGACATTGTACAACATGGAAAGGACATTGTACAACATGGACAGGACAATATATACAACATGCACAGGACATTGTACAACATGAACAAGGCATATATACAACATGGAAAGGACATTGTACAACATGGAAAGGACATTGTACAACATGGACAGGACACATATACAACATAGACAGGACATTGTACAACATGAACAAGACATATATACACCATGGACAGGACACTGTACAACATGACCAAGACATATATACAACATGTACATGCCAATATACAGCATGGACATCACATTTATACAACGAAGACTATAGGTTGTATGCTTCTCACGAGGGTAATACGGTCTGATGTACAATCAGGCAAAGCCTGACATTTTTACAAAGATGGTACATCAGACAGTATTACCTGAGGGAGAAGTATACAACAAATTTATCTTACCGTCATGTCAGAAGAAAATATATTCATTTTAGTTTGACTGCCGTTAACATATGAGCCATCACCGCTTGAACGGCCTTGACCCTCAATGTAAACAAAATGGCGTCATCCAACCCGACTGAAATGTTATGAATCGTTTTACGTAAAATTACTAGCCGAAACATGCTTCAAAACTATTTGATTTTAATTCAATAGCTTGTGCAAGTAATGCAATGCGAAATTTGTTTCCAAATAAAACACAGAATGATGAAAACACATATCTATAATAAATAATCACGAAAACAGCTAATCGAACTTATGTAAACTCTGCACACAGCGTGCCTCATTTGGTAACGTCATCTTAACGCTATGCGACACCACTTCTCGGAGAGGAATTGTGCTATGGAAGCGGGGTACATGAAATTTTTACACCATGAGAGGTGAGAGTCGCGGGGTAAATAAGTGAAAAAAGTCGATTGTCAGCCAATAAAAAACCACTGTTTTACTGTAAGATAAAGGACATTGTACAACATGAACAGGACATATATACAACATGGACAGGACATTGTACAACGTAGACAGGACATATATACAACATGGATAAGACATCAACACAACATACAAAGAACATTTTTGCTGCATGGAAGGGATATTTCAGGCCCGGCCTAAACTGTTTTCATGACCAAACATTTCATACTTCATAAGAAGCTCATTATGCTAATATAATACATGTGCAGATCGGTAAAACCACTGTAAAAATATGAAATACACAGATATTGGCAAGCTTTACCATTTACTAGACATCCCCCATAACCCCCAGGACCTTGTGCGAAATAGAAGGGGCATTATACCAAAATTGGATGTTAAACACTGACAGGGCATCATACAATGTAAACAGGATGTGAAGTGTCAAACAACAGAACTTTAATTTTAGGAGAATTTGAGTAACAATATTGCTTTTTCTCTGATCTATATTTATCCTAAATTATTGAATACCATTGCATTTCTACTTCAGTGAGTATTCGTTAAAGGAAGGTAATGAGCTAACGATCAAATCTCATTAAATATGAATCAAATGTTACTCCAATCTTTGTGAAGAGAGGTTGAAGACAAATCTTTCATTTCGGGTGCTATACCTAGCAACGCAACATACCGTTTCCGTATGTTTAGGGAATTTGATCGTATGCTTTGAATTGTGAATTCTATGCATTACCGTGTATTTTTGCGTACTGTTCGGGAACTTTATTTGGTAGGTCAAGTTGACGTTTGCAGGATATGGCTTTGGAGCTCCTGGGCTTCTTAAATTTCCGTATCGGCTTGTGATTACTATCGGCTCTGTCTCGTTACCTTTTAAAAAAACATATATATATTGAAAAGTCAGAAGAATGAATCCATTTTACTGGCTAGTACTTTCAGCTCAATTTAGGAGCATCCTTCAGGCCATATACATATAACGGATATATATGTCGCAAGGCAACGTCATCGTCTAAAATATGAATCTATATGAATCTATATATTTTATTTAAATTATATATATAAATGGACAGTTGAGCAAGACAGTAGACAACATTTCAGAAACATGTATTGTTTCATAGATTTATTTCAAGGAACAATTATTTCAAAAAATCTTCACAACTTTGGATAAGTTCATTTAAGAAGTTATTGCGGTCTCCAGTTACAGGTTGAGTTGAGGATGAAGTTCAATATTAGTTGTCGAAGAGTGATCTGGTACGGTCAATATTAGTTGTCGAAGAGTGATCTGGTACGGTCAATATTAGTTGTCGAAGAGTGATCTGGTACGGTCAATATTAGTTGTCGAAGAGTGATCTGGTACGGTCAATATTAGTTGTCGAAGAGTGATCTGGTACGGTCAATATTAGTTGTCGAAGAGTGATCTGGTACGGTCAATATTAGTTGTCGAAGAGTTATCTGGTAAAACTTTGAATAACGACCATTTGACCAAATTTACTGGCTACAGCAACACGATTCTTGGAAACAACAATTCAGTAAAAGGTGATTTAGTGATGAAATCCTTTCACTTTTAACTATAACCATCACTTTAAATCAAAGAAAGGTGATGTCGAAAGAACTCAATCTTATGATAATACTTATCTGTACAATTTGTTTAAAAAAGGGATGAAATTGAAATAGCTAATTAGTTGCAAATCAAAATTTGAAATATAAAATTTTCAAAAAACGTGCTACTGCCCCTTTAAAGTGGAATGGCCCTCTCCTCAGGGAGACCTTTATTTCTTCATCACCAATATGGTGAGTCATAACTGATGGCATGCGCCTATTTAGAATTTAATTAGTCACGATTGTTTCAGCGGGAGTTCCGTTATCCTTGACGTCATTAACCTATTTTTCGTGACGTCATCGTAACGAAGCAGGCTATTTTGTTGAAATGTCTATGTAATTAAAATCTAATAGAATCGATACTAAAGAAATCTTACCTATTGGAGTTTGGTTCTCCTCAAATTGACACTAAAGCAAAGCAGAAAAGAAGATAACTTTAATTCAACTTGATAATAACCTGTCTACTTATAATTTAACCAACCACAATATGTATATAAAATGCTAAGAAAATATCCTTGAATTCTGTGTGTTGGACGTTTACTTTTTAAATTGTATAAAAACAAGTTTGAGAATTATTTTAGGTATAAAATATAATATTAATTTGAATATTGATATATCATTATTGTCAATATATTATGTTGAGGAAACATTCTAAGAAACTTACATTATTTTTCAACAATAAAAGTTTCAGGATTTGTAGACATAGAAAAAAAAAGGAAATAGTATAACGAAGATGCTTGCTTGGCCGAGAGTTTACATTTTTACATTTGAACATTTCTAAACTATACAAATAATACTACAAGAACACAAGAAACATTTTGATGGTCGTTCAAGTTTATTTTGCAAGTGAAACGACAAAATAAAATTTGCATTCATTTTCTAATGATTGAAAGAATCATAAAATTTAGCAAAGAATGTGTTTACCTTAACCATTGATGTCAGGAAAACGAGAGCGAAAGCGAGGAACACCTCCATCTTGTCGTGTTTTGGAAAATGTGAAATATTGTCAGCATTAACTTAGTTTAAGTACTCATGTTTAACAGCTTGCCGGTCTAGACGGCGAGTGCCCAGGTATTAGCCAATATTTATTGCAGATACAAAGTCAGCAAAATTTCTGCTGGTTCACCATAAAGATTAAAGTAAAACATTTTTAGAATACTGTTCAGGCATATAAATACACTCACCAACTTATACTTGTTATGATGTGTAATCAAACCGATAATATTCCGTCAGAAAAATGGCAGATAATCAGAATGACTTTACCATTAACGATTTATCCTCTTTTACATGTGTGGTTTGTTCACTTACCTACAGCTGCGTATCTTAAGTTTGTTCACTTACCTTCGTATTCTAGTGCAATTAATACCCCCAAATATCATGTAATTTGTAACGTCTTTGAGGCATCATATCATTGTGAAAACAATTAACATTAATTATTTACCAGATGGTGGTGGCAGTTCATAGTCATTATGATTTATATAAACGTTTTAGTCAACACTTTCACAAACATTTAAAATTATTAAACACAAATTTTCTATAAAACAACAGTTATTTCATTTCTTTGAAAATCACAAGAATGCATATGTGTATTTATATTATCATAACAATAGTAATCGGGAGAAATTAATATCATATACGAGCGGAAGTAAATGAGTTTATAGATTTGGGAACCAATTTACAATTGATATACACTACTGCCAGTGCCATTGCGGTGACTATTGAGAAACACTATCTATAGGTTCTGTCGAAGGAAACCCACTCACTATTGATCATATACATAGGAACTTAAGCCTGATGAACATAGCTACCATATTGAAATTTAGGAAAGCGCAAAAACTGAGCGGTTATCATGATTTTCACAATGGAAGGGGTGCATGCGACTGAAATTCCTAACTGCATGACCAATGTGAACGGTACGACTGGGACAAATGTCAGAATTGCCCTCTGAAGTCACTGGAGTGGATACAAAGGTCAAGTTTAGCGTTTGCGCACTGATATGAAACTGCCCAGTGTTCCCTATGTGCTAGATTTTATCTTCGTTCGCACCTATAGAAAACTGGTTACTTTCATATCAGTGCGCAAACGCTAAACTTGGCCTTTCGTTGATACTGGATCGCCCAGGAGTTAATCATTTCTGATAGTCTAATTAATATGGACGAGATATCTTTAGAGTGTGGCAATTTCTAATTGAATTGTTTCTACATTTAATCAAGGTCACTTGCAGATGGGTAAAAGAAAAAGGTCTTCATCAGAGAGTGGTATAGAGTCGTGACATCTTTAATGAACTCTCACGCCAGAGCAGTTACAGTGATTGAAACATTGGGATTTTGACATCAAACAAGAATCCATGCAATGGAAGCAAAAGCATACTCTAGGGGACCAAAGAACCCCACCTTAAGCTTCGGCTTGCAAGATCATGGCAACCATTTCCTGGGATTCGAGGTCACACCCTTAAAACCTAATTTCCTCTGCTTCTCCAGAACCGATAGGCCTAGAAATAACTGAAACTTTGTGTACAGACTTCTTGACTAGTAAGGATTATAAATTGTAGCTTTGGTGGCCCTGTGGCCCCAAATAAGGGCCACAGGGGCTACGCCATTAAAACCTATTTTCATCTTCTTCTCCAAAAGCATAAAGCCTAGAAAGCTAGAAAGAAAAAACTGAAACTTAGTGTACAGACTCTTTGACTAGTGAGGATTAATAATTGTAGATTTTGTGACCCTGTGGCCCCTACTAAGGGGGAACGACATTGGCCACACCCTAAAGCAAAATAAAATGTAAAGCCTGATGAGCTGCAGAGCCAATGGCTCTATTTTTTTTCTGAATGGGTGAAAATAACAAAGAAATACAACAAGTTTAAGGATTAGTCGCTTTCAATACGATGTTTACTGTCAATATTCATATGAAATAATTTACAGTTTAAAACTTTGTTTTACTTATAATTTTATTTTACAAGTTTACAAATACTGAAAGGATCTTTGGTAGCTCAGTTTAAAAGATGCTGCAACATAGAAATCGGGGTTTGAAAGTCCAATCCTTATATTTGTGTCATGAATTGGTTATGAAATGACCAAATTGTGCAAATTGTGTTTATGGCATAAAAATAAACGAAATTTTTTTCTAAGGATCGTAATGATAATCTCGCAGGCAAAGAAAGGACACACTTCACTTGAATTTATCATATGTAAGATTTTTAATTTCTAATTTTTCGAGTTGTAGATGCCATATTCTCAAACCGATAGTAACAAGAGTTCAAAACTCGTTCAAAAAATGATTCTGGGTGTTTTTAATTAAAACATTATTTTATGTAAATACATTTTTCTAAAATTGATTTTGATTTAACACAAATGTCCATCAACAAGGAAGACAAATTATACACTGAATGTGAAAATGAACAAACTTGTTCCTATTTTCACATGCTGACAACATTTCTTACCCATGCCCACATAATTCAAAAATATTCTAACAAAACTTTAAACAGACACCAATTTTTTTACTCAACTATTGCAAATATGTGTTATATTTAACGTGGCATAACTTAAATCATCACATTTAAGCTAACTGTGGTGTGAACTTTCTTTTGCTTGGCGGTTTATATACGCTGCGAGGTGCCGAGAGTACAATCACAATTGTGCTACTTTGTAACTACAAGGATTTTTGTGTCTTTATACATGTAAGTATGGTAAAGCTATCTTTACACCACTCTCTTCCAAAAAGGTACCGAAATAACATCCCGATCCAACCTCTGATGCAATAAGCGTAGTATTTGTGCTCAAAAGGGAGACACCTGATTCGATGTAATCGAATATATTGTGCATTTCTCATTTATTATCATTCATTTTGGAAGCTTCAGTAATTTCCGTATGTTTCGGGAAAATTAGAATTTAATCGAATATGCACTGTGTACTCTGTGTCTTCTGGACAAAACAATGTCACGAAATTTGAAAACTGAATCACGACAAAGGCCCCGATGACAACTCGAGGTGAGAGAAGCGTTTCATATTGTCTTTGGCGCAATGCTTTTCCGCTTGGGGAACCTTCCGGAACTCCGAGGTACAGTCTAAATGCATTCATGCTCTATGACTTGAGCTACATCTATGGGGAAGGAATGTCCTCAATAGGGTTGGCGTAGATGCATCTCCGTATCTGTGACAAGGTTCTCCACAATTCTTGTCACATTTCTGTTTTGTAGTACCCAGAGTCCACTTGAGAGAAACATGTATAACATACACATTATGTTTCTGATAATAATATGAAAATTATATCTCTTTTTAATTAAGATTCCATTACTTACTGACTGTCCTGACCACAGGGAGTGTCCGGGTTTGTAGTGTTTTCATCACACAGATTGTACTCAATTATCAGTTTTCATTACATGTCCGAATAGAAAAGTAAAACCTCTGACATTAGAAACTTAACTTTTGAAAGTAGCCTGTTTTATTTTTCTTCTGATTGATAAAGCGAAGTGCTAAGTGCTGTGCGAGGGATTGGCTCAGCTATGACTAATATATTGGATATTGGCGGTCACATAGCGGTGTCTAAAAGATTGACGATTCTCGTGTATGAAACCAATTTAAAGACGTCTGGCCGTCTAATTGGCGGACGTTACCCAGTGTAACACGGATGCCCCTGGGTCATTAAAAATCCCAAATCGTGTTTGCTGCAAACAAATCAAATTAAGACGACCTCTTAAATTCATAATTACATAGTATCAAGGAGGCAGGAAGCTTACGAGTACCTACCCGTCGCATTGTTGTTACGCTTACGTGATATGCGCTCGATTCAAACTTAGTGTCAACATATACTTGGATGATATACCTTCGATCACCACTCACGAAACCTACCAATATTTTGAAGTTATTTCTGCACATCGAACGAAAGCAAATTTTCACATTCAAAGTATCCATCTCAAATGCATGGCTGCAAGAATACGGGTAGGTTGAGATTTCTTTTTCTTACACAATATAGATTAAAGGTGTTCACAGAAAATTGGCCGCCAATGGATTTTATGTGAATCTTCATAGATTGTACTCAGCTCGACTATGGATGATTGGCTTGTGTAATGAGATTTTTTCACTGTCAAAATAATACATTTAGCATCAACTTATTATCAGTGAAAATTAAAAAACATAAAATTATCAAAAAACGTGCTACTTTCCCTTTAAAACAGCAAATGATATATTTAAAAAATTGTCTGTGATCCAGGTTGTGACATACGAAAAGTAAATATAAGAAAAGATTTTTGTTAAAAAAACAAAAATGATTGCACACATCATAAGTGTACTGTTTTGCACAGGTAACTTTTTCCCTTGCACCGCCTGTTGCGGGTACATTTTTGTGGTAGCACCTTTCTCGTGCCTCTTGTTTCGTAACTTCCTTTAGAAAACACGCATGGCCAGGACTCTCTCCCTTTTTCGGGCTTCAAATCCCCAAAGTGTATGTATTTTCATATTTCTTACTTCATGCATTGTTGTTAACATGCTCAATATCACATTTAGGCATTTTTGTGTGTTTTTAGGCAATATTTTCTGTAACTTTGCAATGTTGAGGTTTTTCACTTCATGTACCGGAACAGAACATTTGTAATGTTTTGAATTGTTATTTTCACTATTTGTAATAGTATTTTGGAATATTTCATCATGTTTAGAATAATCAAATTGTATTTTCTGCAGTTTTTCCATAATATAGGAGGTAGGTTAGTTTTGGCCAGTAAAGCTCCGCTCAAATTTCTTCAAATGAAGCGTTCATAAAATATCTTCACATTGCCAGTATACTTTTTCAAACCATCACTACTGAGTTGCCTCCCTTGTATCTGGTGTTCTCATAGTGTTTATATTTTCATCTAATATTATAACAAACTCAGTATTTTTTCATTATTCATTTATTTGGTAATAATAAGGAACTTATTAAGGATTTGTTGTACTTTCATGTACCTTTTGGAAACATACATTGTTAGGCAATTTAGGAATATCTTTGTAAACTTTTGGAATTTGTACTTATGATTGTATTTCTGTATATTTCAGTTTTACCCTATCTTCCTGTATGAAGAGATCCAATAAACATAATAGACTGGATTCCCGAATTTGTCGTTTGTTGGAAAGGGTGAATGCTAGGACAGCATAGTAAAAACTTTGGATCAAAGCAGAAGTTTGTCGCATTACGAAGTGAAGGAAGGGAGCCTGGCGGACAGCAGCCATCAATCATGGAGGGTGCCCGGGAGGATCAAGAGGACCCTGGGACACGACATAGGACCCTTACGTTAAAGGGACAGGAACTCTTTCAGTGTAATTGTGCCAAATATGAAGCTAAAATTCAGAAACTCATCTCTTTGTGTCAAAAATGCTTTGGACAGGACTTAAGTGATGATAAAGACAATTTAATTAGTATTGAGAAACAGTTGACAGATGTTCATTCTCAATACCAATCTGTTTTTGAAGAATTCCAGGAATTCCTTAGAAGATCTGGTGCTGTAGAGGCAAACCAAATTCTAAAACAGCACATTGAACTTTTTCATAAAACTTGTGCATTAATATTTGAGTTAAGGACATTAATTCAAAGAAAACTGCAACCCTCTGTTTCTAAATCGGTAAAGAATAGTTTGTCAAAGACTAAAAGTACCTCTTCTTCAGTGGCTTTTAGAGCAAAAGCAGAGGCAGCTCGGAAAGCAGCAGAGTATGCTAGACACGAAAACTCTTTGAAGAAGAAGCAGGCACAGATAATGAGGGAGAGTATGGAACTTACAGCCGACCTCAAACTTCTTGAGAAAGAGAAGGAAGTATCAGTCGCCGACGCAGAGGCCCTGGTTTATGAAGGTGACAACACTTCGCAGAAAGCTGATCTCCCCTTGCACTTGACCCAGGCAACATCTAAACATATACAGGACTATGTGGACCAGTGTGAAGACAACACTTCACCTTCCAAGATGCCACCACCAGCGCCTAGTGGTCTACAGTCTGGACCACATGTACAGCCAGAGCTACAACAACAAGAAGTCCGACAACCAAGACTACCTACCCAGTCAACGGTGTGGAAGGATCAACATCGGTGCTTGGACCCTGCTGTGCAACCTTTCTTCCCTAGAGAATTTAGTCAGATATTCCTTAAGAAAGAACTTGTTATGGCTAGTTTAAAATTTTATGATGATAAACCAGAAAACTATGTAGTATGGAAGTCTTGCTTCCAAAGTGTTATTGCAGAGCTCAATATTTCTGATGTTGAACAGCTTGATCTTCTGATCAAGTTCCTTGGGCCAACTTCGTCCAAGCATGCCGTGAGTCTGAGGGCTGCCAACGTCAACACACCTTCAAGACGATTACAGCTACTGTGGCAACGTCTGGATGAACGATATGGTGCCCCGGAACTTGTAGAAAGTGCTCTGAGGAGTAGACTAGAACACTTTCCGAGAATCACTGCTAAGAACCAGAATATGCTATATGAACTTTCTGATCTTTTGTCTGAAAAAGAATGAGTAAAGCTGAATCCTATGTATAGTCAGCTTCTAGCTTACTTTGACTCTTCTGTAGGTATTAACCCTATTGTCAGTAAACTCCCCTATGGAGTTCAGGATAAGTGGACAGATCAAGCTTTCCGCTACAAGGAGCAGTATAAAACTCCATACCAACCTTTTTCATTCTTTGTCACATTTATTCATGATTTGATTAAGATTAGGAATGATCCAAGTTTTTTGTATGACTCAATCATTTCTTCCAGGCCTTCTGTTTCTAGCAGCACACAGGTATCAGCGAGAAAGACTGACGTCTCGCAACAGTCGCACCTCGCCAGACAGAATGAGAGCAACACAGTCAAGTGTCCTTACCATTCAACTGGACATTCTTTGAATCAGTGTCGTGCATTCAGAAATAGTATGTATGAAGAGCGTAAGGAATTTCTCAAGAAACAAGGTTATTGCTTCCGATGTTGTTCAACTAATTCTCACTTAGCTAAAGATTGTAGGGAAGATGTTTCATGTTCCTTATGTCACAGCAAGAGACATCCAACATTCTTTCACATGGAGAAACAGCAGTTGCCTTCAACCCGATCGACATCTAACAACTCAGCAGCCCACGGCGGGGAGAAGAGAAGTTCGTCTGATGCCATATCGTCAAGATGCACTCAAGTATGCGGAAATAGGAATGGAGGCAAGTCATGTGCTAAAATAATACCTGTCAGGGTTTTCTCCAAATCAAGACCAGAACTTTCAGTAAAATGATATGCAATGTTTGATGACAAGAGTAATGTGTCACTTGGTAAATCGGAACTATTCGACAGTCTTTGCTCAAGTGGAAGGAGGATTCCATATTCCATTACATCATGCTCAGGAGTTTCTGATTCAGATGGAAGAAGAGCTAGTGACCTTGTTATAGAATCTCTAGATGGTAATTGTCAGCTCGACATACCCAATCTTATAGAGTGCAATCAAGTACCAGATTTGCGAGAAGAAATTCCCACTCCAGATGTGGCCAAGTACCATAATCATCTTCATGAAATTTCAGATTTTGTAGCTCCCCTGGACGCTGATATGAAGATTCTGTTACTGATTTGAAGAGATGTCATCGACGCAAATCATGTGTTGGATCAGCGCATTGGACCCAGAGGAGCCCCATATGCACAGAGATTACCCCTCGGATGGGTAATTATTGGAGAAACATGCCTTGGCAAGATACATCAGCCCGATTCTGTAAATGTCAACAAAACCATTGTATGGAATAATGGAAGAACATCTTTATTTACACCTTGCCCTTATAATTTCCATGTCAAGGAGTTTGATCCAATCTTAAACCTCACTCAGGATGATGACAAGCTTGGCCTGTCAGTAGAAGACAGACAGTTCAGCAATATTATGGATGAAGAGATGTATATGGGACCAGAAGGAAACTGGACGGCACCTCTCCCATTCAAACACAGTAGACCTGCTCTACAAGATAACAGACACCTAGCATTGAAAAGAGCCCACACTCTTGTTAGAAGCCTTCAGCAGGATTCTGTCAAGATGGAACACATTCTCCAGTTCATGACTAAGATATTTGACAAGAAGCATGCTGAAATTGCACCTCCTTTAGGACCAAATGAAGAACACTGGTATTTGCCAATATTTGGTGTTTATCACCCTTAGAAACCCGGACAAATCAGAGCTGTATTTGATTCTTCTGCAACTTTACACGGCATATCTCTCAACAATGTACTTCTACAGGGACCAAACTTAACCAACAGTCTACTTGGTGTTCTACTTCGCTTCAGGAAAGAAAAAGTTGCTTTCATGGCAGATATTGAAAGTATGTTCCACTGTTTTCTAGTCAGAGATGACCATCGCAATTATCTCATATTTTTCTGGTTTGAAGACAATGATCCCAACAAGAATCTAACAGAATACAGAATGCGAGTGCATGTCTTTGGAAATAGTCCATCCCCAGCAGTTGCAACTTACGGTCTGCGTAAGGCAGCCAGAGAAGGTGAGAAACATTTTGGACAAGACACAAAATTATTTGTAGAAAGAGACTTTTATGTGGATGATGGATTGAAATCATGTACTACAACTGAAGAGGCTGTCAGCTTACTCAAACGGACACAGAAATCACTCTTTGAAAATGGAAATTGTTTCAAACAATACTGACTTGATGCAATCATTTCCCCACGTGGACTTGGCAAAGGATCTCAAAGATTTAAATTTGATGGAAGATTCTCTACCCCTGCAAAGAAGTCTGGGCATGCTTTGGAACCTAGAAGATGATGTCTTCACCTTCAAAGTCTCAGCGGAGGAGAAGCCGTATACAAGACGTGGTATGTTATCAACTGTCAATAGCATATTTGATCCTATGGGATTCATAGCCCCTGTCTCAGTCCATGGAAAACTGCTTCCACGAAGTGCGATGGTTGGGAAATCAAGCTGGGATGAACCTCTGAATCGACAACTCGAACAAGAATGGGACCAATGGAAAAGTTCTCTGCAGGTACTGCATGACCTAAAAATTAGAGCTGGTTATCGCTACAGTTTTGCTGATCGATAATCGCTAGTGTTCGATCGATTATAATCGTTTTTATTGCCGGCAGTCACTTTGATTTCACAGTCTAAAACCTACGTCAGCCAACTGACTTCCGGGTTGTTGTCATCACTCTACATTGGCGATTTTATTTAAAATGCTTTATCATATGTCTGCAGAAATAATACTGACCTCTTAACGTGAATAAATACAGTTTCAGGCAGTGAGTGACCTTCATTAAAAAATAAAAATGTTCAAAGAAAATCACGAACCAGAAAATGTTGGACTGTCGTCATTCATAAACTCATCGGTCACCTTTCCCTGGAAATGATAGTCTCGAACCATGGCACCTTTTGTCACAATGTGTAATGTTTTAATTCGTTTATTTTCTTATTTATAAGACTTGACAGCAGGCCAACAAGAATTATATATTATGGAAATTACAGTTATGAAACATTATCTAATTTAATTTCATTTATGCACGTTAATATTGAAATGCCAGACTGTCGACTGACAGCGTCCTTTCAAATGTTCGCATTACCTTTCAGTGTCTTTGATTAGCAAATCAACTGTGATGTAAATAAATAAACGTCTGTTTTCATCTGTCTTGTGTTGAATCGTTGATATTGTATGTTGAATTGTTGATTTTGTTGTAATTGCTTATATATAAGGCATCGTGATAAAGAAACGTATCAGAAGCTCTATTAATAAAATTGAAAGTAGCTGTCCATTACCTGCCTAAACTATGTCACGTGATTATATGCAAATACCAAAGATCAGCTTATCACTTACAGCCAATCACTAAACACCTAATCTGTGACGCTTTGTTACATGGCCAATGACAGTTGCACATCTTGTTTATGAATATTAATTACTTCCCACGCCGCCCGAACGACATTGAAACTTAATAAGTGACTGAGTCGTCATAAAGATCGTTTTCAACACAAGAATCATAATAAGAGGTCATATTGTGATTTCTTTCAGTAAAAAGTATCAATGATAATAACAACTATATTACGTGCACAACTGAAAGGTTATTTATAATTTTCATTCTTAGAATTTTTATAACATTGTAAACTAAGAAACAGAAAAACTTAAGTTTATTCTATCGTATTTTGTTATCTTTTTTTTACACAGTATTTCATTGCACTTAATAAAACAACAAATTTTTAGTAAATATCTTTATGATAATATATATTTAAGATATCGTATTGTCTAACTTAGTGAAACTAAAGGCGTTCATTCCGTTGAAATTGATAAATATATATGTCACTACAAGGCAGGTTTTCATTTCCAAAACTTTCGTTGTTTTAATTCTAACATTGTCGTGTATAAATACGCAAGCAATCTTTGGTCAAATATATAACACAAATGAAACACCAAGACTCATTACACAAGCCAATCATCCACGGTCATAAGACAAAGTATGAAGATTCACATAAAACCATTGGCGGCCATTATGTGTGAACACCTTTAATTCATTTTGTGTTAGAAAAAGGAATCGCATGGCTGAACTTTACATTATATATTTGAATAAATACTGCTCCATTTAGTTTTAATACATTGTCTTTCAATTTGAACCATTAATTTTCATTTTCCTGACATAATGTTATATTCCCCCTAAAACCTTGTCACTGTCCCTTTAAGAAGGTCAATGGGACAACCTTGCACCTGCCAACATGGCCTAGTAATCGACATGATACATTTAAATGGTTCTGACATCAAATCACGATAAGTCACTATCCCATCCGTTGAATAGAACTTGTTATATTTTTCATTTTTTAAAAATCGTCTCAATATTGATGATTCATGGAGTTAAAAATAAGACAATACATAAAACTTCGCAAGCTTTATTCACTTCTGAGAGAGGCTATTAACATTAATAGATATTGTTGTCTTAGATTGTAAAAGGCATCCTGATGCTTCTTGTGACTGGAAGATTAAAAGGTTACAAATTCAACTGTAAATCAAAATATTAAAAGATATATACATACATATAGTTGAAAGAAATTTTTACAAATCACAAGGGGAGATGAAATTCATGTGAGTGTCAGTTACTTATTGCAAAAACTTGATGACAGCCGAAGTTCTTTCTCAAAGTTGTGCTTTGACATATTATATTATAAATGACATAATACTCGTAGATATCTCACATGAAGCTACAAAACAAGTAACAATTCAATGATATGGGATCAACAAGAAGTTCCACAATAAACAAAATTAAGTGTTACTGAAAAGGTGAAAAAGGTTTGTCCTTCTTTGTGATCTCACATAATCTACCACATGTAGCATCTAGCTTTCCTACTATAATATGTAAATATTCTTATAATGTTTCAGCCTTTGATTTCTAATGATTAACCGTTTGAGAGGCTTTTGAGATGTTAGCACACTTGTATGGATATTCAAATTCTTTTCGGCGTTTTGGAATTGAACTTTTAATACTTTTAAACGATATTTGAATATATTCAAGACGTTGCTTTTGATAATATTCTTGGAGAAGAAAACTTCCTTTTCAAAGAAATGATTAAGATTAAGAATGATTCAAACATAAGATAACAAACCTTCACATTTTGCACCCTCGTGTTCGAATGGACAGATGCAAGCCGGGGATCCATTTTTATTAAAGCAAGTTCCCCCATTTTTGCAGAAAGAAGCACATGCTGGTAAAGTCGCACCTGTTATACAGATATCAAGAAAGACAATTCTTAGGAAATTGTATATGTTGAGAGAATATTGAGACAATTTGACAAGGGCGATAGATATAATGTTGATCACGTCTAGCGTGTGTCATTCATTCATGACATAGTAGTAGTAGCCACTAGGATATTTATATAGCGCTAGCTCCACAACACACAGCCATGCTCAAAGCGCTTCCTGAGCTTCAATAAAACTAATGACATAGTAGGCCATTTTTACACATTTGCTCGTAAATTTCATGTCACCACATGCGATTTGGTGTAAACAACACGGTGAAGGTTAGCACATGTTGATGGTGTCTTCAGAAATTTGAAGTTGAATCAAAGAATAAGAACGCCTCCCCAACGTCAATGACGTTGTTTAACGACTGGGCTGTGAAAATAGTCATTCATATCACTGAAGCGAGATGGAGAATGGCTTCAATAACATTGGGGCAATGAAAACAATTAAATCTTAAAATTACCGGCGTGAACTAGCCCATTCAACATAGATTACTTCGTAACGCTACCGAGCGCAAGCGATAGCCTTTTAACCGCAGACGTATTGTGTCAAAGAGCCACTCAGTGAGCTGTCAGGGGTATTATATGCCAAACTTTACTAATAGTGTAATCTGATCGAGAGGTGTCGATTGTTGAAGGAAATATCTTTTAAAAGCTAATCGAAGTCGTTAAGTGACAACAAGAAGGTTTGAATTCACCATTGTGATCGAAAACCGGACATTGACGCGCGTCAATCAGTCAAACGTAATTTTGGAAACTAAACTAAAGCAGTCAGAATAAAATCAACGATTTGATCATGTTAAATAGGTTATGTTTCTACTATTCATGTAATTTGGACGTGTGAGTTTGACTTTTATGAATATATGACTATTTTAAAAATTTCATTGAAAACACGTTTTTATCATATAATCGGCATTTGGGAATGAATATGTAAGATATTTGAATTGATACCATTAATTATGTCATTTACTTTTGTATGAAAGCAAAATAGTATGTGATGAAATTCACGGAGTGGCTCTTTAAATCAAACATTACACTAAGGGAATATTGAAAGCACGCTACTGTGGGCATAGCTCTGAGGTTGTAAAGTGTATCCACTGATGCTTAAGGATTTTCCTTAAATATTAAATTTGCCTTTATTTATTTAATACTAACATATTGTTTTGCATTATCCATAAAGAAACAACATAAACCATGCTCAAAATCTATCTTCTAAAAAACGAGTTACGATATTTACTGCCAGAATAGTATGGTGATTTTCCTTTCAGAAAACTTTATGTAGAATATTTTTTGTCAGCCTCAAGAGTATTTGCAAATAGTTTTCATTTAATAAAGCATTACGTGGCATTATATTTGGCATTAAACATGTCCTGAATTTATTTCAGTTTCCTAAAGCATTTTATCGTTGAAAACATATTCTTACATATTTGTCGGTTAGTCATCTTTGTCGTTTATTTATTTTAGCAGGCATTTTGGTCGACAAACATTTTATTTAAAAGAATGAGTCAACCCTTTCATTCAGAAAGCAACTTTAAACATCAACTAACCTCGACCTTACCACTTCTCTATTTTCGTTCAAAGATTTTTCAAAAAATTAAAAGCTGGACTTAATTTTTTGTTAATTTGTCCAATTAACACCTTTAGTTAGCCTTTCATTTAGACAGCGTAATTATCGACTTTAAAAAACCACCTGGGTTAGGGGCCATCATTATTTCAACTGAAATACCGCCTAAATAATTGTTTAATTACCATTGATGTGGATATCTTTTTTACACCAAATGCTTAGTAGTGTTACATCGTCAAATGATTTATCTAACTGAGTGGAAAACATTTTCTGAAAATCGTTAGTTATTGGTTTTTCCCCCTGTGGTATTTTTACGATATATGTATAGATTACGAGGCTAATTCTGTTTATGACGTCACAATATGGGGGCGTGACCAGTCTAAGCAGCCCATCAAAAGTGGCTTTCAAAAACGGCTTTCATTACCAAAGTAAACATATTTGAGTAGCGACCTTTAACGCACTATACAATATTGTAATCAGACTTTCTATAGTCCAAAGAAAATAGTGAAATATGTTTGTGGTCATGTGAACTTTAACTTTTTTTACATCTCAGAGTATGGCTAGGGGCTAACCGTTTAAACTTCGGAAAGCATAACATTTATGTGGTGCACTATATAGCAGCTAAACAAACATTAAACAATGTTTCGTTCACTTCATTAAACAAATGCGTATAACTTTTTGTCATGTCAGAAGGCAAAAAGACATTATATAACAGTTTGATATCATACAGTTTTGGAATTTTAAGCCATTCCGTTTTTTAAAAAAAACATAAAGACCCCCCAAATTTCAAAATTATTGTTGGACATTTCGGTTAGTTCTAGAAGTATTAGTAATACAAATTGTGATTAAATAACGATAGAGAAACACATGTTTATTTAAAAAAGCAACATTAATATTAAATTAACTTCAACAATGTTTTTTCGAATCACATTATTTGCATTTTGGGACGTTTTGAATGCAAGCTTTCATGATTTTTAATTTTGTTTGTTTAAAAAAAACCTTTACGCTTACCGCTTCCGCTTCCGCTTCCCATAAAATCTGAAATTAAAAATGATATTTTGTAAAACCGTAGTGTTAAAAACGCAAAGACAATCATTTATTGAAGCATACCTCTTATCTGAATTTGAGCAGCATTTCCTTGTGTCATAGTCTCTGAGAGTATACAACAAATCATTCTCGACAGCACTCTAAATTCTATATTTTTGTATCTCTCAAAATATGCTTAAGTTGTAATGGTTCATGAAAACAGAAATATAGAAATGAAGCATCATTTTTTATTTTTTATGTTTTGTAGAGTTACTTAGAAATCACGCAGATCTTCAATCGTAATGAGTGTATATATTGAATATGATTTTTTTTTTTGAAATGTACATGTTTATCGGCCCACGGCTAAAATAATACCGTGAATAAACACACTTGACCTGTATAAAAACTTAAAAAATTGAATTTATTTACTGAATTAGTCTAAAAATTACATTTAACACATTCAAATGCATTGTTATCAATTTGTTTTTTTTTGTAAAATAAATGTTTGTTGGCAACGCTGTCTTAACTAATCGGTCAAAAACAAAACTATGAAACGGCTCTATGAAGCGTCTAAATGCTTTGAGATAGAGTACGTCTTACAGATCAAGAGTAAATTATTGCAAATTACTTTACATATATCACTTTCATGTTTCAAAAAGTCATAAGGAGCAAACACATACAAGATTATCATTTAGATAATATGAAACTCTAAAGTCTTTTCAAATGTTAATCATTTTACATGAAAGAAAGGTATGTATGCTCCAGCTTAATCAAGCCGGGATTTCCTCCGTCACGGTCTGATGACAGCGAAGCTACTCTCATGTTTCTGTAACTCGTTAAGCACTGACAAAACCCAGTCATCAGCGATGCACTAGCATCGTTCAGCTACGTTCATGTATAATGAATGTAATACCCGAGTAATCTGCCCCTAGTTACTGACGAAAGCCCTGCGATTAGTTAGATGAACTTAGATCACATGCGACAAAGGTGGATACGAACAGACCGTGACGGAGTTGCTATACTACTACTACTAGTACTAAACATTTGTATAGCGCCAATATCCAGCTCAGAGAGTGCTGCTCAAAGGCGCTTTGGCTTTCCCTCGATCATTGGATATCAGTCTTTAAGACACTTCTTTTACCATCCAGGTAAAGAAAGTCTTAATAATTTAATTTCTTGGTGCACTGTCGATTTTAAATAAACTTCTTATTCTTGTTTGATTATTTAATCATTTATAAGCCTTGGTAGCTTTGTACTTACTGTAACCCCTATACTTGAAGTTGAAAAACTAAAGTTATCCGTCTTTTTAACAAACTGATAACTCTGATTTCACCTTAATATTGTATTATGGTCGTCATGTGAGTAACTAAAATACCGACTTATAACATTTTCTAACCATTGCGTCCTTTACAGATACATGTAGCGTTGGCGGTGGTCTAATGTGCTAGAAATCAGCCTTCTTAGTTTTGCTTTGTTTGGCATGGAAAATAAAGCATTGGTATATAGTATTTGAAGTCAATATTTGACGCACGTGTGTCGACCACTGTAAGGGTGACATTCGACTGAATTATTCATGCATTGCACTGATAATGACACAACTGCATACCTTAAAGGGACAGTAACACGTTAAAAGGGGGATATAAGGTGTTGTCAGGAAAATAAAACATATATGGTTTCCATTGAAAGACAATGTATGATGTATGGATGAAGCAGTATATAATGTAAAGTTCAGCCATGAGATTCCTTTATATTACACAAAGTGAATTAAAGGTGTTGACACAAAAATGGCCGCCATTGAAATTTATGTGATTCTTTATAATTTGTTCTCGACTATGAATGATTGGTTTGTGTAATGAAATGAAACCATCACAATGATATGTTTTATATTAAGGTATAATTATCAGTGAAAACTTGAAAAAATTAATTTTCAAAAAACGTGCTACTGCCCCTTTAAGTTTGTTCACTTGCTTGTGTATCAGAATCTGGTCTGGAAGTTAATTAAGGAACTTAAAAAAAGATCAACTATCGTCTATGTGTAAGTTAACCACCTTTGAAGAATATTTAGGGATCATCAGGTCTTGTGCAAAATTTCAATTTCGATTATTAACTTTGTAAGAAGAACGTCCGTACATTTACATTGAAACAATGCACACACACAAAAAACAATCGTGATTTATTAACTATCGATCCATTATGAAGAAGTTTGTAAAGAAGAATATGAATTAAGGGTTTTCGAAATTTCGACCCCTCGTTACTTTAATGACCTGCCAAAACAGCAAAACGGTAGGTATGATATAAGGACATTATAACGATAACTGAACCTAAAGTTTCAGCATTATCCGATTCGTTTCCAAAATGGCATGCTGTTTTAGAAACAAAAGGAAATTACATGATACTTGCACTAAGATACACAGATGAGTGAACAAACCTATGGTACGCATCTGTACTGTCAACTCTTTCATATGGGACTTACGTTCACACTGTGGTCCATAGTAGTTGATGTAGCAGTCACACACGTCGTCGATGCAAGTACCGTGTGAACATGTACTTGGAGTACAAGCAGTTGAAGCTGAAATACAAAGAGGATATTGTCAGTCTCAGTAGACACATCCTGTCTCAGGGAACGAACCTTACGCTAACTCCACTAATCTGTAGCCTGGGTTCAGAAGCTAGATTTGCTCGCGTGGCCCGACATTGGATGTAGCCAATCAAATCATTTTCTCGCCACCTTCTCGATACAATTTCATCAGGAAAATTATTTGATTGGCTGTATCCCAAGTCGGGCCGCGCCAGCGTATCTATTTTCTGAACCCAGGGTACAGATGAGTGGAGTTTCCTGAGACAGGATGTAGTAGACATAGCCTCAATAATACTCCCTACACTCCCGATATTGAGTCTAGCAAGCTTTAGTATCGGGTCAGCCAATCGATCGAATTGACCAATCAGGGATCGTCTTACCAAGCCTCAATAGTATGCAGCAGCACATATAACGTTGGAGGGTCGTAGGTCGGCGAACGGTCGGCTGACGCAACCTGCAACTACATTTGGCTAGACTCAATATCGGATATGCAGTAGAAGGTCTCGTCAGCCAATCTTTTTGAATTGACCAAGCAGGGATCGTCTTGCCAAGCCATAACCGTATACATTCGCAAATATAACGTTGGAGGGTCATAGGTCGGTGAAAGGTCGGCTGACGCAACCTGCAATTACATGTTGCTAGACTCAGTAAAGCGAGTGTTATTGAGGCTAGGGTCACTTAGACTACGATATTGTATGAGTGTCAATTATGTACTATGTTTACGACACGAGTGCCTTCATGTTAGTATTTCCCGAGTGCGAGCGATTGCTATGCGAATAAGTGATGTTTTGCCCTAGGGTTCATCTGAAAAATCTGAAGCCCGATTATGCGATATAACTGTCCTCGTAGGTAATACAGAAGGTAATATCAAGAAGCATAAGGCCTAGAAAGCTTGAGAGAGAGAGAGAGAGATAATAACAGACATCAGAGTTGAATGTGTCACTTTTACCTGCAGGAGGCCCAGGCATTGGCAATTCGTCTGAAACGTAAAGTTCAAGATATTAAATTGAAATCGGAGGAGTACGATAGTTTTGAATGACGTGGGAAAGTTTATTTATAATGATTGACTGATAACAGGATTTTGATGTTACCGTAACAACAATCTGACCATCCTGCTACATCAGCGAATATGTCTCCGTGTTATACTACAACCTATCCCCTGATATCCTGCTATGGTATTTCACTGTATCGCTGACGGGTGTTTCTCAGCACAATGTTAGCCTGTTTGTTTTCAGTCAAACTATTTCGAACTCCATTCACTGTTGTCTAGTGATGTCGCTCGTGGAAATCTACGAGAGCACGAATGGGGGCTTAGCGTTAGCCTGCAATGAGAATCAGATTTATTATCTAATAGTACTACCATTGGTTAATTTGAATCACGCGGCGAGCACGCGGAACAAAGCCAAGAATCAAGTTTGCCGCTATCGCTGAAAGGGCATAATTTGATTGGCTTGCTATATATAGCGATACGGCAGAATACCATAGATCAGGATATCAGGGGATAGGTTAGCAGGATGTTATCTGACATTTTAGTCCGCCCTCGACAAGTTCTATTTTGATCAACGTAAATGTGATCCGATAACGTGTTTCCAGCAAATTCGAAATACTATCGTTGCATGACAGCTTTGCAGTTTCTGTATTAATGTTTGATTTGACGAGCATAGATCGGGGGTCAAAAGTTAAAATCATCAGATGTCAGATGGTGATGGTCCATAATGAAGCAGCCATGACTTGAATGTTACGGCTTTGAAGAGTGACAACCCTGGTTGTGAATAGGTTTTTAAGGCACATTTTCTAGAAAATTGCGATGTTTATTTTGGTGGTAAACAAAAAATCTAACAAATAAGTTCACTTCCTGCTACATACACTTAAAATTGTAGTAAATAATGAATACTAGGAGATTGTTCCTTAAATTATTTTTAGCAGTATATTAAGAATAACTTCAAATGTAATAGAGATTACGTTGGAACAACTAGATTTAAAGTTAGATTTTGAAACCTCAAATGCCTTTTTGATGTTTTTATTATTAATAATAGACGTAATAATTTCTTAGAACCTTGGCACTGAAAGCCTGCGAAGTACTCTTGACAACAGCACATTTTTCTGTATGGTCCCATGGGAACACACAAGCCATTATTCTTGCAGGGGGCGCTGACACATGCGTTGGCTGCAAAGAACATTATTATAGTGATAATAAGTTATGGATAAGAAATGGTCCACGGGCATTATTAATTATAAAGGATGTTGGCCCGCGGGATTTGCCCACGGGCAGTAGGACTCCAAACCTGGGTTTTGGATAAGGAGCCTTCATGCTAACCACTACACCGCTGTGCTCCACTCGAATTATCGGTGCTTTGTATCAATCATTCAATAAATGTTCTCACCAACTCTCCATTATCCAAGATAATCAAATGATCCAATCACTACAATCATTCTACACACTCTGCTTGCACTATCCGCTGACTCACTTAATACTATATTTCATCTATCATTTTGTCATCATTATTCTAACTTCAACTCATTTTGTAAGTTAAGAGTAAGTTATGATTTTTTCTTTAAAAACTCTTTTTAAATATCAATATTACATCAAAGTAATTTTTTATAACGGTCATGTTTTTCACAAACACAAGTTTTTAAGCAATTTATTCAAAACAATTTTTCATATGGGTGATCAATTCATCAAAGTCAATATTTCTTCAAAGAATATTACATTGTCCATTAATGAAAAGTCATGTTTTCCATTGAAGTACTTTTTCCATTCAAGTCTTCGTCAAAGTTCTTTTTCAACCGTGCCATATTTCCTTCAAATTCACTTATTTTATCCAAGTCAATGTTCAATGCATAGTGTACTCATCAACCATAGAGACATTCCATATCTTTCTCTTTCTGCAAAACTGAGGAGCAAATTATACACAATATACACACTTTCGCTGCGTTCCTTTTGCACAGAGTGTGTCGCACGAGCGATGACATTCCTAATCGAACGACCATAGTGTCACTCCCGTGTGCACTCCAGAGTCACTCAATGTCCCTCCTGCTAAATCGGGGAGGGGGGTCTTGAGAGTAACGGAAGTACGTCAATTGACACGGTGTCTCCAACATACCAAAGACATACTAACTTCTATATAAGTCTATTTTAACACATTCGCACCAAGCAGATGTGAGGTTTAGATTTTTTTAAAGAGAAACTGCAACATATCCGTTATTTCGAAGATCATGTGATGTTAAAAATCAATTTATAAATTGTTTGTGACCAATTCAATTTTTCGGCCATATTGTTTACAGCCAGGTAACCAAGTGCGACACTCATGTGAGCATACAAGTCGTTCGTACTTACTGGCATCTGAGCATGCACAAGATTGCACCCGAGTGAGTCAAAACGAACGCAGCCTTTTTGTTGAACCCTCACTCTCGCTCGGGTAATAATTTTTTCACCCGTTTCATAGAGAATAGAGAAGTCATTTGACACACTACCTCGAGTATTAATCTTTATACAAAGCGCCGGGCAAAAGAAAGTACACACCACGGTTTGTTTGAATTTACTTTATATCTACTAGTAGTCATTGATGCATTCAATCACGGCACGTTTGCAATAACATTTATTTGCAGCAGTATGAATAAAAAAGGTGTATGGTTAATGTTTTGTTAAAATATCTTTGTTTGTTGTAGGAAGACGTTAGAAATAGAATTTACGATATTATATCTCAGACCATGTTTGAAATGTTGTCACAATGTGAACAAAATGGCACGTTTATCTATTTTCAAATATAGTATATCTACTTGTTGATGAACAGTTGGGTTATATCAAAAAGAATTTTAAAAATGTATAATAAAATAAAATTTTATTTATTGAAAAAGCATTATAAAAATACGAAGATGAACTTCTGTTTTTATCAGTTTAATGATATGACATAAAAAAAATCTAAATATTTGTACTTGAAAATCTTACTGATGTGTGTACTTTCTTTTGCCTGTCAGTGATGGAGCGTCCACTCGTCACCGGCGTTCGAATCCCGGTCGCGTCATACCAAAAGACGATAAAAAGTTGGGACTTGTTGCTGTCTTGCTTGACACTCAGCATTGTAAAGGCAGATCAGCGCATTAACTGGCGCTGTATTGTGGCTGTCAGGTGTTTAGGCACAACAATTTCAAATAATGAGGACACTAAAGTGTTATTATTATTATTATTATTATTATATCTATGACTATTTGCTACTTTAGCTGGTATACGAGCCCGATAAGGTTTATGAAAATCACGATAAGCACCCCCTCCCCTTCATTCAAAAAAAATTATAGAAGAGGTATATATAGGTATAGAAGTATTTTCAAAAGGCGTATACATACTATCTGATGCTGGGCCCTTTGTTCCAAACGCGTAACTGGTGTCTGAAAAATAAATACAACTGTATGTACCCTTTTAATCATTTGAAACATTGTCTACAGAAAGCAGCGGGAATGCATGGAAAAGAATGACCTTGTTCGTTTCATTATGACAATAATCTTGTATGGTACTTGCCTCGAAAGTTTATATGCCTTAACCTTTTGATGCTAGGTCTTTATTTAGGACAGAAACAGATTTGCATTCTATTAATTAGAATCGTGATATAAATGATGTTTCAATAGAAGTAGTGGGGAGGGTGGTTTTTCGTGGTCGCCTGAATTGAGGGACATTGAGGGACAGTAATTTATGCAGCGTAGCTCATAAACATGGTAATAGATGCATGACGTCACGGGTCAGAAAGGTCGACCAATCAGTTGACAGTGAAATGCAAGGATGCTCATTAAGCTATTCATCGTCATTACTGCAAAACAAAACTTTCTATAAGCCTACACAAGGGTGTCAGTCCAATCAGAAACAGGTCTGAATTGACGTGCCAAAGCTATCTTTAGCGTCACGTGACTCAACGACGAGGTGTAGGTAGACCGCTGTTTGCTTAGAGCTTAACTAAAGCTTTGTACTCTCGTCTTCAAAGGGTCGTTTAGATCAAAGGCAGTGAAAACTCGTTAGTATGAATATTGACTCTACTCGGTCAATATTGTCTTTGTAGTGTCAATATTGTCTTTGCAATGTCAATATAGACTTAGTAGTATCAACAAAGCATGGTAAGAAGGTGAGGATATCCCCAGACTACGCGGAAAGAATTTTTGAATTGGCGCGCCAGAGCTATCTTTAGAGTCACGTGACATAACTCAGAGCCGAGATGTGGACACACCATTGTTTGCTTAGAGCTTTAAGAAAGGTTTTGACCTACTGAATGACAAAAGCCTCTGGCTGTGTCAATAAGGCTTGGCTTGGTAGAAACAGAAAATAGAGTGGTCGACTTGTTTCCTGTTTTATTTTATATGGTATAATCTTACGTGGAAAAATTCTTATGAACGTGAACATGAGTGTAAGATGAACAAAAAAGTTAATAAAAAAAAACCCCGCTCGACATTAAAGCTGTTTATCATAGCTTCATTTAAAACGTGTTAAGACTCGCATTATATTATTTGAGCATGTTCAGACACGATCTATCACGTGACTGTATCACCCCACTAAAAGGCGCGCTCTATGAAATCTCGTTTTCTCATCCTATACCTCACTTGACGCCTAGACAGCTATGTTATTCACTTTTCTCAGTCTTATTACCTACAAGATCACTCTAGTGAACCATGGCAACGTACAGTGAAAACACAACTTAAGCAAGAGAGGCTTAGCACGGAGAGACGAATGGACTCCCGAATACAGAGGTGTTTACTTTAACCAAGTAAATACACCTTGACGGTTTTGACCTACTGAATGACAAAAGAAATTTCATTCATTCCATGAGGGATTGTCAACGAGACGGGGTCCTAGTTTTAACCACATGGCTTAGTCGGGAGCTTATTAAGTATACGGCCTTCATTAGAACACTAATCCTTTGGTAAACAGCTGGTTTCGGACATCTGATAACCTGAATCAAGTGAATGATTATAACGCACAGAGGCGATAAGACTTTAAGCGTGAGCTTGTAACTGACTGGAGAATAAAGGGCGAACGAGGTAGTTAATAAACACTCTAGTGTGGATAGAATAGGTGTTGGGTATATAAACCCAGCCGATAATTTTAGACGCATTCCAGTCATCGTTCTCAAGCTTACAACATCTCTCATATCTTTCTCATCATGGACTCAGCAAAACCGTAAGTAAATGCTCCTGTTTCACATTTTATCGTCTTTCCTTGTAAATAGTTTTGGAAAGGATAATGATCGCCATTTTGAAATGAGTGTTTTTCTATGTTTATTATTTCATTTTAGAACATACAAGTGTGATGAGTGTGGAAAGGTTTACTCCCGTCAAGATAATCTTCTCCGACACACTCGTTCGGCTTACGAGGGGAAACGTTTTAGCTGTGACAAGTGCATGAAATCGTTTACATCAAATCAGAATTTAAAGAAACACCAATGTGCCTTGTCACAGCAAGCTCTCTCGGAATACCAATGTAGTGTAAGTACCTTATAGACATTTTATATATGGTTATTCAAAAGCTCTTGAAATAAAGTTTATTTTATGAAACCTATTTGAACGTTAACATTATCAGCATGCAACAAACTTGAGTAAAACAGTTTGTGGTGTGAAATAGTATATACGAGTTTCGTTTCTAAGCTCAGACAAACCCTTTAAGAACGCGGCTTTGTGTTTTCAAACTCCTTACGGTTTTCTATACACAGAAATGCCCCAAGGTATATCCTTCCCCTCCAGAGCTTAGGTTGCATATGAGGCGCTGTCATTCACATCGTAAGTATTCAGTCTTAAACATGTCTTTGTTACAATACATCATGATTATCAAGGAATATTGGTTGCATTAAGGCAAAGGTTTCATTTGAAAGTGAAAGGTGACATGTCATGTTAAGTTTATTCTACGCTCGTTTCAATATCTCTAAGCTTAAGGCATACTCGTGTTTTGTTTTCTCCATAAGATTAATTTTACATGAAACTTCCTATCTTTATGTTACAGCAACAAGCACGCCGCAACCCTCTACATCGTCAGGGCATACCAGCCACTCTCGTCTACCTAAAGGTAAATATAAATCTAATAGCTTGGTTTAATGTGTTTGAGTGTGATCTGTGTTCAGCCTTCAGGTCTTAAAGTGATACAATAGGTAACGGATGAGAGTCTATACGCTTATCACATGCATTCAACTGTATTTTATTCTCAGCTCCTTCAACCGCTAGCCGAGCGAATGGCTATACCTGCCGGACTTGCCACACAGATTTCGAGGATCGGGTGTCCCTCTACCGTCATCAAGCGGAATGGGGACATCGGAACCTACAATCCGGCGGGAATGTTGGGGAGCTTCAGGCGCGTCCATGGGGAGACGGTCCCGCTCCATGGGTAGACGAGACCACTGGCGAGGTGACGGAGCCCGGTCTTCAGGCGGCCTACAACCTGGACGCTCCGTCCATCCTCGCTCGGGACCGACCTGGGGAGGTGTCTTCCACCTTCAACCTCCCCCTCAACCAAGACTTTTCGATAGGTGAGTTGATGGAACACGCGAGGGATATTTATCAATCTTTAAACCATAGTTTTAGGCTTAATCTTGCGTTCGGTGTCATCCTGCGTCACGTAGAGACGGGACACTATCGCTACTTTCATCCTAATGCTCTCAGTCCTCTCTTTTCGCGCCCACTTTATATCACCAATACGAAGGATCTCGATCAATTGCGCCGTGAACTGGAAAGCTTAGATGTCACCTCATTTCTCATGCAACAACGTCCCGATACCAAATGGAAACCCGTTTTAATTACCAATGTAGAGTTTTATACGAGCAGAATGAATTACCTTTTAGGTCACCCTCCTGTTACCCTTCCCGATTATATTAAGGATCATTCATCCATCATCTCTTTAGATTATAATAAACACACAAAAAGCTTATATAATGATCACCTCTGCGCTTTCCGGTGTCTAGCCATGCATCGAGATCCTTCTTCTGGAGGTAGCTTAGAAACTTCTTCTCAAGCTCTATACTATCAGTGGGCGGTGTACTGTCGGGACAACAGTATTATAGATTTAAAGGAGCTTCAACACCAACTGTACACCGGTCTATCGTCTGATCATTTCCCGCACTTTGAGACGTGTTTCCGTGTGAATGTCAACGTGTTCAATCTCGATAAGAGTAAGGTAGCTCATCCCGTGTATAAATCTAGAGGGGTTTTTAAAGAAACAATTTATTTAAATCAACATGACAAGCACTTGTCCCTCATCACCAACATCGACGTGTATTGTAAACACTATCAGTGTCCCATGTGCGAGCGTCTCTTCAGGCGGAAAGATCTGCTTCAGAAACATCAACGCCGTTGCACGGGTCAAACCAAGTTGCAGTTTCCAGGTGGTTTCCACAACAAGGCTAAAACTGTGTTTGACAAAATGGAAGAGAACGACTTCTACGTCCCGATGAGAGATCGATTTTTTCCATGGTTCATTGTCTATGATTTTGAATGTGATTTGAAACCTATTGATTGTGGCACTCAGAAATTGAGATGGATGCAAGAACACCATCCCATCTCGGTGAGCGTGTGTTCCATGTTCCCGATGCACTGGTATCTGGCATGTTGGGATACATGTATCACATTGCTGATAAGGTTAAGAAAATTAGTGAGGAAACATATGAAGGGGTTTTTGAAGATTTGTACGGGTGGCGGGAAAGCGTTTCTGACGGTAATAAGTTGACTGTTTATGACCGCAAACTTGATGAGAATAAGAACAATGACAATGCTAACGTTGGGGATACAGATGACAATGACTTTGATATGTTTAATGATAAGGATAATGTGTATGACGATTAAGATGGTGACACAATCGATACGGGTTCATCAGGCGTAGACAAATGGCAGGAACGTGTGAAAAAGCTCTATGGAAAGCTTATGGGGCACTGTTCTCAAGCCCCCGTCCTTGGATTTAATTCAGCTTGCTACGACCTGAATATCATAAAAGAAAAGCTTCCTAAACATCTATCTCTAACCAACACTGAATCAAAAGCTTTCACCATCAAGAAAAATAATGCTTACTTGTGTCAGAGTAACGATACATTAAAATTTCTTGACGTCACGCAATATCTCTCTCCTGGCACGAGTTATGCTCAGTTTCTGAAAGCCTTTGGGGTAGAAGAAAGTAAGGGCTTTTTCCCATACGAGTATCTAGACACTCCAGAAAAGTTGAACGAGACTCAACTTCCACCTCTGGGCGAGGCTTGGTATTCGAGCCTCAAACAGAAGTCTGTTTTAGACGACGGCTTAAAATCCATTGAAGAGAATTATGCCGAGCTCGAAGCGGTCTGGAAACGGGAACACATGTCCACGTTTCGTGACTTCCTCGAGTGGTATAACAATCTAGACGTGGGTCCCTTTGTGGAAGCCGTAAAAGCCATGCAAAGGTTTTATTTCGAGGACGATATCAACCTCTTTAAAACCACCATGTCCGTTCACGGTGTGGCCAGACAGAAACTGTTTCGGGAGAGTGAGAAGAAAGGGGTATCCTTTGCACTGTTCGATAAGCGCAACGAGGACCTCTATCACACGGTGAAAGCAAACGTGGTCGGCGGTCCTTCTATTATCTTTACGAGGTACCACAAGGCCGACGTAACGTAAAGGCAATCCTGATAAAAGTTGCAAAAGGGTGGTTGGGTATGACGCGAATGCGTTATACTTGTGGGTGATAGATCAACCTATGCCCTCCGGCCCTTTTGTGCGTAGGAAAGCCGAGACGGGTTTCAAGCCTGAACGTCGGGACCAGTACACGTCCATGTACGATTGGATGGATTGGATGAGGGAACAAGAAGGGGTGGACATTCGGCATAAGTTAAATTGAGGGAGGGAGAAACGTATCGGGTCCTACTAGGTAGACGGATTCATTCCCAACTCGAACAAAGTCTTCGAGTTTAACGGGTTTATTTTCACGGGTACGACTGCGACCTCACAAAGCATGCGCATTCAAAGTCTGAGGAAAGCCGCAAAAAACTGGCAAATAAATTAACACAGACTAAAGCACGTGCTGAATACATCACCGGTCTAAAGTATGAGCTCGTGGAAATCTGGGAATGTGAATCACGTGACATAACTCAGAGCCGAGATGTGGACACACCATTGTTTGCTTAGAGCTTTAAGAAAGGTTTTGACCTACTGAATGACAAAAGCCTCTGGCTGTGTCAATAAGGCTTGGCTTGGTAGAAACAGAAAATAGAGTGGTCGACTTGTTTCCTGTTTTATTTTATATGGTATAATCTTACGTGGAAAAATTCTTATGAACGTGAACATGAGTGTAAGATGAACAAAAAAGTTAATAAAAAAAAACCCCGCTCGACATTAAAGCTGTTTATCATAGCTTCATTTAAAACGTGTTAAGACTCGCATTATATTATTTGAGCATGTTCAGACACGATCTATCACGTGACTGTATCACCCCACTAAAAGGCGCGCTCTATGAAATCTCGTTTTCTCATCCTATACCTCACTTGACGCCTAGACAGCTATGTTATTCACTTTTCTCAGTCTTATTACCTACAAGATCACTCTAGTGAACCATGGCAACGTACAGTGAAAACACAACTTAAGCAAGAGAGGCTTAGCACGGAGAGACGAATGGACTCCCGAATACAGAGGTGTTTACTTTAACCAAGTAAATACACCTTGACGGTTTTGACCTACTGAATGACAAAAGAAATTTCATTCATTCCATGAGGGATTGTCAACGAGACGGGGTCCTAGTTTTAACCACATGGCTTAGTCGGGAGCTTATTAAGTATACGGCCTTCATTAGAACACTAATCCTTTGGTAAACAGCTGGTTTCAAGTGAATGATTATAACGCACAGAGGCGATAAGACTTTAAGCGTGAGCTTGTAACTGACTGGAGAATAAAGGGCGAACGAGGTAGTTAATAAACACTCTAGTGTGGATAGAATAGGTGTTGGGTATATAAACCCAGCCGATAATTTTAGACGCATTCCAGTCATCGTTCTCAAGCTTACAACATCTCTCATATCTTTCTCATCATGGACTCAGCAAAACCGTAAGTAAATGCTCCTGTTTCACATTTTATCGTCTTTCCTTGTAAATAGTTTTGGAAAGGATAATGATCGCCATTTTGAAATGAGTGTTTTTCTATGTTTATTATTTCATTTTAGAACATACAAGTGTGATGAGTGTGGAAAGGTTTACTCCCGTCAAGATAATCTTCTCCGACACACTCGTTCGGCTTACGAGGGGAAACGTTTTAGCTGTGACAAGTGCATGAAATCGTTTACATCAAATCAGAATTTAAAGAAACACCAATGTGCCTTGTCACAGCAAGCTCTCTCGGAATACCAATGTAGTGTAAGTACCTTATAGACATTTTATATATGGTTATTCAAAAGCTCTTGAAATAAAGTTTATTTTATGAAACCTATTTGAACGTTAACATTATCAGCATGCAACAAACTTGAGTAAAACAGTTTGTGGTGTGAAATAGTATATACGAGTTTCGTTTCTAAGCTCAGACAAACCCTTTAAGAACGCGGCTTTGTGTTTTCAAACTCCTTACGGTTTTCTATACACAGAAATGCCCCAAGGTATATCCTTCCCCTCCAGAGCTTAGGTTGCATATGAGGCGCTGTCATTCACATCGTAAGTATTCAGTCTTAAACATGTCTTTGTTACAATACATCATGATTATCAAGGAATATTGGTTGCATTAAGGCAAAGGTTTCATTTGAAAGTGAAAGGTGACATGTCATGTTAAGTTTATTCTACGCTCGTTTCAATATCTCTAAGCTTAAGGCATACTCGTGTTTTGTTTTCTCCATAAGATTAATTTTACATGAAACTTCCTATCTTTATGTTACAGCAACAAGCACGCCGCAACCCTCTACATCGTCAGGGCATACCAGCCACTCTCGTCTACCTAAAGGTAAATATATATCTAATAGCTTGGTTTAATGTGTTTGAGTGTGATCTGTGTTCAGCCTTCAGGTCTTAAAGTGATACAATAGGTAACGGATGAGAGTCTATACGCTTATCACATGCATTCAACTGTATTTTATTCTCAGCTCCTTCAACCGCTAGCCGAGCGAATGGCTATACCTGCCGGACTTGCCACACAGATTTCGAGGATCGGGTGTCCCTCTACCGTCATCAAGCGGAATGGGGACATCGGAACCTACAATCCGGCGGGAATGTTGGGGAGCTTCAGGCGCGTCCATGGGGAGACGGTCCCGCTCCATGGGTAGACGAGACCACTGGCGAGGTGACGGAGCCCGGTCTTCAGGCGGCCTACAACCTGGACGCTCCGTCCATCCTCGCTCGGGACCGACCTGGGGAGGTGTCTTCCACCTTCAACCTCCCCCTCAACCAAGACTTTTCGATAGGTGAGTTGATGGAACACGCGAGGGATATCTATCAATCTTTAAACCATAGTTTTAGGCTTAATCTTGCGTTCGGTGTCATCCTGCGTCACGTAGAGACGGGACACTATCGCTACTTTCATCCTAATGCTCTCAGTCCTCTCTTTTCGCGCCCACTTTATATCACCAATACGAAGGATCTCGATCAATTGCGCCGTGAACTGGAAAGCTTAGATGTCACCTCATTTCTCATGCAACAACGTCCCGATACCAAATGGAAACCCGTTTTAATTACCAATGTAGAGTTTTATACGAGCAGAATGAATTACCTTTTAGGTCACCCTCCTGTTACCCTTCCCGATTATATTAAGGATCATTCATCCATCATCTCTTTAGATTATAATAAACACACAAAAAGCTTATATAATGATCACCTCTGCGCTTTCCGGTGTCTAGCCATGCATCGAGATCCTTCTTCTGGAGGTAGCTTAGAAACTTCTTCTCAAGCTCTATACTATCAGTGGGCGGTGTACTGTCGGGACAACAGTATTATAGATTTAAAGGAGCTTCAACACCAACTGTACACCGGTCTATCGTCTGATCATTTCCCGCACTTTGAGACGTGTTTCCGTGTGAATGTCAACGTGTTCAATCTCGATAAGAGTAAGGTAGCTCATCCCGTGTATAAATCTAGAGGGGTTTTTAAAGAAACAATTTATTTAAATCAACATGACAAGCACTTGTCCCTCATCACCAACATCGACGTGTATTGTAAACACTATCAGTGTCCCATGTGCGAGCGTCTCTTCAGGCGGAAAGATCTGCTTCAGAAACATCAACGCCGTTGCACGGGTAAAACCAAGTTGCAGTTTCCAGGTGGTTTCCACAACAAGGCTAAAACTGTGTTTGACAAAATGGAAGAGAACGACTTCTACGTCCCGATGAGAGATTCGATTTTTTCCATGGTTCATTGTCTATGATTTTGAATGTGATTTGAAACCTATTGATTGTGGCACTCAGAAATTGAGATGGATGCAAGAACACCATCCCATCTCGGTGAGCGTGTGTTCCATGTTCCCGATGCACTGGTATCTGGCATGTTGGGATACATGTATCACATTGCTGATAAGGTTAAGAAAATTAGTGAGGAAACATATGAAGGGGTTTTTGAAGATTTGTACGGGTGGCGGGAAAGCGTTTCTGACGGTAATAAGTTGACTGTTTATGACCGCAAACTTGATGAGAATAAGAACAATGACAATGCTAACGTTGGGGATACAGATGACAATGACTTTGATATGTTTAATGATAATGATAATGTGTATGACGATTAAGATGGTGACACAATCGATACGGGTTCATCAGGCGTAGACAAATGGCAGGAACGTGTGAAAAAGCTCTATGGAAAGCTTATGGGGCACTGTTCTCAAGCCCCCGTCCTTGGATTTAATTCAGCTTGCTACGACCTGAATATCATAAAAGAAAAGCTTCCTAAACATCTATCTCTAACCAACACTGAATCAAAAGCTTTCACCATCAAGAAAAATAATGCTTACTTGTGTCAGAGTAACGATACATTAAAATTTCTTGACGTCACGCAATATCTCTCTCCTGGCACGAGTTATGCTCAGTTTCTGAAAGCCTTTGGGGTAGAAGAAAGTAAGGGCTTTTTCCCATACGAGTATCTAGACACTCCAGAAAAGTTGAACGAGACTCAACTTCCACCTCTGGGCGAGGCTTGGTATTCGAGCCTCAAACAGAAGTCTGTTTTAGACGACGGCTTAAAATCCATTGAAGAGAATTATGCCGAGCTCGAAGCGGTCTGGAAACGGGAACACATGTCCACGTTTCGTGACTTCCTCGAGTGGTATAACAATCTAGACGTGGGTCCCTTTGTGGAAGCCGTAAAAGCCATGCAAAGGTTTTATTTCGAGGACGATATCAACCTCTTTAAAACCACCATGTCCGTTCACGGTGTGGCCAGACAGAAACTGTTTCGGGAGAGTGAGAAGAAAGGGGTATCCTTTGCACTGTTCGATAAGCGCAACGAGGACCTCTATCACACGGTGAAAGCAAACGTGGTCGGCGGTCCTTCTATTATCTTTACGAGGTACCACAAGGCCGACGTAACGTAAAGGCAATCCTGATAAAAGTTGCAAAAGGGTGGTTGGGTATGACGCGAATGCGTTATACTTGTGGGTGATAGATCAACCTATGCCCTCCGGCCCTTTTGTGCGTAGGAAAGCCGAGACGGGTTTCAAGCCTGAACGTCGGGACCAGTACACGTCCATGTACGATTGGATGGATTGGATGAGGGAACAAGAAGGGGTGGACATTCGGCATAAGTTAAATTGAGGGAGGGAGAAACGTATCGGGTCCTACTAGGTAGACGGATTCATTCCCAACTCGAACAAAGTCTTCGAGTTTAACAGGTTTATTTTCACGGGTACGACTGCGACTTCACAAAGCATGCGCATTCAAAGTCTGAGGAAAGCCGCAAAAAACTGGCAAATAAATTAACACAGACTAAAGCACGTGCTGAATACATCACCGGTCTAAAGTATGAGCTCGTGGAAATCTGGGAATGTGAATTCCGCGCCGAGTGTAAACTTAATGCTCAACTCAAATCGTTCATCCGCTCTCGTTACCCACCTTTTAGTCGAGAAAAGAGGTGGAAAGGCTCGAAAGAGAAGATTTTGACAGCCGTATTAAACGGGAAACTGTTCGGCATGGTAGAAGTGGACATACGCGTTCCCGAGCAATGGCTCCCCGGACAGAATCCTCACGGCACTCGTCTTCCCCCTTACGAGTACTTTGAAGAGATGACACCCCTCTTTTGTAACGCCGAGGTTCCCTTCGAGTCTCTCGGGGAACACATGCAGAACTACATCAAGGAGAACGAGTTGAGTACGAAACTGCAGCGTATGCTGGTCGGTGGGCTCAGGGCGCGAAAGATGTTGATCGCCACCCCTCTGCTGGAGTGGTATCTACAACACGGAATGGTAGTGGATAGAGTCTACCAAGTCGTTGAATACATGCCGAACGCTTGTTTTCACCCGTTTGTTGAAGATGTATGTTCGGCTCGACGGGAAGCCGACTGCAACCCTGCATCCGCCATTCGTGGCGATACCACTAAACTGACAGGCAACTCGGCGTATGGCTCTCTCTTGATTAACAAGGAGAAACACCAGACCAGACCATGGCTAGCGAGGAAGTCAATCTTCCTCAGTTCCGGAAGATGACGGAACTGGGCAAGGGTTATTTCGAGGTGGAGAAGGCCAAAAAGATCTTGTCTCTCGATACGCCCGTGCAGTATGGCTATTTTATCCTCCAGATGGCGAAACTGCACATGCTCCGCTATTATTTCGACCTGATGGACGTATACGTTGAGCGTAGCGATTTTGAATACATCGAGATGGACACGGATAGCGCCTACATGGCTTTGAGCGGTCGGTGTCTCTCCGATATCATCAAACCCAGTCAACGGGAGGCTTACCAGAAACAATTAATGGGTTTTTGTGTAGACTCCCCAGAGCATGAAGACAACAGGATCCGTTGGTTTCCACACACTTGTTGTGCAGATCACGCCCGTCATGACAAACGTACTCCGGGTTTACTTAAACTTGAGTACGAGGGAGACGAGATGATTGGACTGTGTAGTAAAACCTATCTGGTCTCACGGTCTTGTCTCCAACGCCTTGCAAAGCCTGCCCCGAGCTCGAGCGTACGGACGGCACAACGCCTACTACGACGAGCTCGATACCCTAAGAAGTGTAGGACCGTGAACAAAGCGTGTGGTCGCCGTTCAACTCCTCCTGTCGTTGGTCGTTTTAACCACCAGGTCAAATGTTCCTGTAAAGGCATCACTAAACGCACATTGAAAACACCCCTCAAGGCGTTTAGACATGTCTTGCGTACACGAGTACCTGGGGAGGTGGTGAATCGCGGGTTCCGACTCAAGGGTAACACCATGTGTACCTTTCAGCAATCACGTCGCGGGATGAGCTATCTGTATTGTAAACGTCGAGTGCTAGACGATGGCATTCACACGGCTCCTCTAGACACAGAGCTTTGCCCCTATCCCTCACGTGGGGATGACACCGACGACGCCTTTCTCATCGATGTGTTAAACGATCTTGCCGAAAATTAAATTAAAATCAAAATGAAATCTCCTGTGCGTTCCTTCAACTCTCCTACTAGTAGTGTACATATTGTAGTTTATTTATTCATAAAGTATTCTGTGAAACAGTATTCTGCTATAGAATAGTGTGATATGTTTAAATTAACTGAACTGTATATGTATGAACTGTGATACGAAATAAACTGTGCAATGTTCATAAACTGATATATGTAACAATAGAACTATATAATAAACTGTGATATGTCAAAATAAAACTATCATCATTTTCTTACTCAAATGTGTTTTGTCTTTATGGTTTTTGATTGGAAACATTGTTTCATATAGCTTTACAAACTGAATGAAACAGAGCTACACAATTTAAAGGGCTAGTAGCACGTTATATAGAAACAATTATGTCCACAATACACATAGGTTAATGTTATATGTTCAGAGAATTGATCATCTCACAACTTTATCCAACCATAGCTAGTTGAAGTAGACATAATCAGCTAAATACCATTGGTGGCCATTATTGTGTAAACACCTTTTATTCAATGGAGTTAAGGATTCTCATACCTTTACCAACCATGGTTTTAGAATAGTTAGATCTCATCTAGTTTGGTTTTCGGGAGATCTTATTAACGTGCTACTGTCCCTTTAATAAGTGATTATGTTGGCGTATCAGATACAAGCAATACTGTCATATTATAACAGAATGTCGCAAAGTAAGGCTATGTGACGGAAATATTCATAGGCGACATGAGAAATACTCAAGGATAACAACACATTCCTATAAACAACACACGAGAGAATATATTTCATTCTATTTCATTTTATTACACGATACATTGAAAGAAATCAAGAACAATCTATTCTGGTGAATGATTATCACAATGACATTCATTTTAACATCGTAAGAGCATGTATTACAAAGATTCCAAGGTTTTGAATTTCTTTACACCGGGGACACCGTCTTTCACTTTTCCCTGTACATACATAGCCTGAGATGGTTTTCTTTTACCTTTACCCACTTGAGGGAAAAAGGGGTGTGAATGTGGTAGTCCTTTTACTACACGAATAAACGTGTCATACCCAACCATAGGTTTCTTACTATCTCGTAACACAAACTGACGAATTAACTCGATTACATTTGACTGTTTGATGCTATGTCCCTGTTTATCCATCAATTCAAAGTTATCATTCCAAACTATGTTTCCAAGAGTGTTCTGTTGATCGAGAAATTGCCATAGCGACACTAATTTTCCCTTTGCTTATCGGATTGAACTCCTGCTAAAAGCTGATTTAACACACTGGATGGTTGCGGTAGCGCCGGGTCGAGACTGCTTGCGTTTCCGTCTCCCGTCTGTTGTTTATCGTTTAGCAACCTGTTAGCGTTAGTCGTCATTTCCCGCTTCACCGGAGGTGCCTCTTCACGGTTGCTATCTGTGGAGGGTGAGTTGGGTGAATATTCCCCCTCCCTTCCATCTTCTGAGACGCTTGGAGTAGGCGCTGATACGTCTCGCGACTCAACAGGATCATGGCTTTCGTCATGTTTTAGGTAGCGGTCTAGGGTTTTCACGCACGTGGGTATAATAAAGTGTATGGAAAACAACAAGTCAAGCAGATTCATGTGTTTAAATCCTGCTTCTTTTAAACCGGATAGAGGTCCTTCTCGCTTGCTGGTTATTAGACGAATGGCCTTTCTGTGTCGACGTAACTTCCTTACCTCTTCTCCGGTTAAAGGGATGTTCCCGATTAAAATGTTATGGAACAGCGTAATGATGGCAATACGTTGAGTACGAGACGTGGCTGACAGGAGAGCCTTTCGCTTAGAAGGTTTACAATTTTTCAACACGTGGAGTCCAAATTCTCGCGAATGACGCGACTCATGGTGTGAAGAGAACCTTTGAGTAAACGTAACAAGTCGATCCTCCGTCACAATTAGGCAAATCGACACCCGCGCTTCATGCGAGTTGGAGGGAATGTATGCAAGCTTCTTTCGATGAAAACCAATGCACACTCTTTTTCAATGTGATTTCTTCACGTGGCGCTACGCTTCTTATCGACAGGATATGACCAGGCGAGGTACAGGTGATCTTCCAGCGAAAGACCTTGTTGCTCATACCGCGTCTGCTCTCGGAATGAGGCGAGCTCGATGCAAGCATCGCTTTTATTTACGAAAGTACAGTGTACACAATGTGTTCGGGAAAATACCAGTTCTCAATCGTCCGTAGTCGGGATCGCTATAGAGAGAGACGTCCACGATGAGATATCCATACTTTCTACCTTCGACGGCGTCCTTGTATGATTCAGAAAAGTACTTGCTTTGTCAGGGAAAAATCTGAGAGGCTAGGATCTTGTACTCGTTAGCGGATCTCGGATTACTCATCAATACGAATATATGTGTATTGATACTGATTGATCTCGAGCATGCCTGTTTCCCAAATAAGGTTTGAGACAAAAATACGACGGTCACCCCAAGCTGATGAGATAACGTTGTGTATACGTTTAACATGCGTTAACTGTTGCACACTTCTATCATGAGATCGTCCAACACGAGAATCATATTTTTATCAGACTGTGCCGACCAGGTACGTAGATCGTTCTCGGTGGGTAACCCTTCGTGAAACTGAATGTTCTCAATCGAATGTTGCATGTCGGTATAGAGATCCTGCCATACTGCATAACAGTACACGATCAGATTGGGGGCTTTATCGAAAACATTGCTAGCATTTTCTAACAAACGCTTCGTCCAATGCGTTTGACCCGATCCGCTTGCTGCCGAAACGCACAGGTTCGTGGGAGTCGGCCATTTCAATAAACACGCCTGGCTCATCTTGACTCCTTGACGGTTGGACTATGAATGAAACTTTTTTCACAGGATGTACACTTATTAAGTTGCGCGTGCGACTTGGTTTATCTGCCTTTGTCGTGTCACTCGACGAAGTATATTCCGACGCGCTTCATCTCTCACGTATCGTAAATGCTCTGCATTGAAAATGAAAGGAATCAACTGTGTATGTCATAGGAGACTCCGTTTGATAGTAGCCTCGCTCGTGTTGGGTTGAACGATTCGACGCAATAGACTTAAATAATTATTGTTAGGATTGCGTTGTGGATACACGCGTTCCTGCATTCGCGTGACGGGTATACGACCGTTCAGTAATCTCGTGACAACGGCCACGACTGCCTTGACTTGACCACTCGTCATATGCCGTATATCGTTCAACGTTTCCTGGTAGTCGTGTTGATACAACACGTGTATTAAAAAATCGTAATGCCTCAGGACGTATCTCGCCATGTCTTGCTCAACCGGTGGCACACTCTAGACTGATGTCTACACTTAAGGTTTTCGCTCTTTATAGATATATGTTTCATATCATTAAACACTAAAGACAATAGTGACATTTTCCTCCATTTTATTACAACTAGCGATACACAGAAAGCATGTCCTACTCGATAGGTGGAGTATAATGAGAGTAAAATAGTGGGTTACAGCATTTCTTGATTATATCATTACAACCATAGAGTGAAACGACTACACATTTTAATCATCAGGGAGTACATGTGAAACAGTATTTGAAATAGTTGCAGATAAACTGAGTGACATAAGCATCATTGCATCGTTTGTCACGTCCAAACAACTGTACAATGTCTCGTAACTAACTTTGTTTTTACATTTCATTAATAAGTAATACAAACAGTGAAATCCACAAGCGCTGGAATCGGGTTGTTGTAAGCTTGTGTGGTTATAACGATAACTGAGCGAGTGTTTCTTTAAAAAACGTTCAAATTCTGGATAGTAATAACTGGTTGGGTGTCCGTAACTGTCAAAAAACTCGCCACCCCCACTCCCGTCAAAGTAGAACGCTACCCAATGTTGACCTTTGTCTCGCGCTAGGTCTGTGTTAGCGATACACCCCCACGGGTTTCCACTACTGCGAGGTGCAGCAGTAGCTATCTGGGTTAACGCATCTCTCGCATACACGACTAGGATGTGTGTATGGAGACACGCGTTGCTACGGATGGCACACTCTATCTGTTGTGTGTTCATTATCTTATCACTTCAGAAACACGTTACGGGCTTGGTCGATTTCGATGAGGGCCTGAACTTGCCTAGAGCGATCACGTTAAAGGTGTGGGTAAGAGCCTTGCTGAACTGAATTTCGAGACGTAGGTTTCCCGACTTCACAAGGTTCAGGTAGTCTTCTCTGTTGTTTCAGCCGATGGCTTGCAGGTTAAAGACGTACAGAGCGTGTCAAATCTTAAAGTCGGTGCGGTCCAAGTTCAGCCCCTTGTCTTTACCCCATTCATTATTCCACTCGAACAGACTGTTGTAAGCCTCCACGTCGTCGGTCTCTAGCGGTCTCCCCAGTACTGTGGTCCCGTTCAGGTATAACCCCATGCTTTTAATCACATCGCCATGGAAACAGAAGGGATTGACCGTGTACGAACCGTTTACCCCGTCTGATCTGACCATGCCGATGACGAGACGACTGGGGACTTCGTCTTGAAACATGGCGTCCCAGTTGAAACTCAGGCTGGCAGAGGAGACCGACGCCATCTTGACGAAAGATCTCTCGTACGGGTACAAAGCATTACGATGTTCAAATTCTTTATTTGCAGCTATGATAAGCGAGTCATTAATCTTCAGTTTACACAATTTCAGATAGATGTCTTGCAGTTCGATCGCGTACTCTTTGCCGGTCTCGTCCGACATCAACACGAAGTTTGTGTTGGAGCGGAATAATTTGACTCCGATGTCTACGCCGTTCACCAAATGAAGATTGAAGCGGAACACGTCCTCCATGACATGGTCAGGGATTTGCTGAGGGCGATAAAGCTTCCTCGGTTGATGAGTCCGTCGTTACCACCTCCATCGCCCAAGTTAAAATCGTCAACCGTGTCTCCCGAATCTTTATAATAGAGCTGACTCGTCAGTTGACTGGACTTGGCGTCCGTCCCGTAGTCCAGCTCGGTTTTCATCAGCGCTTTGTATAGGTACCCGTCATTGCTGGAGCTCACCTGTTGTCCCTGTAGGTACACGCTCACCTGACTCCACAAGCTTTGTAAGGTGAGGTTGACGGGTCCGACCTTCTCTTTATCTGCCAAAGCTGTTTTGTCAGCGTGAGTGACTTTGAGTTTGACGTGGAGTCATGTCTTACTCAGGTCGATGTAATCCTTCCCATTGTTGGGGACGTGAAATTCGACGGGACTGGAATCTAATGACGGATAGAGGTCTCACGTTCTCGTAGTAATGCTGTAAGATGCTGGTTTGATAGGGAGGTAACTCGAATAAATCTAAACTGTTAGGCAGGGCTTCCGTAAACTCTTTCTCTGTCAGTACAGACATGGTTACTTTTGCCAGATATCTCTCGGGTGGATAGCGGGAGTATTCTTAAACTCGATAAAGCTTCGTTTGGAGGAGCTCTGTCCTTCACGACGTACTTTCTTCGAAGTGACAATCTTGTCCCCTGCTTTGCGTTTTATAGCCCTGGTGCGTTTCTGAGCGAGCTCTGCTCTCTCGACCATGTTTTGATTGGGAGACGTCCTGGTGATGTTCGGCTGCTTCGAATCTCGACTGTTGTGCTGTCCTTTCGATGTTGATGTAATGGCAATAATACGCGAACCGAGACGTCCCTTGATCAGTTTGTCTCCCTTACTTCTACGCTCGAAAAAGTCTATAAACTTCTTAGTATCAGGAATGTAAACTTTCCTGTCCATGGCCGTATAGTGATTAACTCAGAAAGGGATAGCGTCTCAACACGAGTGATACGTTCACCGTCTCTTTCAGAAATGAATGAGGGGTACCCTCCGCACACTTTATATAGATTTCAATGTCTGATGTATTTTTGACCACGATGGGAATATACCAAGGTTGATGAAAGATATAGTTGGGTCCGTCTCTCAGATCGACTCGTCTCAGTAAGGGAAGATACTTTTCACCCACGTGAGAACCATCGCACAAGTCACATAATATATCCACGGTCGTGCTATTCATATCTTTCGTGTCTACTTTGCCTTATTTCAATTCCGAGAGAGCCACCATCCACAACCCTTCCAATATTAAACGTTGTGATAGTTTCACGCGGAAACGGTAGGGCGTGTTACTCGTGTAGTAGTCCTTCTTGGAGTCTAGGTTGTTAAACACGATATACTTATCCATGATGTTTTATTTATCTTTCACTTGGCTCTCGTCGACCCACGAATCGAAACTCGAAGGCCAACCTGACCACCTTACTAAATAATAGACTGTAGAATGTCATTTTATCACTGGGCATGGTTATTTTTCGCAAAGCTTGATGGGCGTCTTCAGTCAGTGTAACCTCAGCTATGAATGAATCACCATGGTAAGCGTATGTTCTTTATATACTGGTTCTATTTTTACTAAATGATGTCATGGCCGAGTCACAGCATGTTCTGTACAGTTCGCTACGAGTGCGTATATAACAGGTTCTAGTACACTAAATGTTCCTCTAAAAGTGGCTTCACTCTTAGCAGTTGCCGCCATTCCTCTGGTTTTAAGGCAATACCTTTACGCGTGGGTTTCAACCCCTGTTCCCCCTCGGGTTGCCACCATTGCCGTATATCAACGACCTTTTTGGGGAAGTCCATGGTTAGGAACACGTTACAACCCAGCTGTCGCGAGAGAGAGATTAATGTTCTTTGTTCAACAGTTGAGTGAGACAGTCTGATACCATTTGTTCAGAGTTGTTAAACTCCATTCACTGTTCGAGAGAGAGACGTATCCCTGCTTTGGTAGGGTAAAGCATACCTTCGGGAGTCCATTCGTATTGTCGAAGGTCTATTTTCCACTCTCCGCTCCAATAGGTACACTTGACATACCGGGTAGCTCCTATATGAAAAACAAACTCTCTTGCTGTCCATGCTTCGTACTCGGGCTTTCTTCCATTGAACAAGTGTCAGTCGTGTTTTCACTGTACGTTGCCATGGTTAACTAGAGTGATCTTGTAGGTAATGAGACTGAGAAAAGTGAATAACATGCGACTCGTTAGCTGTCTAGGCATCTACTGAGGTATTGTACGAGAAAACGAGATTTTTTATAGCGCGACATTTAGTCGGGTGATACAGTCACGTGATAGATCGTGTCTGAACATGCTCAAATAATATAATGCGAGTCTTAACACGTTTTAAATGAAGCTATGATAAACAGCTTTAACGTCGAGCTTTTTTTTTTTATTAACTTTTTTGTTCATCTTACACTCGTGTTCACGTTCCTAAGAATTTTTCCACATAAGATTATACCATTTAAAATATAACAGGAAACAAGTCGACCACTCTATTTTCTGTTTCTACCGAGCCAAGCCTTATTGACACAGCCAGAGGCTTTTGTCATTCAGTAGGTCAAAACCTTTCTTAAAGCTCTAAGCAAACAACGGTGTGTCCACATCTCGGCTCTGAGTTATGTCACGTGACGCTAAAGATAGCTCTGGCGCGCCAATTCAAAATGCTTTCTGCGAAGTCTTGGGATATCCTTACTCCCTTACCAGGCTTTGTTGATACTTCTAAGTCTATATTGACATTGCAAAGACAATATTGACACTACAAAGACAATATTGACCGAGTAGAGTCAATATTCATACTAACGAGTTTTCCCTGCCTTTGATCTAAACAACCCTTTGAAGACGAGAGTACAAAGCTTTAGTTAAGCTCTAAGCAAACAGCGGTCTACCTACACCTCGCCGTTGAGTCACGTGACGCTAAAGATAGCTTTGGCGCGTCAATTCAAACCCGTTTCTGATTGGACTGACACCCTTGTGTGGTCTAGGATAGGCTTATAGAAAGCTTTGTTTTGCAGTTATGACGATGAATAGCTGAATGAGCATCCTTGCATTTCACTGTCAACTGATTGGTCGACCTTTCTGACCCGTGATGTCATGCATATTCATGAGCTACGCTGCATAAATTACTGTCCCTCAATGTCCCTCAATTCAGGCGACCACAAAAAACCACCCTCCCCACTACTAATAGTTTAGGCCTAGCCTACAACTTGCAAAAATGCATCGTAGAAAAAAAAAGGAATATACGCACCAGTAATCAGAGCTTGGCTCACTTCAACTTTACCTGAAAACAAAGGTGAGAAGATTGACGTTAAAGGGACCACTCGAGGGGGGTATTTTTGTGGAAACGAAATTCATGAGGACTTTGCTGTTTACAATTATATATGATTTATACATGATAATTTCACAATTAATTTCAAATATGTTTTAGAGGTTAGCATTTCAGTTGTTCAAGATTTAACATTTTGAAAAAGAAACAATTGTTTCGCTCAAGAAATACAAACATCGTGAAATGAATCCAATCATGGAAGCTACGGACATGGAAGGCATTATTACTACGGGAAAATGCTGTCGTAACTGATAACTTTTATCATGAATTATTGTAAATATGCTCCTCTTCTATCAATCAAGTAGTTAATTAAATTTTAATGAATTAGCATAATACAGCACTTTAATTTAGTTTTCTCGCAATGCAAACATTTCAAAATGGCGGATAAAAACCCCATCGAGTGGTGTCTTTAAAGGGCAGTAGCACGTTCTTTGATAATTTTATATTTCAAATGTTTCACTGATAATTGTTCGTTAATGCTAAATGTATTAGTTTGATAGTGTCAAAAATCTCCTAACACAAGCCAAACATCCATAGTCAAAGGACAAAGTATGAAGATTTACATTTAAACCATTGGCGGCCATTTTGTGTGACACCTTTAATTCATTTTGTGTAAGAAATGGGATTCGTATGGCTAAACTTTAAATTATATATTTGAATTATTACTGCTCCATTTAGTTTAAATACATTGTCTTTCAATTGGAACCATTTATTTTCATTTTCCTGACATCACCTTATATTCCCCCTAAAAACGTGCTCCTGCCCCTTTAAGAGACACCGGTTGGCCAAAAGTAAAGGTGGCAGTGTCGCGTTTTGATAGGTAAATAAAATGATCTTTGAAAAACATATATCAAATGAAAGACACTATTTTTAGTCAAAGAATGGAGTTCTTAAACGAAAGTATTACGTTCATTTATTCTACGTGAGTCAATTTTCCTACCTCAAATGAACATAAAGTATTCACACATAAATGGCCACCAATTAATTTTGCTTGATGCTTGATTAATTTCTTCAACGTTTTATCGTGTTGAATAATGAGAAGTTTAACCCTATGAAGATAACATGAAATAAAAATGTATTTCTACAAAACATAGATAAAAATATGCTACATTATATTCCCTTTAACTTAATCTTTCACAGATAGCCCTTTGAAGTGGCCGGAGTGATGAAGTTGCAGAATAATAAAATATACTTGCGTGGTTTTACTTCGACAATATATTCTAAGTTAAATCCACAACCCGATGCATCAAAGTCACTGACGAAGCGAACAGAGAGTGAACCAGTAATGTCCGGTACTAAGGGAAGGAAAGACATTGTTATGAATGAAGCAAATCTTAACCCTTACGATGCGGCTATATATTTTTGCTCAACTAGCCCCCGTGGCGACATTGTTTTGTCCGGTGCCAGCCACCGTCATATCCTGATTGCACCGCCCACTGAATATGTTTATGTAGCGAGTCCCGGGTCTTTTACAACAATTGGTGTATCTATTTCGCGGATCCCGGATTTTTATTTAGAGCCTTGTAAAATGTTTATTTATGCACACAGAATAATTCTTTTTACATGGACTTCTAGATACACTGTGCCTCTTTATAAATATATAAAAAAACATTACGATGCGCCTCATATTTTTTTTCCCACAGTCATCAAAAGAAAGTCTTTAATTCCGCTTGTCGCTTCTTTATTTTTGTGCGTGCATAGACATATGATACATGGAAAAAAAGACAATTCTTTTATCTACAAGTTGATATAAAAATTATAAAAATATCTCTAATGGTTCGTGAGATATGAGTGCCGCAAGATGCGCGAGTTAAATACAAGTTCAATTAGCGAACGCCGGCGCGCAAGTAGCGCGTGTGAACGATCACTTATCTTTCGCTTGCCGCTTCTTTATTCCTGTCCGCGCATAGACATATGATACATGGAAAAAAAGACAATTCTTTTCTCTACAAGTTGATATAAAAATTATAAAAATATCTCTAATGGTTCGTGAGATATGAGTGCCGCAAGGTGCGGGAGTTAAATACAAGTTCAATTAGCGAACGCCGGAGCGCAAGTAGAGCGCGCACCGCTTCTTCATTGCGCGCATAGACATATGATACATGGAAAAAAAGACAATTCTTTTCTCTACAAGTTGATATAAAAATTATAAAAATATCTCTAATGGTTCGTGAGATATGAGTGCCGCAAGGTGCGCGAGTTAACACAAGTTCAATTAGCGAACGCCGGAGCGCAAGTAGCGCGTGTGAACGATCACTTATCTTTCGCTTGCCGCTTCTTTATTTTTGTGCGTGCATAGACATATGATACATGGAAAAAAAGACAATTCTTTTCTCTACAAGTTGATATAAAAATTATAAAAATATCTCTAATGGTTCGTGAGATATGAGTGCCGCAAGGTGCGCGAGTTAACACAAGTTCAATTAGCGAACGCCGGAGCGCAAGTAGCGCGTGTGAACGATCACTTATCTTTCGCTTGCCGCTTCTTTATTTTTGTGCGCGCATAGACATATGATACATGGAAAAAAAGACAATTCTTTTCTCTACAAGTTGATATAAAAATTATAAAAATATCTCTAATGGTTCGTGAGATATGAGTGCCGCAAGGTGCGGGAGTTAAATACAAGTTCAATTAGCGAACGCCGGAGCGCAAGTAGCGCGTGTGAACGATCACTTATCTTTCGCTTGCCGCTTCTTTATTTTTGTGCGCGCATAGACATATGATACATGGAAAAAAAGACAATTCTTTTCTCTACAAGTTGATATAAAAATTATAAAAATATCTCTAATGGTTCGTGAGATATGAGTGCCACAAGGTGCGGGAATTAAATACAAGTTCAATTAGCGAACGCCGGAGCGCAAGTAGAGCGCGCACCGCTTCTTCATTGCGCGCATAGACATATGATACATGGAAATGAAGACAATTCTTTTCTCTACAAGTTGATATAAAAATTATAAAAATATCTCTAATGGTTCGTGAGATATGAGTGCCACAAAGTGCGGGAGTTAAATACAAGTTCAATTAGCGAACGCCGGCGCGCAAGTAGCGCGGGTGGACGATGTCATTTATTCCGTGCATCGCTGCCGCTTCTTTATCATTGTGCGCGCATAGACAAATGATACATTGAAATGAAGACAATTTACTCCTCTACAAAATGGAGAAAAAAATTTGAAATTATCTCAAACGTTCCGTGAGATATGAATGCCGCAAGGTGGGTAACCCCAATCATTTTTGAGAAAAGGTTTGATATTTCCGACAGATAGCTTGCAGTTTCTTTAGTTTTTCGTGCGCATTTACAAATGACACATTGGACTGAAGCTCGTTCTTCGCTCTTTACAATCATGTAAATGATTTGATCCCCACCCCCTTCCAAAATTGTATATAGTGCCAAAGAAGGGGTGGGGGTTCATGATGCGGCTTCAGTTGAACTTCCACGGACAGCTCACATTGACTTTCTCTGTCTCTGTTACGAAATAAAAAAAGAAAAATTTATTTTTATAAATGCTTGTACAATATAATCAACAAATATATAAGTATAACAATAATCACCTTCAAAGGTGCGAATAACAGCTTTATAGAACCTAACAAGGTCTAGAGTTCAGTCCACACTTCTACTTCTTTTTTCTTTCTTCAATTATCTTCATCCCCATCTTCCTCTTCCCTCTCTATCATACTGATATAGGCTTTACAGAAATCTTGTGATGTGTGGTATAGGCGGAAACATGGTTCTACACACAAAGCAACATTGCAGTCTAGACACTCGAAACAAGATTCTCTTCCTACTCTTTTCTTCTTTCTTGCTGGCTGGTTGGCAGCTGCCGCTCCACGCCGCAAGAGTTCACGTCTGGCTTTAGAACATACAACACAGGTGCGTGACAAATTCTTCTTTCTTCCTACAGGCTCGATCTTTGAAGGAAAGTGACGGCCATGCAGGCGTACAATACTGTCGTCGGTCGTACATCGCCGACCCCGGGGACGTCTGCCGAGAGATGCAACCTTATCTCTGTCGGCAAATGTTATGATGTGTTGAACTATTTCTTTTCTAAATTCTCTGTTTGTCTTCAGTGTTTTATCTTTGGAGAGTTCTTTGTACAGAACGTAGGCATTCAAAAGAGCAACGTTGAGGATATGAAACCACACACGCTTCCACCACTTTAGAGTTTTCATCTTGAACGGTGTGTACGACAACATCTGACCGGCCCGGTCGACGCCACCCATGTACTTGTTGTATTCATGAACGATCCGAGGTTTTGTAATTGGTTCTCCAGTCACCCTGTTCTTCCTTCCCGACTCGACATCTTCCGTGTCCTCAACAGTGGACATAAGCAAGACTGACTTTCTGTCCTCATACCTGACGATCAGAAGTTCTTTGTTGTGTTGCTGCAACATAGAACCTTTCTCTGGTTTCTTCGTTTTTCTCTTCAGTTTGACTGGGATTCCGCTCCTATTTCCTCGCAAAGTCCCCGTCGCACCGAAACCACACTTCCACAGATTGATGTACAATGTCACAGATGAATAGAAATTGTCCATATAAACATGATATCCCTTGCGAGAGTAATCTTTGACCAAATCCATGACCAAATCATACGTTTTCCCTCCAATAGAAACTTCGTTGGTTCTTCCAGTGTAGAGTTTAAATTTACAGACGTATCCATTGTGCGAGTCACACAACATGTAAGCCTTGATGCCATACTTCTTAGGTTTGTCAGGGTTGTAAACCTTGAAGCTGAGGTTGCCTTTCCAAGGCACCAATCCCTCATCAACTGAGATATGTTGATGCGGTATATAAACTCTTGAGAACCGATGTATGATGCGGTTATACAATATTCCAAGTTTATTGAGTGGGGAAAACTGTGGTGTGTTTCGTCCTGGCATTGTACTGTTATCAGATAAGTGAAGAAACGTGAGCAACAACCAAAACCTGTCTCTAGGCATACACTTTGGGAAGAAAGGCGTCGAGGTAACATCACTAGTCGACCAATACTCTGAAAAGTTCCTCTGTACAACTAAGGACATGGCGATAGTCATGGCTACGAATACTTTCATTTCCTCAGCATTCGTATCCTTCCACTGGCGCATTCTTGACTTGGGCGGGAGGACCTCGTCGTCGCATTCTTGGTGAAAGTATCTATTGGTTTCCGTTGCCATTAATCCGTAATCATCTTCTTGTAAGAACATTTCGAAATAGTCAATAGGTTTTGGTTGCTCAGGCAATTCTTTGAACTGTCCCAGCCCAGTCTGTCCCGTAAAAGGCAGATCAACACGTCCACGTGGCCTCGGCCCGTCCTTCCAGTTTGCCGCAAAATCACCATCCCCTGTATCAGAGGTGTCACTGTCTTGATCATCCAAGTCAACGAACTCGTCAGTGGAAGAACCAGCAGAAGCTGCCCCCGCCGTAGCAGCAAGTATACGTCTTGCAATGTTCCTTATGTCTGGATCACTGTCCATGTCCGATACCAATCCATCACTATCACTATTCACATCACTATCATCAGTTGTTTCCATATCAGAAGTTTCATCAGCATGGACTTCGGAAGAGAACTCGTCGTCTGAAGCATACGGCCCCCCATAGTTCCGAGTCCTCGGTCTCCTTCCTCTAAATCTTGGCATCTTCTATATCATCTGTAATAGATTGAAACAGATTTAGACATGTGCAAGTAAGAACAACTCAGGAGCATTTTACAGAGAAAACCAGTGTGAGCCTCATGGACATTCATTTGCCGTCATTCCAAAGTATTTGAAACAATCACACCATCGGCGCCGACGGCACCAAAGGCAATGGTAAAATTCACATATTTGGACGTTTCATGACTGTCCGGGCTAACCCCGGTTCTTTTATTCATACGACTCCCCCAAAGTCGAAAACCTGGGCTTTCTTCTGACTTCCTAGGCGACGAGTTGGCGAGTCGCGAACGAAACAACCATCTACGTCAGGGAAGCTCTGATTGTCAGTTGTGGATTACAAAAGTTTTGCAACTTTTGATAGGTTCCACGGACCTAACCGCCGCAGCGTCGCGGCGAAACCCGAACAAAATGGCCGATGTCAAAAAAAGGACATCAACACATTTTGCGGGGCTTCTTGCATCTTTATTTCTCTTTGCGCATATACATATGATATACCAAAATGATGGCACTTTTATTCTCTTTCCAACGATATATCGTGTGTTAGAGCGCGCCGCTTGGTTAGTGAACTATCAAGCGCGAAAGTACATACTTTTGCGGCCTTTATAGTATAATTATTTGCATGGGCGGACATACAAATGATATGCCAAAATGAAGGCAATTTCATCCTCTTTCCAACGATATCTCATGTGTTAGTGCGCGCCGCTTGGTTAGTGAAATATCAAGCGCGAAAGCAATCTCTCGGACTTTGTGTTCTGAAATCCGAGGCACTGGGCAACGTTGCCCATGAAATTGGTTGTTCTCGAATGGAAGGACCTCGCCCGACATATAAGGAAAATGTTTCAGACCTCGGAATAACACCGAAAATAGTTTTTGAATTTCACTAAACATGATATTGATTTTGAAAGTTTGGGTGCTAAGGGTCAATTTTTCCAAAAGTTTGCGGCGAGGCCCGCACTAGAAATAGTGAAAATTCTCGAATGAATGTTCCGAGCACCCTCGATTTTTCATGGGAAAAATTCCCACAAACGTTCCGTCCCTCTCGGGAGAAAATTCTCGGTCTCCGAAAAAGTTGAATAAGTCAAAAACCGATTGCTTCGCGTCAACAACATTTATACCGCAGATAGAGCCCCGACTTTTCCACCTCTCCAATTAGTCACTTTTCACAAATAAATTTTTTTTATTTTGTTATTGACGAAAACGGTTTTATGTAAATATTTCAATAATTAGTAACTTCTCCTTTCTTCCAGGGACGTGAAAGGGTAGACATTGACACTCAAAGTTTGGACATGTGCAGTTTCAGCAAATGGCATCACAAACAAAAATGTTCACGCAGTTCTAAAAAACCCGAGTGCAGCCGAAATTTAGTGGGAAATTTTTCTCACAAAAACGACTATAGTCGGAAAAAGCGTCTCGATCTTGACAATATTTCTGTTTCCGAGTTATAACTTTTTAGGCAGAACTGGAAGCAAACTTTCGCTTCGACAGTTTTTAGCTTGGGGGGCTAAGGGTAAATTTGTACCATGTCTCGTGGCGAGGCCCGCACTAAAAATATTGAAAATCCTCGAAAGAAAACTCCGAGTACGCTCGATTTTTCATGGGAAAAAAGTCCATACCTCACGGCGAAGCTCGGAAGTGGTCAAAATCTCCGGCCTTCGTCATAACCCGAGAGTGAAAGTGGCCCAAAAAAAGCCCATACCGCCGGGTGGTCTCGGAAAAGTAGAACAAAAGCACGATCGTGCTCAAAACCCGATAGTGTGAATGTGGTCATGGGACAACTTTCCCATTACATCATGGCGAGACCCGGGACCAAATTTCCGATGGCCGGAAGTGGTCAGAACACTCGGACGTCCCTTTCGTCATGGGAAAACGTTCCCATTACCTCATGCCGAGACCCGGAAAAAATTTTCGATGCCCGGAAGTGGTTCGGAACCTCTGACGTCATCGCAACCCGATCATGTAAGTTTGGTAATGGGACAAGTTTCCCATTACGTCATGACTAAAAACCGGAAAAAATGTTTTATGTCAAAAAGACCTACACACATTTTGCGGGGCTTCTTGCATCTTTATTTCTCTTTGCGCATATACATATCATATACCAAAATGATGGCACTTTTATTCTCTTTCCATCGATATATCTTGCTTTATAGCGCGCCACTTGGTTAGTAAAATATCAAGCGCAAAAGCTTTTTTTTTGCGGCCTTCATACTACAATTATTTGCAACTGCGCATATACAAATTATACACCAAATTGAAGACAATTTTATTCTCTTTCCATCGATATATCATGTTTTATAGCGCGCCAATTTGTTATTGAAATATCATGCACGAAAGTCGAAAACTTTTAAATATTTTTAGTACAATTATTTGCAACTGCGCATATACAAATTATACACCAAATTGAAGACAATTTTATTCTCTTTCCATCGATATATCATGTGGTAGAGCGCGCCACTTGGTTAGTGAAATATCGAGCGCGAAAGAACACATTTTGTTTGCTTTTGCGGCTTTTTGCGGCCTTTATAGTGCAATTATTTGCAACTGCGCATATACAAATTATACACCAAATTGAAGACAATTTTATTCTCTTTTCATCGATATATCATGTGGTAGAGCGCGCCACTTGGTTAGTGAAATATCGAGCGTGAAAGAACACATTTTGTCTGCTTTTGCGGCCTTTTGCGGCTTTTTGCGGCCTTTATAGTGCAATTATTTGCAATTGCGCATATACAAATTATACACCAAATTGAAGACAATTTTATTCTCTTTCCATCGATATATCATGTGGTAGAGCGCGCCACTTGGTTAGTGAAATATCAAGCGCGAAAGAACACATTTTGGCTGTTTTTGCGGCCTTTTACGGCCTTTATAGTACAATTATTTGCAACTGCGCATATACAAATTATACACCAAATTGAAGACAATTTTATTCTCTTTCCATCGATATATCATGTGGTAGAGCGCGCCACTTGGTTAGTGAAATATCATGCACGAAAGTCGAAAACTTTTAAATATTTTTTAGTACAATTATTTGAAAACTGCGTATATACAAATTATACACCAAATTGAAGACAATTTTATTCTCTTTCCATCGATATATCATGTGTTAGAGCGCGCCACTTGGTTAGTGAAATATCAAGCGCGAAAGAACACATTTTGTCTGCTTTTGCGGCCTTTTACGGCCTTTATAGTACAATTATTTGCAACTGCGCATATACAAATTATACACCAAATTGAAGACAATTTTATTCTCTTTCCATCAATATATATTGTGTTAGAGCGCGCCACTTGGTTAGTGAAATATCAAGCGCGAAAGAACACATTTTGTCTGCTTTTTGTCAACAATTCAACAGAGAAAATACATGTTTTCACGGGGCTCGCTGTCTGCGCCAGTTAAACCAATTTTCATAAAACAACGGCGTTTAGCGAGGCCCGGAAAATAATTACGAGCAATCCGGGAGCCGCCAAAACTACTTGCAGTAAATTTTTGCCTTCTCGTGAAAGTTAGAGTCCGGACTCCGGATTTCGCCTAGAGGGCTTGCGCGCCAGTTTATATTTGGCACGGAAATATACCGATCCCCGCATCGTAAGGGTTAAATCATTATCGGAAATCTGCCGACACTACAGTAGTAGGTGCAGATGTGTTTGTGTTTGTGTGGTGTGTGTATGTGTGCGTGCGTGTGTGTGGAGGGGGGGGGGGGGGGGGGGGGGGGGGGTTGCAGAGATTGGGTCTGGGGCTATCTTAGGATTCTGGGGCGATCTCCACAAATGGGATAGCCTTGAGAGTCAAAAATGATATATAGAAATATAGAATATGTTTATCTTTAAGTGGGGTGGGGTATCATACAGTTATCATACAATTATTTATTCTCTGCTTTTGGACCTGGTAATCTTAAGATGAGAGAGGTTAATAGTTGCGATGTAACAGACCCATTTAAGACTATGGGGCTTTTGAACCCGTTATCTTTGCATGTACTGAGGTGCTATTATTATCATTATCATTATTATCATTAAACCGTAAAGGTAATATATTGGTATCCCCTACCCATTATAGGATGATTAATTGGACACAAATGTATGATATCGAGTGAGATTTATGGAATCATGGTACTAAACAAACATTTAGTCTTTTTTTCCAATATTGACAATATTTTTAAACTATTCATGTATTATAACAAATTGGAGTCAGAAGATGCTGTAACTGCCTAAAGCTGAGTGATCTAGACTTGCTATACTTTAGTAGACTTGGTTGGTCGTTAATACAGACTAAGATAACACGAGTGAAAATGCTGTTCTTTATGATAAAAGGAAAACATTTACCGACATATGTTTGACGTGCGATTTGACCGCAGAGTTTTGGTTTCTTGCCATATTCAATAGTCAAGTAGTCCCATTTACACGTGCTTTCGTACTCAACACTCATCCAAAGAACGTCAATAGTGACCTGTTGAAAAGAACTTTGGTTTAATAGTATAAAATATTTAGAAAAGCAAAGTTTAGCGTTGGTTTGTTCACTTTTCAGGATATATTAGCTCTAATGTCATAGAATATGGGTTTGGTTTAGAAGCCAATTCATTACACCATGAAACTAAAAAAGGGTAATTTTTTGTCTTTGTGTTAAATACACAAACTGTAACTAATTAGTATGTTAGTATTGTCTATTGTGCAGAGTTTGAATTTCTGCATTTCTTAAATTTCAATAAAAATATCCAATTTCAACTGTCCACAAAAAATCAGTACAATGACAATAACGCAATTTAAAATAACACATATAACCTGTTTTGAAAGCTTTGGGTCACGTATCGAGGCTTTTGTAGACAATATTGAAAGGTGATAAAAGGAAATTGATTGAGGTGATCCCAAATTAAATGATATTTGTACTTGGATACGCAGCTGTATAGCAAAGTCATGCTGTTGAACAACATAAATAGACCTATGCTCTACATAGCGAAGACAATGGAAAATAGAAAAAACATTTACAACATAGAATATACAATGTGGGAAATGCAAAAAAAAACATAGGAAATACAAGGTACAACATAGATAGGACATTGTACAACATGGCCAGGACATTGTACAACATAGATAGGACATTGTACAACGTAGACAGGTTATTGTTCAACATGGACAAGACATTGTACAACATAGACAGGACATTGTACAACATGAACAGGACAGTGTACAACATGAACAGGACATTGTACAACATGAACAGGACATTGTACAACATCGACAGGACATTGTACAACATGAACAGGACATTGTACAACATGGACAGGACATTGTACAACATGGACAGGACATTGTACAACATGGACAGGACATTGTACAACATAGACAGGACATTGTACAACATGGACAGGACACATATACAACATGGACAGGACATTGTACAACATGAACAGGACAGTGTACAACATAGATAGGACATTGTACAACATAGACAGGACTTTGTACAACATGGACAGGACATTGTACAACATAGACAGGACATTGTACAACATGGACAGGACATTGTACAACATAGATATGACATTGTACAACATGAACAGGACATTGTACAACATGAACAGGACATTGTACAACATGAACAGGACATTGTACAACATAGATAGGACATTGTACAACATGAACAGGACATTGTACAACATGGACAGGACATTGTACAACATAGATAGGACATTGTACAACATGAACAGGACATTGTACAACATGAACAGGACATTGTACAACATGGACAGGACATTGTACAACATGGACAGGACATTGTACAACATGGACAGGACATTGTACAACATGAACAGGACATTGTACAACATAGATAGGACATTGTACAACATAGACAGGACATTGTACAACATAGACAGGACATTGTACAACATGGACAGGACATTGTACAACATGGACAGGACATTGTACAACATGGACAGGACATTGTACAACGTAGACAGGACATTGTACAACATAGACAGGACATTGTACAACATAGACAGGACATTGTACAACATAGACAGGACATTGTACAACATGGACAGGACACATATACAACATAGACAGGACATTGTACAACATGAACAGGACATTGTACAACATAGACAGGTTATTGTACAACATAGATAGGACATTGTACAACATGAACAGGACATTGTACAACATAGATAGGACATTGTACAACATGAACAGGACATTGTACAACATGGACAGGACATTGTACAACATAGACAGGACATTGTACAGCATGAACAGGACATTGATACAACATAGACAGGACATTGTACAACATGAACACAACATTGATACAACATAGACAGGACATTGTACAACATGAACACAACATTGATACAACATAGACAGGACATTGTACAACATGAACACAACATTGATACAACATAGACAGGACATTGTACAACATAGATAGGACATTGCACAACATGGACACAACAATTAAACAACATAGACATGACCTTGTACAGCATGAACAAGACATATATACAACATGCACAGGACATTGTACAACATGAACAAGACATATATTAAACATGCACAGGACATTGTACAACATGAACAGGACACGTATACAACATGAACAGGACATTGTACAACATAGACAGGACATATATACAACATGCACAGGACACATATGCAACATGCACAGGACATTGTACAACATGCACAGGACATTGTACAACATGAACACAACATTGATACAACATGGACAGGACATTGTACAACATGAACAGGACACATATACAACATGCACACAACATTTATACAACATGGACAGGACATTGTACAACATGAACAGGACAATTTGCAATATAGACAACACATTTATACAACATAGACAGGACATTGTACAACATTGACAGGACATTGTACAACATGGACATGACATTGTACAACATAGACACAACAATTAAACAACATTGACATGACCTTGTACAGCATGAACAGGACACATATACAACATGCACAGGACACATATACAACATAGACATGACATTGTACAACATAAACACAACATTGTACAACATAGATAGGACAGTGTACAACATATATAGGACATTGTACAACATGGAAAGGACATTGTACAACATAGACAGGACATATATACAACATGCACAGGACACATATGCAACATGCACAGGACATTGTACAACATGCACAGGACATTGTACAACATGAACACAACATTGATACAACATGGACAGGACATTGTACAACATGAACAGGACACATATACAACATGCACACAACATTTATACAACATGGACAGGACATTGTACAACATGAACAGGACAATTTGCAATATAGACAACACATTTATACAACATAGACAGGACATTGTACAACATTGACAGGACATTGTACAACATGGACATGACATTGTACAACATAGACACAACAATTAAACAACATAGACATGACCTTGTACAGCATGAACAGGACACATATACAACATGCACAGGACACATATACAACATAGACAGGACATTGTACAACATAAACACAACATTGTACAACATAGATAGGACAGTGTACAACATATATAGGACATTGTACAACATGGACAGGACATTGTACAACATGAACAGGACATATTTACAACATGAACAGGACATATTTACAACATGGACAGGACATTGTATAACATGAACAAGGCATATATACAACATGGACAGGACATTGTACAACATGGACAGGACATTGTACAACATGAACAAGGCATATATACAACATGGACAGGACATTGTACAACATGAACAAGACATATATACAACATGTACATGCCAATATACAGCATGGACATCACATTTATACAACGAAGACTATAGGTTGTATGCTTCTCACGAGGGTAATACGGTCTGATGTACAATCTTTGTAGAAATGTTGCCCGAGCCGCCAGGCAAAGGCTGACATTTTTACAAAGATGGTACATCAGACAGTATTACCTGAGGGAGAAGTATACAACAAATTTATCTTACCGTCATGTCAGAAGAAAATATATTCATTTTAGTTTGACTGCCGTTAACATATGAGCCATCACCGCTTGAACGGCCTTGACCCTCAATGTAAACAAAATGGCGTCATCCAACCCGACTAATGTTATGAATCGTTTTACGTAAAATTACTAGCCGAAACATGCTTCAAAACTATTTGATTTTAATTCAATAGCTTGTGCAAGTAATGCAATGCGAAATTTGTTTCCAAATAAAACACAGAATGATGAAAACACATATCTATAATAAATAATCACGAAAACAGCTAATCGAACTTATGTAAACTCTGCACACAGCGTGCCTCATTTGGGAACGTCATCTTAACGCTATGCGACACCACTTCTCGGAGAGGAACTGTGCTATGGAAGCGGGGTACATGAAATTTTTACACCATGAGAGGTGAGAGTCGCGGGGTAAATAAGTTAAAACGAGTCGATTGTCAGCCAAAAAAAACCCACTGTTTTACTGTAAGGTTAGATAAAGGACATTGTACAACATGAACAGGACATATATACAACATGGACAGGACATTGTATAACGTAGACAGGACATATATACAACATGGATAAGACATCAACACAACATACAAAGAACATTTTTGCTGCATGGAAGGGATATTTCAGGCCCGGCCTAAACTGTTTTCATGACCAAACATTTCATACTTCATAAGAAGCTCATTATGCTAATATAATACATGTGCAGATCGGTAAAACCACTGTAAAAATATGAAATACACAGATATTGGCAAGCTTTACCATTTACTAGACATCCCCCATAACCCCCAGGACCTTGTGCGAAATAGAAGGGGCATTATACCAAAATTGGATGTTAAACACTGACAGGGCATCATACAATGTAAACAGGATGTGAAGTGTCAAACAACAGAACTTTAATTTTAGGAGAATTTGAGTAACAATATTGCTTTTTCTCTGATCTATATTTATCCTAAATTATTGAATACCATTGCATTTCTACTTCAGTGAGTATTCATTAAAGGAAGGTAATGAGCTAACGATCAAATCTCATTAAATATGAATCAAATGTTACTCCAATCTTTGTGAAGAGAGGTTGAAGACAAATCTTTTATTTCGGGTGCTATACCTAGCAACGCAACATACCGTTTCCGTATTTTTAGGGAATTTGATCGTATGCTTTGAATTGTGAATTCTATGCATTACCGTGTAGTTTTGCGTACTGTTCGGGAACTTTATTTGGTAGGTCAAGTTGACGTTTGCAGGATATGGCTTTGGAGCTCCTGGGCTTCTTAAATTTCCGTATCGGCTTGTGATTACTATCGGCTCTGTCTCGTTACCTTTTAAAAAAACATATATATATTGAAAAGTCAGAAGTAGAATGAATCCATTTTACTGGCTAGTACTTTCAGCTCAATTTAGGAGCATCCTTCAGGCCATATACATATAACGGATATATATATCGCAAGGCAACGTCATCGTCTAAAATATGAATCTATATGAATCTATATATTTAATTTGAATTATATATATAAATGGACAGTTGAGCAAGACAGAAGACAACATTTCAGAAACATGTATTGTTTCATAGATTTATTTCAAGGAACAATTATTTCAAAAAATCTTCACAACTTTGGATAAGTTCATTTAAGAAGTTATTGCGGTCTCCAGTTACAGGTTGAGTTGAGGATGAAGTTCAATATTAGTTGTCGAAGAGTGATCTGGTACGGTCAATATTAGTTGTCGAAGAGTGATCTGGTACGGTCAATATTAGTTGTCGAAGCGTGATCTGGTACGGTCAACATTAGTTGTCGAAGAGTGATCTGGTACGGTCAATATTAGTTGTCGAAGAGTGATCTGGTACGGTCAATATTAGTTGTCGAAGAGTGATCTGGTACGGTCAATATTAGTTGTCGAAGAGTGATCTGGTACGGTCAATATTAGTTGTCGAAGAGTGATCTGGTAAAACTTTGAATAACGACCATTTGACCAAATTTACTGGCTACAGCAACACGATTTTTGGAAACAACAATTCAGTAAAAGGTGATTTAGTGATGAAATCCTTTCACTTTTAACTATAACCATCACTTTAAATCAAAGTAAGGTGAGGTCGAAAGAACTCAATCTCATGATAATACTTGTCTGTACAATTTGTTTAAAAAAGGGATGAAATTGAAATAGCTAATTAGTTGCAAATCAAAATTTGAAATATAAAATTTTCAAAAAACGTGCTACTGCCCCTTTAAAGTGGAATGGCCCTCTCCTCAGGGAGACCTTTATTTCTTCATCACCAATATGGTGAGTCATAACCGATGGCATGGGCCTATTTAGAATTTACCTAGTAATGATTGTTTCAGCGGGAGTTCAGTCATCGTTGACGTCATTAACCTATTTTTCGTGACGTCATTGTAATGAAGCAGGCTATTTTGTTGAAATGTCTATGAAATTAAAACCTAATAGAATCGATACTAAAGAAATCTTACCTATTGGAGTTTGGTTCTCCTCAAATTGACACTAAAGCAAAGCAGAAAAGAAGATAACTTTGATTCAACTTGATAATAACCTGTCTACTTATAATCTAAACAACCACAATATGTATATAAAATGCTAAGAAAATATCCTTGAATTCTGTGTGTTGGACGTTTACTTTTTCAATTGTACAAAAACAAGTTTGAGAATTATTTTATGTATAATATATAATATTAATTTGAATATTGATATATCATTATTGTCAATATATTATGTTGAGGAAACATTCTAAGAAACTTCATTCTAAGAAACATTCAACAATAAAAGTTTCAGGATTTGTAGACATAGAAAAAAAAAAGGAAATAGTATAACGAAGATGCTTGCTTGGCCGAGAGTTTACATTTTTACATTTGAACATTTCTAAACTATACAAATAATACTACAAGAACACGAGAAACATTTTGATGGTCGTTCAAGTTTATTTTGCAAGTGAAACGACAAAATAAAATTTGCATTCATTTTCTAATGATTGAAAGAATCATAAAATTTAGCAAAGAATGTGTTTACCTTAACCATTGATGTCAGGAAAAAGAGAGCGAAAGCGAGGAACACCTCCATCTTGTCGTGTTTTGGAAAATGTGAAATATTGTCAGCATTAACTTAGTTTAAGTACTCATGTTTAACAGCTTGCCGGTCTAGACGGCGAGTGCCCAGGTATTAGCCAATATTTATTGCAGATACAAAGTCAGCAAAATTTCTGCTGGTTCACCATAAAGATTAAAGTAAAACATTTTTAGAATACTGTTCAGGCATATAAATACACTCACCAAATTATACTTGTTATGATATGTAATCAAACCGATAATATTCCGTCAGAAAAATGGAAGATAATCAGAATGACTTTACCATTAACGATTTATCCTCTTTTACATGTGTGGTTTGTTCATTTACCTACAGCTGCGTATCTTAAGTTTGTTCACTTACCTTCGTATTCTAGTGCAATTAATACCCCCAAATATCATGTAATTTGTAACATCTTTGAGGCATCATATCATTGTGAAAACAATTAACATTAATTATTTACCAGATGGTGGTGACAGTTCATAGTCATTATGATTTATATAAACGTTTTAGTCAACACTTTCACAAACATTTAAAATTATTAAACACAGATTTTCTATAAAACAACAGTTATTTCATTTCTTTGAAAATCACAAGAATGCATATGTGTATTTATATTATCATAACAATAGTAATCGGGAGAAATAAATATAATATACGAGCGGAAGTCAATGAGTTTATAGATTTGGGAACCAATTTACAATTGATATACACTACTGCCAGTGCCATTGCGGTGACTATTGAGAAACACTATCTATAGGTTCTGTCGAAGGAAACCCACTCACCATTGATCATATACATAGGAACTTTAGCCTGATGAACATAGCTACCATATTGAAATTTAGGAAAGCGCAAAAACTGAGCGGTTATCAGGATTTTCACAATGGAAGGGGTGCATGCGACTGAAATTCCTAACCGCATTACCAATGTGAACGGTAAAGAAGGTAAGTATTCGACTGGGCCAAATGTCAGAATTGCCCTCTGAAGTCACTGGAGTGGATACAAAGGTCAAGTTTAGCGTTTGCGCACTGATATGAAACTACCCAGTGTTCCCTATGTGCTAGATTTTATCTTTGTTCGCACCTATGGAAAACTGGTTACTTTCATATCAGTGCACAAACGCTAAACTTGGCCTTTCGTTGATACCGGATCGCCCAGGAGTTAATCATTTCTGATAGTCTAATTAATATGGACGAGATATCTTTAGAGTGTGGCAATTTCTAATTGAATTGTTTCTACAGTTAATCAAGATCACTTGCAGATGGGTAAAAGAAAAAGGTCTTCATCAGAGAGTGGTATAGAGTCGTGACATCTTTAATGAACTCTCACGCCAGAGTAGTTACAGTGATTGAAACATTGGGATTTTGACATCAAACAAGAATCCATGCAATGGAAGCAAAAGCATACTCTAGGGGACCAAAGAACCCCACCTTAAGCTTCGGCTTGCAAGATCATGGCAACCATTTCCTGGGATTCGAGGTCACACCCTTAAAACCTAATTTCCTCTGCTTCTCCAGAACCGATAGGCCTAGAAAAAACTGAAACTTTGTGTACAGACTTCTTGACTAGTAAGGATTATAAATTGTAGCTTTGGTGGCCCTGTGGCCCCTTTTAAGGGCCACAGGGGCTACGCCATTAAAACCTATTTTCATCTTCTTCTCCAGAAGCATAAAGCCTAGAAAGCTAGAAAGAAAAAACTGAAACTTAGTGTACAGACTCTTTGACTAGTGAGGATTAATAATTGTAGATTTTGTGACCCTGTGGCCCCTACTAAGGGGGAACGACATTGGCCACACCCTAAAGCAAAATAAAATGTAAAGCCTGATGAGCTGCAGAGCCAATGGCTCTATTTTTTTTCTGAATGGGTGAAAATAACAAAGAAATACAACAAGTTTAAGGATTAGTCGCTTTCAATACGATGTTTACTGTCAATATTCATATGAAATAATTTACAGTTAAAAACTTTGTTTTACTTATAATTTTATTTTACAAGTTTACAAATACTGAAAGGATCTTTGGTAGCTCAGTTTAAAAGATGCTGCAACATAGAAATCGGGGTTTGAAAGTCCAATCCTTATATTTGTGTCATGAATTGGTTATGAAATGACCAAATTGTGCAAATTGTGTTTATGGCATAAAAACAAACGAATTTTTTTTCTAAGGATCGTAATGATAAAAAATCTCGCAGGCAAAGAAAGGACACACTTCACTTGAATTTATCAAAGGTAAGATTTTTAATTTCTAATTTTTCGAGTTGTAGATGCCATATTCTCAAACCGATAGTAACAAGAGTTCAATACTCATTCAAAAAATGATTCTGGGTGTTTTTAATTAAAACATTAATTTTTATGTAAATACATTTTTCTAAAATTAATTTTGATTTAACACAAATGTCCATCAACAAGGAAGACAATTATACACTGAATGTGAAAATGAACAAACTTGTTCCTATTTTCACATGCTGACAACATTTCTTACCCATGCCCACATAATTCAAAAATATTCTAACAAAACATTAAACAGACACCAATTTTTTTACTCAACTATTGCAAATATGTGTTATATTTAACGTGGCATAACTTGAATCATCACATTTAAGCTAACTGTGGTGTGAACTTTCTTTTGCTTGGCGGTTTATATACGCTGCGAGGTGCCGAGAGTACAATCACAAATGTGCTACTTTGTAACTACAAGGATTTTTGTGTCTTTATACATGTAAGTATGGTAAAGCTATCTTTACACCACTCTCTTCCAAAAAGGTACCGAAATAACATCCCGATCCAACCTCTGATGCAATAAGCGTAGTATTTGTGCTCAAAAGGGAGACACCTGATTCGATGTAATCGAATATGTTGTGCATTTCTCATTTATTATCATTCATTTTGGAAGCTTCAGTCATTTCCGTATGTTTCCGGAAAATTAGAATTTAATCGAATATGCACTGTGTACTCTGTGTCTTCTGGACAAAACAATGTCACGAAATTTGAAAACTGAATCAGGACAAAGGCCCCGATGACAACTCGAAGTGAGAGAAGCGTTTCTCTCTTAGTTTCATATAGTCTTTGGCGCAATGCTTTTCCGCTTGGGGAACCTTCCGGAACTCCGAGGTACGGTCTAAATGCATTCATGCTCTATGACTTGAGCTACATCTATGGGGAAGGAATGTCCTCACTAGGGTTGGCGTAGATGCACCTCCGTATCGGTGACAAGGTCCTCCACAATTCTTCTTGTCACATTTCTGTTTTGTAGTACCCAGAGTCCACTGGAGAGAAACATGTATAACATACACATTATGTTTCTGATAATAATATGAAAATTATATCTCTTTTTAATTAAGAATCCATTACTTATTGACTGTCCTGACCACAGGGAGTGTCCGGGTTTGTAGTGTTTTCATCACACAGATTGTACTCAATTATCAGTTTCCATTACATGTCCGAATAGAAAAGTAAAACCTCTGAAATTAGAAACTTAACTTTTGAAAGTAGCCTGTTTTATTTTTCTTCTGATGGATAAAGCAAAGTGCTAAGTGCTGTGCGAGGGATTGGCTCAGCTATGACTAATATGTTAGATATTGGCGGTCACATAGCGGTGTCTAAAAGATTGACGATTCTCGTGTATGAAACCCATTTAAAAGACGTCTGGCCGTCTAATTGGCGGACGTTACCCAGTCTAACACTGATGCTCCTGGGTCATTAAAAATCCCAAATTGTGTTTGCTGCAAACAAATCAAATTTAGACGACCTCTTTAATTCATAATTACATAGTATCAAGGAGGCAGGAAGCTTACGAGTACCTACCCGTCGCATTGTTGTTACGCTTACGTGATATGCGCTCGATTCAAACTTAGTGTCAACATATACTTGGATGATATACCTTTCGATCACCACTCACGAAACCTACCAATATTTTGAAGTTATTTCTGCACATCGAACGAAAGCAAATTTTCACATTCAAAGTATCCATCTCAAATGCATGGTTGCAAGGATACGGGTAGGTTGAGATTTCTTTTTCTTACACAATATAGATTAAAGGTGTTCACACAAAATTGGCCGCCAATGGATTTTATGTGAATCTTCATAGATTGTACTCAGCTCGACTATGGATGATTGGCTTGTGTAATGAGATTTTTTACACTGTCAAAATAATACATTTAGCATCAACTTACAATTATCAGTGAAAATTAAAAAACATAAAATTATCAAAAAACGTGCTACTTTCCCTTTAAAACAGCAAATGATATATTTATAATAATGTCTGTGATCCAGGTTGTGACATACGAAAAGTAAATATAAGAAAAGATTTTTGTTATAAAAACAAAAATGATGGCACACATCATAAGTGTACTGTTTTGCACAGGTAACTTTTTCCCTCTCACCGCCTGTTGCGGGTACATTTTTGTGGTAGCACCTTTCTCGTGCCTCTTGTTTCAGAACTTCCTTTAGAAAACTCGCATGGCCAGGACTCTCTCCCTTTTTCGGGCTTCAAACCCACAAAGTGTATGTATTTTCATATTTCTTACTTCATGCATTGTTGTAAACATGCTCAATATCACATTTAGGCGTTTTTGTGTGTTTTTAGGCAATATTTTCTGTAACTTTGCAATGTTGAGGTTTTTCACTTCATGTACCGGAACAGAACATTTGTAATGTTTTGAATTGTTATTTTTACTATTTGTAATAGTATTTTGGAATATTTCATCATGTTTAGAATAATCAAATTATATTTTCTGCAGTTTTTCCATAATATAGGAGGTAGGTTTTCTTTGGCCAGTAAAGCTCTGCTGTCAAATTTCTTCAAATGAAGCGTTCATAAAATATCTTCACATTGCCAGTATACTTTTTTAAACCATCACTACTGAGTTGCCTCCCTTGTATCTGGTGTTCTCATAGTGTTTATATTTTCATCTAATATTATTCATCTAATAACAAACTTATTTGGTTATAATTAGGAACTTATTCAGGATTTGTTGTACTTTCATGTACCTTTTGGAAACATACATTGTTAGGCAATTTAGGAATATCTTTGTGAACTTTTGGAATTTGTACTTATGATTGTATTTCTGTATATTTCAGTTTTACCCTATCTTCCTGTATGAAGAGATCCAATAAACATAATAGACTGGATTCCCGAATTTGTCGTTTGTTGGAAAGGGTGAATGCTAGGACAGCATAGTAAAAACTTTGCATCAAAGCAGAAGTTTGCCGCATTACGTAGTGAAGGGAGGGAGCCTGGCCGACGGACAGCAGCCATCAATCATGGAGGGTGCCCGGGAGGATCAAGAGGACCCTGGGACACGGAAAAGGACTCTTACGTTAAAGGGACAGGAACTCTTTCAGTCTAATTGTGCCAAATATGAAGCTAAAATTCAGAAACTCATTTCTTTGTGTCAAAAATGCTTTGAACAGGACTTAAGTGATGATGAAGACAATTTAATTAGTATTGAGAAACAGTTGACAGATGTTCATTCTCAATACCAATCTGTTTTTGAAGAATTCCAGGAATTCCTTAGAAGATCTGGTGCTGTAGAGGCAAACCAAATTCTAAAACAGCACATTGAACTTTTTCATAAAACTTGTTCATTACTATTTGAGTTAGGGACATTAATTCAAAGAAAACTGCAACCCTCTGTTTCTAAATCGGTAAAGAATAGTTTGTCAAAGACTAAAAGTACCTCTTCTTCAGTGGCTTTTAGAGCAAAAGCAGAGGCAGCTCGGAAAGCAGCAGAGTATGCTAGACACGAAAACTCTTTGAAGAAGAAGCAGGCACAGATAATTAGGGAGAGTATGGAACTTACAGCCGACCTCAAACTTCTTGAGAAGGAGAAGGAAGCATCAGTCGCCGACGCAGAGGCCCTGGTATATGAAGGTGACAACACTTCGCAGAAAGCTGATCTCCCCTTGCACTTGACCCAGGCAACATCTAAACATATACAGGACTATGTGGACCAGTGTGAAGACAACACTTCACCTTCCAAGATGCCACCACCAGCGCCTAGTGGTCTACAGTCTGGACCACACGTACAGCCAGAGCTACAACAACAAGAAGTCCGACAACCAAGACTACCTACCCAGTCAACGGTGTTGAAGGATCAACATCGGTACTTGGACCCTGCTGTGCAACCTTTCTTCCCTAGAGAATTTAGTCAGATATTCCTTAAGAAAGAACTTGTTATGGCTAGTTTACAAGTTTATGATGATAAACCAGAAAACTATGTAGTATGGAAGTCTTGCTTCCAAAGTGTTATTGCAGAGCTAAATATTTCTGATGTTGAACAGCTTGATCTTCTGATCAAGTTCCTTGGGCCAACTTCGTCCAAGCATGCCGTGAGTCTGAGGGCTGCCAACGTCAACACACCTTCAAGACGATTACAGCTACTGTGGCAACGTCTGGATGAACGATATGGTGCCCCGGAACTTGTAGAAAGTGCTCTGAGGAGTAGACTAGAACACTTACCGAGAATCACTGCTAAGAACCAGAATATGCTATATGAACTTTCTGATCTTTTGTCTGAAATAGAATCAGTAAAGCTGAATCCTATGTATAGTCAGCTTCTAGCTTACTTTGACTCTTCTGTAGGTATTAACCCTATTGTCAGTAAACTCCCCTATGGAGTTCAGGATAAGTGGAACGATCAAGCTTTCCGCTACAAGGAGCAGTATAAAACTCCATACCAACCTTTTTCATTCTTTGTCACATTTATTCATGATTTGAGTAAGATTAGGAATGATCCAAGTTTTTTGTATGACTCAATCATTTCTTCCAGGCCTTCTGTTTCTAACAGCACACGGGTATCAGCGAGAAAGACTGACGTCTCGCAACAGTCGCACCTCGCCAGACAGAATGAGAGCAACACAGTCAAGTGTCCTTACCATTCAACTGGACATTCTTTGAATCAGTGTCGTGCATTCAGAAATAGTATGTATGAAGAGCGTAAGGAATTTCTCAAGAAACAAGGTTATTGCTTCCGATGTTGTTCAACTTATTCTCACTTAGCTAAAGATTGTAGGGAAGATGTTTCATGTTCCTTATGTCACAGCAAGAGACATCCAACATTCTTTCACATGGAGAAACAGCAGTTGCCTTCAACCCGATCGACATCTAACAACTCAGCAGCCCATGGCGGGGAGAAGAGAAGTTCGTCTGATGCCATATCGTCAAGATGCACTCAAGTATGCGGAAATAGGAATGGAGGCAAGTCATGTGCTAAAATAATACCTGTCAGGGTTTTCTCCTAATCAAGACCAGAACTTTCAGTAAAATTATATGCCATGTTTGATGACCAGAGTAATGTGTCACTTGGTGAATCGGAACTATTTGACAGTCTTTGCTCAAGTGGAAGGAGGATTCTATATACCATTACATCATGCTCAGGAGTTTCTGAATCAGATGGAAGAAGAGCAAGTGACCTTGTTATAGAATCTCTAGATGGTAATTGTCAGCTCGACATACCCAATCTTATAGAGTGCAACCAAGTACCAGATTTGCGAGAAGAAATTCCCACTCCAGATGTGGTCAAGTACCATAATCATCTTCATGACATTTCAGATTTTGTAGCTTCCCTTGACGCTGATATGAAGATTATGTTACTGATTGGAAGAGATGTCATCGACGCACATCATGTGTTGGATCAGCGCATTGGACCAAGAGGAGCCCCATATGCACAGAGATTACCCCTCGGATGGGTAATTATTGGAGAAACATGCCTTGGCAAGATACATCAGCCCGATTCTGTAAATGTCAACAAAACCATTGTATGGAATAATGGAAGAACATCTTTATTTACACCTTGCCCTAATAATTTCCATGTCAAGGAGGTTGATCCAATCTTCAACCTCACTCAGGATGATGACAAACCTGGCCTGTCAGTAGAAGACAGACAGTTCAGCAATATTATGGATGAAGAGATGTATATGGGACCAGAAGGAAACTGGACGGCACCTCTCCCGTTCAAACACAGTAGACCTGCTCTACAGGATAACAGACACCTAGCATTGAAAAGAGCCCACACTCTTGTTAGAAGCCTTCAGCAGTTAATGACTAAGATAATTGACAAGAAGCATGCTGAAATTGCACCTCCTTTAGGACCAAATGAAGAACACTGGTATTTGCCAATATTTGGTGTTTATCACCCTAAGAAACCCGGACAAATCAGAGCTGTATTTGGTTGTTCTGCAACTTTACACTGCATATCTCTCAACAATGTATTTCTACAGGGACCAAACTTAACCAACAGTCTACTTGGTGTTCTACTTCGCTTCAGGAAAGAAAAAGTTGCTTTCATGGCAGATATTGAAAGTATGTTCCACTGTTTTCTAGTCAGAGATGACCATCGCAATTATCTCAGATTTTTCTGATTTGAAGACAATGATCCAAACAAGAATCTAACAGAATACAGAATGCGAGTGCATGTCTTTGGAAATAGTCCATCCCCAGCAGTTGCAACTTACGGTCTGCGTAAGGCAGGCAGAGAAGGTGAGAAACATTTTGGACAAGACACAAAATTATTCGTAGAAAGAGACTTTTATGTGGATGATGGATTGAAATCATGTACTACAACTGAAGAGGCTGTCAGCTTACTCAAACGAACACAGAAATCACTCTTTGAAAATGGAAATTTGAGACTCCACAAAATTGTTTCAAACAATACTGACTTGATGCAATCATTTCCCCACGAGGACTTGGCAAAGGATCTCAAAGATTTAAATTTGATGGAAGATTCTCTACCCCTGCAAAGAAGTCTGGGCATGCTTTGGAACCTAGAAGATGATGTCTTCACCTTCAAAGTCTCAGCGGAGGAGAAGCCGTATACAAGACGTGGTATGTTATCAACTGTCAATAGCATATTTGATCCTATGGGATTCATTGCCCCTGTCTCAGTCCATGGAAAGCTGCTTCTACGAAGTGTGATGGTTGGGAAATCAAGCTTGGATGAACCTCTGGATCGACAACTCCAACAAGAATGGGACCAATGGAAAAGTTCTCTGCAGGTACTGCATGACCTAAAAATGAGAGCTGGTTATCGCTACATTTTTGCTGATCGATAATCACTAGTGTTCGATCGATTATAATCGTTTTTATTGCCGGCAGTCACTTTGATTTCACAGTCTAAAACCTACGTCAGCCAACTGACTTCCGGGTTGTTGTCATCACTCTACATTGGCGATTTTATTTAAAATGCTTTATCATATGTCTGCAGAAATAATACTGACCTCTTAACGTGAATAAATACAGTTTCAGGCAGTGAGTGACCTTCATTAAAAAATAAAAATGTTCAAAGAAAATCACGAACCAGAAAATGTTGGACTGTCGTCATTCATAAACTCATCGGTCACCTTTTCCTGGAAATGATAGTCTCGAACCATGGCACCTTTTGTCACATGTAATGTTTTAATTCGTTTATTTTCTTATTTATAAGACTTGACAGCAGGCCAACAAGAATTATATATTATGGAAATTACAGTTATGAAACATTATCTAATTTAATTTCATTTATGCACGTTAATATTGAAATGCCCGACTGTAGACTGACAGCGTCCTTTCCAATGTTCACATTACCTTTCAGTGTCTTTGATTACCAAATCAACTGTGATGTAAATAAATAAACGTCTGTTTTCATCTGTCTTGTGTTGAATTGTTGATATTGTATGTTGAATTGTTGATTTAGTTGTAATTGATTATATATAAGGCATCGTGATAAAGAAACGTATCAGAAGCTCTATTAATCAAATTGAAAGTAGCTGTCTATTACCTGCCTAAACTAAGTCACGTGATTATATGCAAATACCAAAGATCAGCTTATCACTTACAGCCAATCACTAAATACCTAATCTGTGACGCTTTGTTACATGGCCAATGAGAGTTGCACATCTTGTTTATGAATATTAATTACTTCCCACGCCGCCCGATCGACATTGAAACTTAATAAGTGACTGAGTCGTCATAAAGATCGTTTTCAACACAAGAATCATAATAAGAGGTCATATTGTGATTTCTTTCAGTAAATAGTATCAATGATAATAACAACTATATTACTTGCACAACTGAAAGGTTATTTATAATTTTCATTCTTAGAATTTTTATAACATTGTAAACTAAGAAACAGAAAAACTTAAGTTTATTCTATCGTATTTTGTTATCTTTTTTTTACACAGTATTTCATTGCACTTCGTAAAATAAAACAACAAATTTCTAGTAAATATCTTTATGATAATATATATTTAAGATATCGTATTGTCTAACTTAGTGAAACTTAAGGCGTTCATTCCGTTGAAATTGATAAATATATATGTCACTACACGGCAGGTTTTCATTTCCAAAACTTTCGTTGTTTAAATCTAACATTGTCGTGTATAAATACGCAAGCAATCTTTGGTCAAATATATAACACAAATGAAACACCAAGACTCATTACACAAGCCAATCATCCACGGTCATAAGACAAAGTATGAAGATTCACATAAAACGATTGGCGGCCATTATGTGTGAACACCTTTAATTCATTTTGTGTTAGAAAAAGGAATCGCATGGCTGAACTTTACATTATATATTTGAATAAATACTGCTCCATTTAGTTTTAATACATTGTCTTTCAATTTGAACCATTAATTTTCATTTTCCTGACATAATGTTATATTCCCCCTAAAACCTTGTCACTGTCCCTTTAAGAAGATCAATGGGACAACCTTGTACCTGCCAACATGGCCTAGTAATCGACATGATACATTTAAATGGTTCTGACATCAAATCACGATAAGTCACTATCCCATCCGTTGAATAGAACTTGTTAATATTTTTCATTTTTAAAAAATCGTCTCGATATTGATGATTCATGGAGTTAAAAATAAGACAATACATAAAACTGCGCAAGCTTTATTCACTTCTGAGAGAGGCTATTAACATTAATAGATATTGTTGTCTTAGATGGTAAAAGGCATCCTGATCCTTCTTGTGACTGGAAGGTTAAAAGGTTACAAATTCAACTGTAAATCAAAATATTAAAAGATATATACATACATATATTTGAAAGAAATTTTTACAAATCACAAGGGGAGATGAAATTCATGTGAGTGTCACTTAATGCAAAAACTTGATGACAGCCGAAGTTCTTTCTCAAAGTTGTGCTTTGACATATTATATTATAAATGACATAATACTCGTAGATATCTAACATGAAGCTACAAAACAAGTAACAATTCAATGATATGGGATCAAAAAGAAGTTCCACAATAAACAAAATTAAGTGTTACTGAAAAGGTGAAAAAGGTTTGTCCTTTTTTGTGATCTCACATAATCTACATGTAGCATCTAGCTTATCTATTATAATATGTAAATATTCTCATAATGTTTCAGCCTTTGCTTTCTAATGATTAACCGTTTGAGAGGCTTTTGAGATGTTAGCACACTTGTATGGATATTCAAATTCTTTTCGGCGTTTTGGAATTGAACTTTTTAATACTTTTAAACGATATTGAATATATTCAAAACGTTGCTTTTGATACTATTCTTGGAGAAGAAAACTTCCTTTTCAAAGAAATGATAAAGATTAAGAATGATTCAAACATAAGATAACAAACCTTCACATTTTGCACCCTCGTGTTCGAATGGACAGATGCAAGCCGGGGATCCATTTTTATTAAAGCAAGTGCCCCCATTTTTGCAGAAAGAAGCACATGCTGGCAAAGTCGCGCCTGTTATACAGATATCAAAAAGAACAATTCTTAGGAAATTGTATATGTTGAGAGAATATTGAGACAATTTGAAAAGGGCGATAGATATAATGTTGATCACATCTAGCGTGTGTCATTCATTCATGACATAGTAGTAGTAGGATATTTATATAGCGCTAGCTCCACAACACACAGCCATGCTCAAAGCGCTTCCTGAGCTTCAATAAAACTAATGACATAGTAGGCCACTTTTACACATTTGTGCGTAAATTTCATGTCACCACATGCGATTTGGTGTAAACAACACGGTGAAGGTTAGCACATGTTGATGGTGTCTTCAGAAATTTGAAGTTGAATCAAACAATAAGAACGCCTCCCCAACGTCAATGACGTTGTTTAACGACTGAGCAATTGGGCATTGGAAGGGTTGAAACAGGTCTCAACGTCACGCTGCAAACACGCTTAACATGACTCAAATATGACAACAGAGAATGGGACGGTCATCAAAGATTCAAAGGTATAGTACAGCAGCACGTCTTCATGATTGTTGCCATCATATCTCATCAACACAACGACAAGATCATTCTATCAGCATTCAGACACGACGTCATCTATCCTGGACAGCTACAACCACCCTGCCCCCGAGATAAACATGTCCACGCAAAGATCCGGTACCGTCTCCATAGTGTTGACCTCAACTCAAGCACAATCTAAAATACATTTAGATCAACAGGTTTTATATTAGGTTATGGCATATATAATACAAAGTCTGTTGATCTAAATTTATTTAGATTGACTCGAGGAAAGCCTTTATTCGCTTTCCCCTTTGCGTATGGAGTCGGCTCAAACACACCTGACCTGGACACACAACGATTTGGCCCAGTTCGTTTCACAGATGAGTCTCGGTACTGTTTTGATTTCACGGACAGACGGCAGCGGGTATGGCGGGTATGTGCGTTTTCTTGACCTTAACCCCATTTAACATGTTTGGAACATGACGCAGATCGAGATTTGAAGACGTCAGGTTCAACTAAGAACTTTCCAAGAGCTGGGAACTGCACTAGTCGAGGAATGAAACAACCTTCCAGTACCGGGCATCCGGGTTCTTATTGACAGTATGAATCGTCGATGTCAGACTGTCGTTTATGCACGTTATTGACACCAACTTTGTCATGGAAACAATGAACAAACCTCTATCTGTGTCCAGTGTACATTTTTACAGTTTTCATTGCCAAAATTAAATTAAATTTTTAAAACAGTCTTTAACAGCCAATACCAAAAAAAGGCTGCTCTTTCAATGAAATAATGATCAATTAAATGCAATATTTCTGATGACTTGATGTCTATCAAATCGAGAGTAGTATTTATCATGATTTCTAAGATGCCTAGCGGTTAGAACAATCGAAAAAAAAGTACTTTATCAGACAATAAAGGTATAGTTTTTACATGACGTAACAATTGAATGACGCCATCCGCTCTTCCCAGCTGCCCCCTCGTAAACTCGCGTGTCCATGGTAACCTTTGGTCTCGGTTCTATCAAACAACATGGCGCATCCCTATCAACCGAACTTTCCCAAGCCGGGGTTGGGGCCCTTGGTATCATGTCTATCACTGGTCACAGAAATGAGCAGTCGTTGAAAAGCTACATAACAACTCCATCTTACAGGGGAACAACGCTGCGAGCAATGCTCTGCCTCCAACATGCTTGTCAAGTGACCACGTTGACATTCCACGTCAGGTCACGGCGCCCCGTAGCATTTGTGACGTTGACACACGTCAACCGTCTCTGCCAAACAACGTGCAGTTTGCACTCCTTTTCATGGTGTACACAGACAGCTAATATTAGCGGTGGTACTTACCATCAACTTAAACTTTTATGACAACAGCAAAAAGAGAATGATAGATCTAGATCTACCACGCTTCCTAACAAACAATACCCATAATTCTTTGTGGAATGTCAATCACGTGATAAGCCTTATATGGGCAGTGTGGCCCGCACTGCATGATCGCATAACTTGACTGTTCAAAAGTAACGTTTTATTAAACATGAGTTGTCTGATATTTTTGTTTTGTTTGAAAAATGAAAAAAAACCAAGAGAATAAAAATTTAAACCTTATAAATGAGAAAATAAAACTGCTACATTAACATAATCAACTGTTTCACTCAAAAACAATATTTTGAATTAGGGGGTGAGTTCTAAACATGGAATAGCCAGCAGTTAGCCCTGTTCATGGATATATAATCTACGTTATTTAAACAATATTTTAACTTGAAATTATAAGAATTTTTATATTTCCCTGCAAATAAGTTTGGTATCTTAGAAAAGAAATAAAGTTCGCTCTACCCCAATGTGTTTTGTAATAAAGTATAGTTTTGCCCTGAACTATTACAACGTTAAAGCACTCGGACTACCGTCCTCGTGCTTTAACTATAATAGTTCAGGGCAAAACTATACTTTATTACAAAACACATTTGGGTAGAGCGAACTTTATTTCTTAAATAAAGTATTGCAGAATCTGATTATTTCATTATTTTCAACTCGGTAAAATTGCTGCAGTAATAACTCAATAATAAAACTGTAATTTTACAAAAAGTTTTCAGTTTGCACATCTGAAATGGCTATTTACAGACTGATCCCAAAAGATTTCATTTCGGTAGTATGTGAACAAATAGTAACAAAATCAAAATTTTAAACTCGATGATTTTACATAGAAAAACATATACAGAGCCCTTTGTTCAGCAGCTGTGATAATAGTCATTCATATCACTGAAGCGAGGTGGAGAATGGCTTCAATAACATTGGGGCAATGAAAACAATTAAAACTTAAAATTACCGGCGTGAACTAGCCCATTCAACATAGATTACTTCGTAACTCTACCGAGCGCAAGCGATAGCCTTTTAACCGCAGACGTATTGTGTCAAGGAGCCACTCAGTGAGCTGTCAGGGGTCATATATGCCAAACTTAAATAATAGTGTAATCTGATCGAAAGGTGTCGATTGTTGAAGGAAATATCTTTTAAAAGCTAATCGAAGTTGTTAAGGGACAACAAGAAGGTTTGAATTCACCATTGGGATCGAAAACCGGACATTGACGCGCGTCAATCAGTCAAACGTAATTTTGGAAACTAAACTAAAGCAGTCAGAATAAAATTAACGATTTGATCATGTTAAATAGGTTATGTTACTACTATTCAAGTAATTTGGTCGTGTGAGTTTGGCTTTTATGAATATAAATGACTATTTTAAGAATTTCATTGAAAACACGTTTTTATCATATAATCGGCATTTGGGAATGAATATGTAAGATATTTGAATTGATACCATTAATTATGTCATTTACTTTTGTATGAAAGCAAAATAGTATGTGATGAAATTCACGGAGTGGCTCTTTAAATCAAACATAACACTAAGGGAATATTGAAAGCACGCTACTGTGGGCATAGTTCTGAGGCTGTAAAGTGTATCCACTGATGCTTAAGGATTTTCCTTAAATATTAAATTTGCCTTTATTTATTTAATACTAACATATTGTTTTGCATTATCCATAAAGAAACAACATAAACCATGCTTAAAATCTATCTTCTAAAAAACGAGTTACGATATTTACTGCCAGAATAGTATGGTGATTTTCCTTTCAGAAAGCTTTATGTAGAATATTTTTTGTCAGCCTCAAGAGTATTTGCAAATAGTTTTCATTTAATAAAGCATTACGTGGCATTATATTTGGCACTTCCTAAAGCATTTTATCGTTGAAAACTTGCCATCAAGAATACGTTGAAACATATTCTTACATATTTGTCGTTTAGTCATCTTTGTCGTTTATTCATTAGCAAGCATTTTGGTCGATAAAAACTTTATTTAAAAGAATGAGTCAACCCTTTCATTCAGAAAACAACTTTAAACATCAACTTACCTCGACCTTACCACTTCTCGATTTTCGTTCAAAGATTTTTCAAAAAATTTAAAGCTGGACTTAATTTTTTTGTTAATTTGTCCAATTAACACCTTTAGTTAGCCTTTCATTTAGACAGCGTAATTATCGACTTTAAAAAACCCATCTGGGTTAGGGGCCATCATTATTTCAACTGAAATACCGCCTAAATAATTGTTTAATTACCATTGATGTGGATATCTTTTTTACACCAAATGCTTAGTAGTGTTACATCGTCAAATGATTTATCTAACTGAATGGAAAACATTTTCTGAAAATCGTTAATTATTGTTTTTTCCCCCTGTGGTATTGTTACGATATATGTATAGATTACGAGGCTAATTCTGTTTATGACGTCACAATATGGGGGCGTGACCAGTCTTAGCAGCCCATCAAAAGTGGCTTTTAAAAACGGCTTTCATTACCAAAGTAAACATATTTGAGTAGCGACCTTTAACGCACTATACAATATTGTAATCAGACTTTCTATAGTCCAAAGAAAATAGTGAAATATGTTTGTGGTCATGTGAACTTTAACTTTTTTTACATCTCAGAGTATGGCTAGGGGCTAACCGTTTAAACTTCGGAAGGCATAACATTTATGTGGTGCACTGTATAGCAGCTAAACGAACATTAAACAATGTTTCGTTCACTTCATTAAACAAACGTGTATAACTTTTTGTCATGTTAGAAGGCAAAAAGACATTATATTACAGTTTGATATCATACAGTTTTGGAATTTTAAGCCATTCCGGTTTTTTAAAAAAACATAAAGACCCCGCAAATTTCAAAATTATTGTTGGACATTTCGGTTAGTTCTAGAAGAATTAGTAATACAAATTGTGATTAAAAAAACGATAGAGAAACACATGTTTATTTAAAAAAGCAACATTAATATTAAGTTAACTTCAACAATGTTTTTTCGAATCACATTATTTGCATTTTGGGACGTTTTGAATGCAAGCTTTTATGATTTTTAATTTTGTTTGTTTAAAAAAAACCTTTACACTTACCGCTTCCGCTTCCGCTTCCCATAAAACCTGAAATTTAAAATGATATTTTGTAAAACCGTAGTGTTAAAAACGCAAAGAAAATTATTTATTGAAGCATACCTCTTATCTGAATTTGAGCAGCATTTCCTTGTGTCATAGTCTCTGAGAGTATACAACAAATTATTCTCGACAGCACTCTAAATTCTATATTTTTGTATCTCTCAAAATATGTTTAAGTTGTAATGGTTCATGAAAACAGAAATATAGAAATGAAGCATAATTTTTTATTTTTTATGTTTTGTAGAGTTACTTAGAAATCACGCAGATCTTCAATTGTAATGAGTGTATATATTGAATATGAAAATATTTTTTTGAAATGTACATGTTTATCGGCCCACGGCTTAGAGAATACCGTGAATAAACACACTTGACCTGTATAAAAACTTAAAGAATTGAATTTATTTACTGAATTAGTCTAAAAATTACATTTAACACATTCAAATGCACTGTTATCAATTTATTATTTTTTTGTAAAATAAATGTGTGTTGGCAACGCTGTCTTAACTAATCGGTCAAAAACAAAACTTTGAAACGGCTCTATGAAGCGTCTAAATGCTTTGAGATAGAGTACGTCTTACATATCAAGATTAAATTATTGCAAAGTACTTTACATATATCACTTTCATGTTTCAAAAAGTCATAAGGAGCAAACACATACAAGATTATCATTTAGATAATATGAAACTCTAAAGTCTTTTCAAATGTTAATCATTTTACATGAAAGAAAGGTATGTATGCTCCAGCTTAATCAAGCCGGGATTTCCTCCGTCACGGTCTGATGACAGCGAAGCCACTCTCATGTTTCTGTAACTCGTTAAGCACTGACCAAATCATCAGCGATGCACTCGCATCGTTCAGCTACGTTCATGTATAATGAATGTAATACCCGAGTTATCTGCCCCTAGTTACTGACGAAAGCCCTGCGATTAGTTAGATGAACTTAGATCACATGCGACAAAGGTGGATACGAACAGACCGTGACAGAGTTGCTATACTACTACTACTAGTACTAAACATTTGTATAGCGCCAATATCCAGCTCAGAGAGTGCTGCTCAAAGGCGCTTTGGCTTTCCCTCGATCATTGGATATCAGTTTTTACGACACTTCTTTTACCATCCAGGTAAAGAAAGTCTTAATAATTTAATTTCTTGGTGCACTGTCGATTTTAAATAAACTTCTTATTCTTGTTTGATTATTTAATCATTTATAAGCCTTGGTAGCTTTGTACTTACTGTAACCCCTATACTTGAAGTTGAAAAACTAAAGTTATCCGTCTTTTTAACAAACTGATAACTCTGATTTCACCTTAATATTGTATTATGGTCGTCATGTGAGTAACTAAAATACCGACTTATAACATTTTCTAACCATTGCGTCATTTACAGATACATGTAGCGTTGGCGGTGGTCTAATGTGCTAGAAATCAGCCTTCATAGTTTTGCTTTGTTTGGCATGGAAAATAAAGCATTGGTATATAGTATTTGAAGTCAATATTTGACGCACGTGTGTCGACCACTGTAAGGGTGACATTCGACTGAATTATTCATGCATTGCACTGATAATGACACAACTGCATACCTTAAAGGGACAGTAACACGTTAAAAGGGGGATATAAGGTGTTGTCAGGAAAATAAAACATATATGGTTTCCATTGAAAGACAATGTATGATGTATGGATGAAGCAGTATATAATGTAAAGTTCAGCCATGAGATTCCTTTATATTACACAAAGTGAATTAAAGGTGTTGACACAAAAATGGCCGCCATTGAAATTTATGTGAATCTTTATAATTTGTTCTCGACTATGAATGATTGGTTTGTGTAATGAAATTAAACCATCACAATGATATGTTTTATATTAAGGTATAATTATCAGTGAAAACTTGAAAAAATTAATTTTCAAAAAACGTGCTACTGTCCCTTTAAGTTTGTTCACTTGCTTGTGTATCAGAGTGCAGACATCATGATAATTGTGTTTAGTCTGGAAGTTAATTAAGGAACTTAAAAAAAGATCAATTATCGTCCATGTGTAAGTTAACCACCCTTGAAGAATATTTTGGGATCATCAGGTCTTGTGCAAAATTTCAATTTCGATTATTAACTCTGTAAGAAGAACGTCCGTACATTTACATTGAAACAATGCACACACACAAAAAACAATCGTGATTTATTAACTATCGATCCATTATGAAGAAGTTTCTATAGAAGAATATGAATTAAGGTTTTTCGAAATTTCGACCCCTGGTTACTTTAATGACCTGCCAAAACTGAAACTATAACCGGTAGGTATGATATAAGGACATTATAACGATAACTGAACCTAAAGTTTCAGCATTATCCGATTCGTTTCGAAAATGGCAAGCTGTTTTAGAAACAAAAGGAAATTACATGATACTTGCACTAGGATACACAGATGAGTGAACAAACCTATGGTACGCATCTGTACTGTCAACTCTTTCATATGGGACTTACGTTCACATTTTGGTCCATAGTAGTTGATGTAGCAGTCACACACGTCGTCGATGCAAGTACCGTGTGAACATGTACTTGGAGTACAAGCAGTTGAAGCTGAAATACAAAGAGGATATTGTCAGTCTCAGTAGACACATCCTGTCTCAGGGAACGAACCTTACGCTAACTCCACTAATCTGTAGCCTGGGTTCAGAAGCTAGATTTGCTCGCGCGGCCCGACATTGGATGTAGCCAATCAAATCATTTTCTCGCCACCTTCTCGATACAATTTCATCAAGAAAATGATTTGATTGGCTGTATCCCAAGTCGGGCCGCGCCAGCGTATCTAGTTTCTGAACCCAGGGTACAGATGAGTGGAGTTTCCTGAGACAGGATGTAGTAGACATAGCCTCAATAATACTCCCTACACTCCCGATATTGAGTCTAGCAAGCTTTAGTAGCGGGTCAGCCAATCGATCGAATTGACCAATCAGGGATCGTCTTACCAAGCCTCAATAGTATGCAGAAGCACATATAACGTTGGAGGGTCATAGGTCGGCGAAAGGTCGGCTGACGCAACCTGCAACTACATTTGGCTAGACTCAATATCGGATATGCAGTAGAAGGTCTCGTCAGCCAATTGACCAAGCAGGGATCGTCTTGCCAAGCCATAATCGTATACATTCGCAAATATAACGTTGGAGGGTCATAGGTCGGTGAAAGGTCGGCTGACGCAACCTGCAATTACATGTTGCTAGTCTCTGTAAAGCGAGTATTATTGAGGCTAGGTTAACTTAGACTACGATATTGTATGAGTGTCAATTATGTACTATGTTTACGACACGAGTGCCTTCATGTTAGTATTTCCCGAGTGCGAGCGATTGCTATGCGAATAAGTGATGTGTTGCCCTAGGGTTCATCTGAAATATCTGAAGCCCGATTATGCGATATAACTGTCCTCGTAGGTAATACAGAAGGTAATATCAAGATGATATTAAAAAATGACCTTAATGTCGGTTTCATAAAATTCAAAAGTATCGAAGGCTGACAAATTATTATTATTTGTAATTGCATAAAAGACTATTTGTGGATATTTAATATTTTAATTATGTAAAAAGAAATTGTATACCCGAGAAACTATTCAACTATTGTTCAAAAATAGAACTAAGAATTTGGTGATGATGTCAAACTTTCAACTCAATTCTTTTTAGCACAGGGTAAAAGGGAAAATAGAGTCATTCGCTCTGTAGCTCATCAGGCATCATATCAATTTTACTTTAGGGTGTGGTCAATGGGGTTCTCACCTTAGTAGGGGTCACATATGCCTTTTAGAACGCGACCAACCCTTAATTGAGTAAGAAGTCTACCTAATCTGCAATTGATAATTTCGGGAATAGGATCCAAAGGTTCAAAAAGACCTTGTAGGGACCATACGGCCACCAAAACTGTAAATTATTTTCTTCCGCAAATCTTGAGTCTGTACACAAGATTTCAGCTTTCTAGACCTTATGATCTGAAGAAGAAGATTTTTAAGTGTGTGGTCCCTCTGGTCCTTATTAGGGGCCAAAGAGCCACCAAAGCTTTTAGTCATAATCCCCACTGGTCAACAAATCTGTACACAAAGTTCAAGCTTTCTAGGCCTTATGCTTCTGGAGAAGAAGATGAAAATAGGTTTTATGGTGTGGCCCATGTGGCCCTTATAAGTGGCCAAAGGGCCATCAAAGCTACAGATTATAATAATCATCAGCCACGTAAAGGAGTCTGTACACATAGCTATAGCTTTCTAAGCCTTATGCTTCTGGAGACGAAAATAAAAATTGGTCTTAAGGGCGTGGCCCCAGTGACCCTTATCGGGGCTAACAGGGCCACAAAAGCTATACAGACAAAGGGAAGGAGAAGGGGTAGAGGAAAGAGAGACAGAGGGATTCACAGAGTGGCAAAAGAGAGAGAGAGAGAGAGAGAGAGAGAGAGAGAGAGAGAGAGAGAGAGAGAGAGAGAGAGAGAGAGAGAGAGAGAGAGAGAGAGAGAGACAGAGAGAGAGAGACAGAGGGATTCACAGAGTGGCAAAAAGAGAGAGAGAGAGAGAGTGAGAGAGAGAGAGAGAGAGAGACAGAGAGACAGAGAGAGAGAGAGAGAGAGACAGAGAGGGAGAGAGAGAGAGAGAGAGAGAGACAGAGAGACAGAGAGACAGAGACAGAGAGGGAGAGAGGGAGAGAGACACACAAAGAAGAGACAGAGGGGGAGACAGAGACCGAGATAGAGAAAGAGAGGGAGAGGAAGAGAGACAGAAGAGAGAGACAGATCGACAGACAAACAAATAGACAATTATCTAACTATTGTTTGATAATAAAAGACATCAGAGTTGAATGTGTCCCTTTTACCTGCAGGAGGCGGTGGCGTTGGCAATTCGTCTGAAACGTAAAGTTTAAGATATTAAATTGAAATCGGAGGAGTACGATAGTTTTGAATGACGTGGGAAAGTTTATTTATAATGATTGACTGATAACAGGATTTTGATGTTACCGTTGAACAACAATCTGACCATCCTGCTACATCAGCGAATATGTCTCCGCGTTATGCTACAACCTATCCCCTGATATCCTGCTATGGTATTTCGCTGTATCGCTGACGGGTGGTTACTCAGCGCAATGTTAGCCTGTTTGTTTTCAGTCAAACTCCATACACTGTTGTCTAGTGATGTCGCTCGTGGAAATCTACGAGAGCACGATTTGGAGCTTAGCGTGAGCCTGCAATGAGAATCAGATCTATTATCTAAAAGTACTCCCATTGGTTAATTGAATCACGCGGCGAGCACGCGGAACAAAGCCAAGAATCCAGTTTGCCGCTATCGCTGAAAGGGCATAATTTGATTGGCTTGCTATATATAGCGATACGGCAGAATGCCATAGCAGGATATCAGGGGATGGGTTAGCAGGATGTTATCTGACATTTTAGTCCGCCCTCGACAAGTTCTATTTTGATCAACGTAAATGTGATCCGATAACGTGTTTACAGCAAATTCGAAATACTATCCTTGCATGACAGTGTAACTCCCAAAATTTTCAAAATGTCAAAAATCACGGAGCAAGGGCCATATTTCTGTAATAAAATAGTTTCATGATTCTGATTTTCGAAATCCATTATGATATCGATACTCTGAAGTTCTGAAGCAATCCCAACTTAAATAGTGTATTATCTTTTACATGTTATAAATATGTGCACGAGGATTATACAATATGTTTTTATTAAACAAAAATTGTCTTATTGACATTTTCCGATCAAATACTGAAAGCTTTGCAGTTTCTGTAATAATGTTTGATTTGACGAGCATAGATCGGGGGTCAAAACTTAAAATCATCAGATGTCAGATGGTGATGGTCCATAATGAAGCAGCCATGACTTGAATGTTACGGCTTTGAAGAGTGACAACCCTGGTTGTGAATAGGTTTTTAAGACACATTTTCTAGAAAATTGCGATGTTTATTTTCAAAATTTCAAATTTTATCTTATATTGGTGATTAACAAAACATCTAACAAATAAGTTCACTTTCTGCTACATACACTTAAAATTGTAGTAAATAATGAATACTAGGAGATTGTTCCTTAAATTATTTTTAGCAGTATATTAAGAATAACTTCAAATGTAATAGAGATTACGTTGGAACAAATAGATTTAAAGTTAGATTTTAAAACCTCAAAAGCCTTTTTGATGTTTTTATTATTGATAATAGACGTAATAATTTCTTAGAACCTTGGCACTGAAAGCCTGCGAAGGACCCTTGACAACAGCACATTTTTCTGTATGGTCCCATGGGAACACACAAGCCATTATTCTTGCAGGGGGCTCTGACACATGCGTTGTCTGCAAAGAACATTATTATAGTGATAATAAGTTATGGATAAGAAATGGTCCACGGGCATTTTTAATTATAAAGGATGTTTGCCCGCGGGATTTGCCCACGGGCAGTAGGACTCCAAACCTGGGTTTTGGATAAGGGGCCTTCATGCTTACCACTACACCGCTGTGCTCCACTCGAATTATCCGTGCTTTGTATCAATCATTCAATAAATGTTCTCACCAACTCTCCATTATCCAAGGTAATCAAATGATCAATATACAGTCATTCTACACACTTTGCTTGCACTATCCGCTGACTCACTTAATACTATATTTCATCTATCATTTTGTCATCATTATTCTAACTTCAACTCATTTTGTAAGTTAAGAGTTAGTTATGATTTTTTCTTTCAACAAACTCTTTTTAAATGTCGATATTACATCAAAGTAATTTTTTATCACGGTCATGTTTTTCACAAACACAAGTTTTTAAGCAATTTATTCAAAACAATTTTTCATATGGGTGATCAATTCATCAAAGTCAATATTTCTTCAAAGAATATTACATTGTCCATTAATGAAAAATCATGTTTTCCATTAAAGTACTTTTTCCATTCAAGTCTTCGTCAAAGTTCTTTTTCAACCGTGCCATTTTTTCTTCAAATTCACTTATTTCATCCAAGTCAATGTTCAATGCATAGTGTACTCATCAACCATAGAGACATTCCATATCTTTCTCTTTCTGCAAAACTGAGGAGCAAATTATACACAATATACACACTTTTTGTTGAACCTTCACTCTCGCTCGGGTAATAATTTATTTCACCCGTTTCATAGAGAAAAGAGAAGTCATTTGACACACTACCTCGAGTATTAATCTTTATACAAAGCGCCGGGCAAAAGAAAGTACACACCACGGTTTGTTTGAATTTACTTAATATCTAGTCATTGATGCATTCAATCACGGCACGTTTGCAATAACATTTATTTGCAGCAGTTTGAATAAAAAAGGTGTATGGTTAATGTTTTGTTAAAATATCTTTGTTTGTTGTAGGCAGACGTTAGAAATAGAATTTACGCTATCATATCTCAGACCATGTTTGAAATGTTGTCACAATGCGAACAAAATGACACGTTTATTTATTTTCAAATATAGTATATCTTCTTGTTGATGAACAGTTGGGTTATATCAAAAAGAATTTTAAAAATGTATAATAAAATAAAATTGTATTTATTGAAAAAGCATTTTAAAAACACGACGATGAACTCCTGTTTTTATCAGTTTAATGATATGACATAAAAAAAATCGAAATATTTGTACTTGAAAATCTTACATATGATGAGTTTAACTGATGTGTGTACTTTCTTTTGCCTGTCAGTGATGGAGCGTCCACTCGTCACCGGCGTTCGAATCCCGGTCGCGTTATACCAAAAGACGATAAAAAGTTGGGAGTTGTTGCTGTCTTGCTTGACACTCAGCATTGTAAAGGCAGATCAGCGCATTAACTGGCGCTGTATTGTGGCTGTCAGGTGTTTAGGCACAACAATTTCAAATAATGAGGACACTAAAGTGTTATTATTATTATTATTATATCTATGACTATTTGCTACTTTAGCTCGTATACGAGCCCGATAAGGTTTATGAAAATCACGATTAGCACCCCCCTCCCCCTTCATTCAAAAAAAATTATAGATGAGGTATATATATATATATATATAGGTAAAGTAGAATTTTTAAAAGGCGTATACATACTATCTGATGCTGGGCCCTTTGTTCCAAACGCGTAACTGGTGTCTGAAAAATAAATACATGTATGTACCCTTTTAATCATTTGAAACATTGTCTACAGAAAGCAGCGGGAGTGCATGGAAAAGAATGACCTTGTTCGTTTCATTATGACAATAATCTTGTATGGTACTTGCCTCTAAAGTTTATATGCCTTAACCTTTTGATGCTAGGTCTTTATTTAGGACAGAAACAGATTTGCATTCTATTAATTAGAATCGTGATATAAATGATGTTTCAATAGTTTAGGCCTACCCTACCACTTGCAAAAATGCATTGTAGAAAAAAAAAAGAATATACGCACCAGTAATCAGAGCTTGGCTCACTTCAACGTTACCTGAAAACAAAGGTGAGAAGATTGACGTTAAAGGGACCATTCGAGGGGGGTATTTTTGTAGAAACAAAATTCATGAGGACTTTGCTGTTTACAATTATATATGATTTATGATAATTTCACAATTAATTTCAAATATGTTTTTGAGGTTAGCATTTCAGTTGTTCAAGATTTAACATTTTGAAAAAGAAACAATTGTTTCGCTCAAAAAATACAAACATCGTGAAATGAATCCAATCATGGAAGCTACGGACATGGAAGGCATTATTACTACAGGAAAGTGCTGTCGTAACTGATAACTTTTATCATGAATTATTGTTAATATGCTCCTCTTCTATCAATCAAGTAGTTAATTAAATTTTAATGAATTAGCATAATACAGCACATTTATTTTGTTTTCTCGCAATGCTAACATTTCAAAATGGCGGATAAAAACCCCATCGAGTGGTGTCTTTAAAGGAGCAGTAGCACGTTCTTTGATAATTTTATATTTCAAATGTTTCACTGATAATTGTACGTTAATGCTAAATGTATTAGTTTGATAGTGTCAAAAATCTCCTTACACAAGCCAATCATCCATAGTCAGAGGACAAAGTATGAAGATTTACATTTAAACCATTGGCGGCCATTTTGTGTGACACCTTTAATTCATTTTGGGTAAGAAATGGGATTCGTATGGCTAAACTTTACATTATATATTTGAATTATTACTGCTCCATTTAGTTTAAATACACTGTCTTTCAATTGGAACCATTTATTTTCATTTTCCTGACATCACCTTATATTCCCCCTAAAAACGTGCTCCTGCCCCTTTAAGAGACACCGGTTGGCCAAAAGTAAAGGTGGCAGTGTCGCGTTTTGATAGGTAAATAAAATGATCTTTGAAAAACATATATCAAATGAAAGACACTATTTTTAGTCAAAGAATGGACTTCTTAAACGAAAGTATTACGTTCATTTATTCTACGTGAGTCAATTTTCCTACCTCAAATGAACATAAAGTGTTCACACATAAATGGCCACCAATTCATTTTGCTTGATGCTTGATTAATTTCTTCAACGTTTTATCGTGTTGAATAATGAGAAGTTTAACCCTATGAAGATAACATGAAATAAAAATGTATTTCTACAAAACATAGATAAAAATATGCTACATTATATTTCCTTTAACTTAATCTTTCACAGATAGCCCTTTGAAGTGGCCGGAGTGACGAAGTTGCAGAATAATAAAATATACTTGCCTGGTTTTACTTCGACAATATATTCTAAGGTAAATCCACAACCCGATGCATCAAAGTCACTGACGAAGCGAACAGAGAGTGAACCAGTAATGTCCGGTACTAAGGGAAGGAAAGACATTGTTATGAATGAAGCAAATCTTAAATCATAATCGGAAATCTGCCGACACTACAGTAGTAGGTGCAGATGTGTTTGTGTGGTGTGTGTGTGGGGGGTGGGGGGGGGGGGGGGGGGGGGGGGGGGTTGCAGAGATTGGGTCTGGGGCTATCTTAGGATTCTGGGGCGATCTCCACAAATGGGATAGCCTCGAGAGTCAAAAATGATATATAGAAATATAGAATAAGTTTTTCTTTAAGTACCTCTTTGAATTTGAATATCATTAAAAGTGACGTGTTCAGAGAAATTTGCTTTGTTGTGTTGTAACACTCCATCAGTTTAGTTTTTTGTGCTAAAATAGCAACTTTAATGGTAAATAAGTTATCGTCAATTCTTCATGGGTGGGGCATCATACAGTTATCATACAGTTATTTATTCTCTGCTTTTGGACCTGGTAATCTTAAGATGAGAGAGGTTAATAGTTGCGATGTAACAGACCCATTTAAAACTATGGGGCTTTTGAACCCGTTATCTTTGCATGTACTGAGGTGTTATTATTACCATTATCATTATTATCATTAAACCGTAAAGGTAATATATTGGTATCCCCTACCCATTATAGGATGATTAATTGGACACCAATGTATGATATCGAGTGAGATTTATGGAATCATGGTACTAAACAAACATTAAGTCTTTTTTTTTTAATATTGACAATATTTAAACTTTTTTTAAACTTTTCATGTATTATAACAAATTGGAGTCAGAAGATGCTGTAACTGCCTAAAGCTGAGTGATCTAGACTTGCTATACTTTAGTAGACTTGGTTGGTCGTTAATACAGACTAAGATAACAGGAGTGAGGAAATGTTGTAAAAATGCTGTTCTTTATGATAAAAGGAAAACATTTACCGACATATGTTTGACGTGCGATTTGACCGCAGAGTTTTGGTTTCTTGCCATATTCGATAGTCAAGTAGTCCCATTTACACGTGCTTTCGTACTCAACACTCATCCAAAGAACGACAATCGTGACCTGTTGAATAGAACTTTGGTTTAATAGTATAAAATATTTAGAAAAACAAAGTTTAGCGTGGGTTTGTTCACTTTTCAGGATATATTAGCTCTAATGTCATAGAATAAGGGCTTGGTTTCGAAGCCAATTCATTACACCATGAAACTAAAAAAGGGTCATTTTTTGTCTTTGTGTTAAATACACAAACTGTAACTAATTAGTATGTTAGTATTGTCTATTGTGCAGAGTTGGAATTTCGGCATTTCATAAAATTTCAATAAAATTATCCAATTTCAACTGTCCACGAAAAATCAGTACAATGACAATAACGCAATTTAAAATAACACATATAACCTGTTTTGAAAGCTTTGGGTCACGTATCGAGGCTTTTGTAGACAAAATTGAAAGGTGATAAAAGGAAATTGATTGAGGTGATCCCAAATTAAATTATATGTGTACTGTGATACGCAGCTGTATAGCAAAGTCATGCTGTTGAACAACATAAATAGACCTATGCTCTACATAGGGAAGACAATGGAAAATAGAAAATACATTTACAACATAGAATATACAATGTGGAAAATGCAAAAAATACCATAGGAAATACAAGGTACAACGTAGACAGGTTATTGTACAACATAGATACGACATTGTACAACATAGACACAACAATTAAACAACATAGACATGACATTGTACAACATGAACACAACAATTAAACAACATAGACAGGACCTTGTACAACATGAACACAACATTGATACAACATAGACAGGACATTGTACAACATGAACACAACAATTAAACAACATAGACAGGACCTTGTACAACATGAACACAACATTGATACAACATAGACAGGACATTGTACAACATGAACACAACAATTAAACAACATAGACAGGACATTGTACAACATAGACAGGACATTGTACAACATGGACAGGACATTGTACAACATAGACAGGACAATTTGCAATATGGACAAGACATTGTACAACATAGACAGGACATTGTACAACATGGACAGGACATTGTACAACATAGACAGGACATTGTACAACATAGACAGGACATTGTACAACATGGACAGGACATTGTACAACATGAACAGGAAAATATATACAACATGTACAGGACATTGTACAACATGAACAGGAAAATATATACAACATGGACAGGACATTGTACAACATGAACAAAACATATATACAACATGTACATGACATATATACAACATGGACAACACATTTATACAACGAAGACTATAGGTTGTATGCTTCTCACGAGGGTAATACGGTCTGATGTACAATCTTTGTAGAAATGTTGCCCGAGCCGCCAGGTAAGGGCTGACATTTCTACAAAGATGGTACATCAGAACGTATTACCCGAGGGAGAAGTATACAGCGAATTTATCTTACCGTCATGTCAGAAGAAAATATATTAATTTTAGTTTGACTGCCGTTAACGTATGAGCCATCACCGCTTGAACGGCCTTGACCCTCAATGTAAACAAAATGGCGTCATCCAACCCGACTGAAATGTTATTAATCGTGTTACATAAAATTACTAACTTCTTTGAGAGGCATTTTAGAAGTTGGGATGACAATAATGCTGAGGAATATATGGATGACAACTTCTTTGTTCATTATATGCGACGTTTCGACACAGATTCTTGTGTCGTTCTCAAGCAGAGGAAGAGTAATGAGCTAGGGGCATATATATAAGTAAAAAATACAATGCACAGTGACAACAACTTAATGAAGAGAGTAAATGTAATTAAACAGGGATGAGAACAAAGAAGTTGTCATCCATATATTCCTCAGCATTATAAAATTACTAGCCGAAACATGCTTCAAACCTATTTGATTTTAATTCAATAGCTTGTGCAAGTAATGCAATGCGAAATTTGTTTCCAAATAAAACACAGAATGATGAAAACACATATCTATAATTAATAATCACGAAAACAGAAAACAGCTAATCGAACTTATGTAAACTCTGCACACAGCGTGCCTCATTTGGTAACGTCATCTTAACGCTATGCGACAGCACTTCTCGGAGAGGAGCTGTTGCTTTGGAAGCGGGGTACATGAAATTTGTACACCATGAGAGGTGAGAGTCGCGGGGTACATAAGTTAAAACGAGTCGATTGTCAGCCAATCAAAAACCACTGTTTTACTGTAAGGTTAGATAAAGGACATTGTACAACATGAACAGGACATATATACAACATGGACAGGACATTGTACAACGTAGACAGGACATATATACAACATGGATAAGACATTAACACAACATACATATACAGAACGTCATACGTGTGCATTTGGGTCGTTTGTATTGAACGAGTAGACGTCATGGACGCGGAGGAACAACGAGTTTGACGAACGAGTTGTTTCTCCGCGTCCATGACATCTTCGAGTTGGCGATAAAAGTTTATCCTTAGTAATTATTTATAAAGTTCTGAATATGATAAACGTAAGTTCAGGATTCCGAGCGACGGGATCATTTCAAACGACGTCACCATGGAAATGACGTCATAATCGTTGTAATCGACGTCATAAGGGCCAAGTGTCGCTGGCGATGTTCTCGGAGTTTTGTTTAGGATTTTTTTTTTTTTAGTATTTTGCAGTTTCTTTACTAACGATAACACTAGTTTCTCACTATATTATTCTTCAATATCATATTTAGAGGTAGGTTTGCTACCAATGCATTGAGATACGTCAAATCTGGTGTTCTAATTAGGAAAATGATTGTTACGTACGGAAAGTTGCGAGATTTACCGAAGCTTGAAAAAAAGTAGAACCGGAATCGTGCAATACGGAATTTGCCGTGCAGTACGGAATTTGAAGACGTATTCCGTATTGCACTCTTATATTACAATCATAAGATTACATGAGTATATAATAAAAAGAACATTTTTGCTGCATGGAAGGGATATTTCAGGCCCGGCCAAAACTGTTTTCATGACCAAACATTGCATACTTCATAAGAAGCTCATTATGCTAATATAATACATGTGCAGATCGGTAAAACCACTGTAAAAATAATAAATACACAGATATTGCCAAGCTTTACCATTTACTAGACATCCCCCATAACCCCCAGGACCTTGTGCGAAATAGAAGCGGCATTATAGCAAAATTGGATGTTAAACACTGACAGGGCATCATACAATGTAAACATGGTGTGAAGTGTCAAACAAGAAAACTTTAATTTTAGGAGAATTTGAGTAACACTATTGCTTTTTCTCTGATCTATATTTATCATAAATTATTGAATACCATTGCATTTCTACTTCAGTGAGTATTCGTTAAAGGAACGTAGTGAGCTAACGATCAAATCTCATTAAATATGAATCAAATGTTTCTCCAATCTTTGTGAAGAGAGGTTGAAGAAAAATCTTTCATTTCGGGTGCAATACCTAGCAACGCAACATACCGTTTCCGTATTTCTAGGGAATTTGATCGCATGCTTTAAATTGTGAATTCTATGCATTACCGTGTATTTTTGCGTACTGTTCGGGAACTTGATTTGGTAGGTCAAGTTGACGTTTTCAGGATATGGCTTTGGAGCTCCTGGGCTTTTTAAAATTCCGAATAGGCTTGTGATTACTATCGGCTCTGTCTCGTTACCTTTAAAAAAACATATATATATTGAAAAGATATGAAGTCAGAAGTAGAATGAATCCATTTTACTGGCTAGTACTTTCAGCTCAATTTAGGAGCATCCTTCAGGTCATATAGATATAACGGATATATACGTCTCCTAAGGGAGACCTTTATTTCTTCATCACCAATATGGTGAGTCATAACCGATGGCATGCGCCTATTTAGAATTTACCTAGTAACGATTGTTTCAGCGGGAGTTCCGTCATCGTTGACGTCATTAATTTATTTATCGTGACGTCATCGTAACGAAGCAGGCTATTTTGTTGAAATGTCTATGTAATTAAAATCTAATAGAATCGATACTAAAGAAATCTTACCTATTGGAGTTTGGTTCTCCTCAAATTGACACTAAAGCCAAGCAGAAAAGAAGATAACTTTAATTCAACTTGATAATAACCTATCTACTTATAATTTAAACAACCACAATATGTATATAAAATGCTAAGAAAATATCCTTGAATTCTGTGTGTTGGACGTTTACTTTTTAAATTGTATAAAAACAAGTTTGAGAATTATTTTATGTATAATATATAATATTAATTTGAATATTGATATATCATTATTGTCAATATATTATGTTGAGGAAACATGCTAAGAAACTTATATTATTTTTCAACAATAAAAGTTTCAGGATTTGTAGACATAGAAAAAAAAAGGAAATAGTATAACGAAGATGCTTGCTTGGCCGAGAGTTTACATTTTTTACATTTGAACATTTCTAAACTATACAAATAATACTACAAGAACACGAGAAACATTTTGATGGTCGTTCAAGTTTATTTTGCAAGTGAAACGACAAAATAAAACTTGCATTCATTTTCTAATGATTGAAAGAATCATAAAATTTAGCAAAGAATGTGTTTACCTTAACCATTGATGCCAGGAAAACGAGAGCGAAAGCGAGGAACACCTCCATCTTGTCGTGTTTTGGAAAATGTGAAATATTGTCAGCATTAACTTAGTTTAAGTACTCATGTTTAACAGCTTGCCGGTCTAGACGGCGAGTGCCCAGGTATTAGCCAATATTTATTGCAGATACAAAGTCAGCAAAATTTCTGCTGGTTCACCATAAAGATTAATGAAAATATTTTTAGAATACTGTTCAGGCATATAAATACACTCACCAAATTATACTTGTTATGATGTGTAATCAAACCGATAATATTCCGTCAGAAAAATGGCAGATAATCAGAATGACTTTACCATTAACGATTTATCCTCTTTTACATGCGTGGTTTGTTTACTTACCTACAGCTGCGTATCTTAAGTTTGTTCACTCACCTTCGTATTCTAGTGCAAATAATACCCCCAAATATCATGTAATTTGTAACGTCTTTGAGGCATCATATCATTGTGAAAACGAAACCGATAATGATGAAATTTCACTTCATCAGTTAAGATTCAGTTTGCGTTGACATATTCGTATGTCATACCAAGCAGTGAGTGAGTGAGTGAGATGGTGTTTAACGTGTTTTGAAAATTTTTTCAGTTATTAAACACGTGGATGTTGCCATCCAAAAGAGAGTAGACAGATCAGGGAGAAAGGATGAGGGAAAAGACGGAAAGAAAGGCATAGTAAGATATAGAAAACAGGTTTTTAGAAGGACTCAAATTTGGTCTGGCTTCTAACCGTCGACCTGTCCAGCTTGGGTGACCCTACCAGGAGCATGTAAGCTCCAGCTGGCATAGCTCTTGGGGTCGTCGAAGCACACAAACCACCACACCACGATAAGGTAATGAGTCCAATGGTGGCATACCAAGCAGATAGCTGTAACAATTTTGCAGGTCATTGAAGTGACAAGGGGTCAACATTTCGAAAACACTGATTTCTATTTTACTCTACAGAATCCTTCATAAGAGATCAAAAGCTTTAGATCTTATTCATAATTTTATATGTGTTCCTTTGCACTAAGGCAATGTAACTGTGCTGATTTTTATCAAAATTTAAGAAAATCCGAATTTCACAAATTTGACCTCATCTGTCTATTTAACAATGCCAAATATCAACATTCAGCACCAGTGACAAGACGATCAAGAAATATGGTTTGGGAATGGTTATTGTACACATGGAAAATTGATGATCTTCTGTAAGTGGTCCTGGAGTTATTTTATTAACGTCAAAACGAAACCCAAATTACATGATATTTGCACTAAGATCACAAGCAGGTGAACAAACTTTTGGTATGCAGCTGTATTTATTCCAGTGGAAATATGTTATTTAGAGTGCCTTTGAGGCTTCCTCGCAAAGCGAAAATAAAACAGATAATGTTGAAGTTCACACCTTGAATCAAGATTAATTGATCGTTAATATATGTGTATGCCATACCTTACAGTAAAGTAAAACAAATTTGGCTGGTCATTTAAGTGACCAGGGATCAACATTTTGATAAATTTTCTACTTGTCTGCACAAAATCCTTCATTTTTTCGACAGTTTCATGCCCAGGTTAAACAGCACTAAGTCAATGTAAATGTGTTGTTTCCCCCTCAGATAGCCTATACGGTATAACTTACTCAAAATTTGATTAAATACGAATTTCGAAAATTGGACCCCATCTGTCTATTCAACTATGCCAAAAGATTCAATTTTGTTTCTTCAAACATTTCTGAATTAATTACAATGTATATCCTATAATCCTAACTCCACCCCCACCCCACGCAAAAGTTGCTTGATAAGAAAGAAGGCGATGTGGTTGTAGAAATAATCATATGGTATGATAGAACCATAATTTAGCAGTTAAGAGAAGAACGTTTCATCCTGATAACGTTTAGCATCTTTTGGATATTTGCATTCATAAAATTGTTGTAGTTTGATGTCAATAAACAAGTTACATTATTCTGAGAAAAAAAGTTGTTTTTGGTAGTTGTCTCCTTTCTAAATTGTCTATCTAATTGCATGGATGTCTTCCGTCTTCAGTATGATTTTTCTAAAAAGAACCTAATTAAGTCTTTAATCTTATGATCAATGGAATCTCAACACCATACTTGTCAATATGTTTGAGGAAGAGCGAAGTTTGAACCGTCTAATACCATCTAATGCTATTTATTGGCTCTTGGTTAAGATTCATCTGTAGAAAAAAAAATAGAATATAAGAAATCTAACTAACATATTTTCGAAGAGAAATCTCAAATATTTTATTTTTGAATGTTTAATCTCTTCTTGAACTTGCCCTAAAGAAAATTCATATATATACTATTATGTAGAAACCCTTTCACAAAATAAAAAGTCCTATTTTGTTTAAGGAGACCATATAACAAGTAAGTAGCAAACATGTGAGGACAAATTATCATGAACAGGTCGGCATTAATTATTTACCAGATGGTGGTGACAGTTCATAGTCATTATGATTTATATAAACGTTTTAGTCAACACTTTCACAAACATTTAAAACTATAAAACAACAGTAATTTCATTTCTTTGAAAATCACAAGAATGCATATGTGTAATTATATTATCATAACAATAGTAATCGAGAGAAATTAATATCATATACGAGCGGAAGTAAATGAGTTTATAGATTTGGGAACCAATTAACAATTGATATACACTACTGCCAGTGCCATTGCGGTGACTTTTGTGAAACACTATCTATAGGTTCTGTCGAAGGAAACCCACTCACTATTGATCATATACATAGGAACTTTAGCCTGATGGACATAGCTACCATATTGAAATTTAGGAAAGCGCAAAAACTGAGCGGTTATCATGATTTTCACAATGGAAGGGGTGCATGCGACTGAAATTCCTAACCGCATGACCAATGTGAACGGTAAAGAAGGTAAGTATTCGACTGGGCCAAACGTCAGAATTGCCCTCTGAAGTCACTGGAGTTGATACAAAGGTCAAGTTTAGCGTTTGCGCACTGATATGAAACTACCCAGTGTTCCCTATGTGCTAGATTTTATCTTCGTTCGCACCTATGGAAAACTGGTTACTTTCATATCAGTGCGCAAACGCTAAACTTGGCCTTTCGTTGATACCGGATCGCCCAGGAGTTAATCATTTTAATGGACGAGATATCTACAGAGTGTGGCAATTTCTTATTGAATTGTTTCTACATTTAATCACGATCACTTGCAGATGGGTAAAAGAAAAAGGTCTTCATCAGAGAGTGGTATAGAGTCGTGACATCTTTAATGAACTCTCACGCCAGAGTAGTTACAGTGATTGAAACATTGAGATTTTGACATCAAACAAGAATCCATGCAATGGAAGCAAAAACATACTCTAGCGGACCAAAGAACTCCACCTTAAGCTTCGGCTTGCAAGATCATGGCAACCATTTCCTGGGATTCGAGGTCACACTCTTAAAACCTAATTTCATCTGCTTCTCCAGAACCGATAGGCCTAGAAAAAACTGAAACTTTGTGTACAGACTTCTTGACTAGTAATGATTATAAATTGTAGCTTTGGTGGCCCTGTGGCCCCTTATAAGGGCCACAGGGGCTACGTCATTAAAACCTATTTTCATCTTCTTCTCCAGAAGCATAAAGCCTAGAAAACTTAGTGTACATACTCTTTGACTAGTGAGGATTAATAATTGTAGATTTTGTGACCCTGTGGCCCCTACTAAAGGGGAACGACATTGGCCACACCCTAAAGCAAAATAAAATGTAAAGCCTGATGAGCTACAGAGCCAATGGCTCTATTTTTTTTCTGAATGGGTGAAAATAACAAAGAAATATAACAAGTTTAAGGATTAGTCGCTTTTAATACGATGTTTACTGTCAATATTCATATGAAATAATTTACAGTTAAAAAACTTTGTTTTACTTATAATTTTATTTTACGCGTTTACAAATACTGAAAGGATCTTTGGTAGCTCAGTTTAAAAGATGCTGCAACATAGAAATCGGGGTTTGAAAGTCCAATCCTTATATTTGTGTAATGATTTGGTTATGAAATGACCAAACTGTGCAAATTGTGTTTATGGCATAAAAACAAACGAATTTTTTTTCTAAGGATCGTAATGATAAAAAATCTTGCAGGCAAAGAAAGGACACACTTCACTTGAATTTATCATATGTAAGATTTTTAATTTCTAATTTTTCGAGTTGTAGATGCCATATTCTCAAACCGATAGTAACAAGAGTTCAATACTCGTTCAAAGAATGATTCTGGGTGTTTTTAATTAAAACATTAATTTTTATGTAAATACATTTTTCTAAAATTAATTTTGATTTAACACAAATGTCCATCAACAAGGAAGACAAATTATACACTGAATGTGAAAATGAACAAACTTGTTCCTATTTTCACATGCTGACAACATTTCTTACCCATGCCCACATAATTCAAAAATATTCTAACAAAACATTAAACAGACACCAATTTTTTTACTCAACTATTGCAAATATGTGTTATATTTAACGTGGCATAACTTAAATCATCACATTTAAGCTAACTGTGGTGTGAACTTTCTTTTGCTTGGCGGTTTATATATGCTGCGAGGTGCCGAGAGTACAATCACAAATGTGCTACTTTGTAACTACAAGGATTTTTGTGTCTTTATAAGTATGGTAAAGCTATCTTTACACCACTCTCTTCAAAAAGGTACCGAAATAACATCCCGATCCAACCTCTGATGCAATAAGCGAAGTATTTGTGCTCAAAAGGGAGCAACTGATTCGATGTCATCGAATATGTTGTGCATTTCTCATTTATTATCATTCATTTTGGAAGCTTCAGTCATATCCGTATGTTTCCGGAAAATTAGAATTTAATCGAATATGCACTGTGTACTCTGTGTCTTCTGGACAAAACAATGTCACGAAATTTGAAAACTGAATCAGGACAAAGGCCCCGATGACAACTCGAGGTGAGAGAAGCGTTTCTCTCTAAGTTTCATATAGTCTTTGGCGCAATGCTTTTCCGCTTGGGGAACCTTCCGGAACTCCGAGGTACGGTCTAAATGCATTCATGCTCTATGACTTGAGCTACATCTATGGGGAAGGAATGTCCTCACTAGGTTGGTGTAGATGCACCTCCGTATCGGTGACAAGGTCCTCCACAATTCTTGTCACATTTCTGTTTTGTAGTACCCAGAGTCCACTGGAGAGAAACATGTATAACATTCACATTATGTTTCTGATAATAATATGAAAATTATATCTCTCTTTAATTAAGAATCCATTACTTATTGACTGTCCTGACCACAGGGAATGTCCGGATTTGTAGTGTTTTCATAACACAGATTGTACTCAATTATCAGTTTCCATTACATGTCCGAATAGAAAAGTAAAACCTCTGAAATTAGAAACTTAACTTTTGAAAGTAACCTGTTTTATTTTTCTTCTGATGGATAAAGCAAAGTGCTAAGTGCTGTGCGAGGGATTGGCTCAGCTATGACTAATATGTTAGATATTGGCGGTCACATAGCGGTGTCTAAAAGATTGACGATTCTCGTGTATGAAACCCATTTAAAAGACGTCTGGCCGTCTAATTGGCGGACGTTACCCAGTCTAACACGGATGCCCCTGGGTCATTAAAAATCCCAAATCGTGTTCGCTGCAAACAAATCAAATTTGGACGACCTCTTTAATTCATAGTTACATAGTATCAAGGAGGAAGGAAGCTTACGAGTACCTACCCGTCGCATTGTTGTTACGCTTACGTGATATGCGCTCGATTCAAACTTAGTGTCAACATATACTTGGATGATATACCTTTCGATCACCACTCGTGAAATCTACCAATATTTTGAAGTTATTTCTGCATATCGAACGAAAGCAAATTTTCACATTCAAAGTATCCATCTCAAATGCATGGGTGCAAGGATACGGGTAGGTTGAGATTTCTTTTTCTTACACAATATAGATTAAAGGTGTTCACACAAAATTGGCCGCCAATGGATTTTATGTGAATCTTCATAGCTTGTACTCAGCTTAGCTATGGATGATTGGCTTGTGTAATGAGAATGTTTACACTGTCAAAATAATATATTTAGCATCAACTTACAATTATCAGTAAAAATATAAAAAACAAAAATTTTCAAAAAACGTGCTACTTTCCCTTTAAAACAGCAAATGATATATTTATAATAATGTCTGTGATCCAGGTGGTGACATACGAAAAGTAAATATAAGAAAAGAAGATTTTTGTTAAAAAAACAAAAATGATTGCACACATCATAAGGTTGGAATAGATATTTGGGTGCTACATTTTCAAAAATATTATATTCGATTTCTAAAAATAACATTAATTGTCATGGTTTGTTTACGTTTTGACATTCTAATAAAGGGCAGATAACTCTAAATATCTGACTCAAACCAATGCACCTAATTTTTTTATGGTCATATTTTACCACTTAGCATGCAATGCAGAAATGGTTTAAATATGCGTATCTGGCCTTAAAAATTTAAATTTTGCACTAATTCTGTTACAAGACTAATTTTGAACTTGCCGCCATTTATTTGTGTTCATCAAAATACGAAATACGCACACTTGAATCTTTCGTTATGAAATCCTAACATCAACTTTATGTGTATACGTCACCAAAGTATGTTTAATTTAGCCTTAAACACAAGCCAATCAGTTAACGAACCTGGCCGTCGTTCTGAGGTTTCGAGTGCTGCGGTCGCTAACTTATTAAGGGATGTGACCGAAAGAAAGCTAACCTTTGAGGATTCAGAGAGCTTGATTTATCTGAGTATAAAAATGAAAACTCACATCTTATCTTTGAAAGACACAAAGATATGGTTTCCAAAGCTCCAGATATGAATGTAGTCACATCCCAATTTTGGACAGAATAACACTTCGAATTCGAAGCTTTCTTCTCCATCTTCATATCTAATGAGTCTGTAATGTTCGCATCTAGTGACCATCAATTTAGTATCTGCAAATGCAAATGTGAAAAGAGTTTTTGTTGTCCCCAAAAGCAGTGTTAACGTATAAGAATGGTCGGGTGGAGGTTGGGGACCACCAGTGCGAAGTAGTAGTGAATTAATATTCGGGTCATGAAATCATTTGATTTTGTTTTTTAACATAAGTTTAATCCTTAAAGAAATAAAAAACAGGTCTCCTTTTATTCTGAGCAGTGATAATATTTCAGTTTTGTGATTAATTATTCAAGATAATCTGGAAAAAATTGTCTTTTTAATTTGATTTATTTAACTGCTTAACACTTCTTTCCAACACTGAAATATCCAGGAGTTCCTGATATAAATTGGCATTTAGAGTTTTCATTAATAATAAATCTTTTGCTTAGGAACGTTCAAAATATCATCAAACCAATAACACCGGCAAGCAAACCAAATGCATTTAATTTCGTTACAGGAAATTAAAATGTAACAAATGTTTGCCACTTACATGACAATGTCCCCTGCCGCTTACCGGGTATACTGATTTCATTTTTGAGTTTTCTAATTTGGTAGACAGCATGCTCTCTAAACATATTAAATGATTAATACAAAGTAGACATAGTTTTAATGACTGAAATGCTTGCCAGTACATATTCCATAAGAGCTGTGGTGATAAGATAATGTGTAACCGTTCATGAAATATCACGTTAACAAGAGTTTCAAAAGTGGTCAAAAGTGCCGTAGTGACCTTCCTTGTATATAAGTTTAAGGTCACAATAATCAACATGTGTCTGTACATGTGTATTACTGTAATGTACTCTGAAACCAAATCTGAAGACTTGGGTGAAATGGTTCTTGATACATTGTGTTAAGAAGAGATGACAATCAATCAAAGTGATGTAATGACCTTGAACATAAGACCAAGGTCACAATGTTCAAGTGGTGTCTGTGTTTTCATGTCATGTTGGTTCAAATTTGAAAACCTTAAGCGCAACACTAAATGTTCTTACCAGAATCTTAAAGGTGGTCACAGTGCCGTAGCGACCTTGCAATAAGGTCACGGTCAAACTTAATCAATGTCTGCATATTCCCGTCATGAAAGCTGTAGACTGACGCCAAATTTGAAGACTCTGAGGGAAATTGTTCATGAGATTTCGCGTTTACAAGAATTCGGACGGACGTACGGACAGGCGCCGCTGAATACATAGTCCCCAATAATCGCCGTTGAGGTCTCGGGCGCATTTTCCTTATCTCCTCATCTAGTCTCAATGGAGCATCGCCTTATTTCATTGGGACAGCATTCTTATATCACTACGACATTGCCTTATTTGAGTGGAACGCCAGCCTTATCTCATTGTGACATGGCCTTATCTCATTCGGACATCGCTTCATCTCATTCGGACATATCCTTATCTCATTGGGACGACCGCCTTTTTCTCATTGTGTTGGCTGTTCTCACTGGGACGACAGCTTTATCTCATTCCGACATTTCCGTAACTCATAGGGACATCGCCTCATCTCATTAGGACATCGTCTGATTTTAGTGGGACATCACCTTATCTCACTGGGACATCGTCTTATCTCAAAGGGACATTACCTCATCTCATTGGGACACCACCTTATCTCATTTGGACATCGCCTTATCTCATAGGGACATCACCTTATCTGATAGGGACATCGCCTTATCTCATAGAGACAACGATTTATCTCATTTGGACATCGCCTTATCTCATTGGGACATCGTCATATCTCATAGGGACATCTCCTTAGCTCATAGAGACAACGCCTTACCTCATAGAGACATCACCTTATCTCACTGGGACATCGTCATATCTCATAGGGACATCGCCTAACTCATAGAGACATCGCCTTATCTCATGGAGACATCGCCTTATCTCACTGGGACATCGTCGTATCTCATAGAGACAACGCCTTATCTCACTGGGACATCGTCGTATCTCATAGAGACATCGCCTTATCTCACTGGGACATCGTCGTATCTCATAGAGACATCACCTTATCTCATAGAGACATCACCTTATCTCATAGAGACATCACATTATCTCACTGGGACATCGTCGAATCTCACTGGGACATCGTCGTATCTCACTGGGACATCGTCGTATCTCATAGAGACATCGCCTTATCTCATAGAGACATCACTTTATCTCATAGAGACATCACCTTATCTCATAGAGACATCATCTTGTCTCATAGAGACATCACCTTATCTCACTGGGACGACCGCTTTTTTGTCTGCCTTCTGTATCCACGAACATTAGTCTATTTTCATTGAATTTCAGCTGTTAAATCTTCAGTGCGGATCGGAACTAGTCCATAGGACAAGGGTCACGGGGCTTATGTACTATGGGTGGCAGGGGCGTGTCAGTGACAGGATTTTCATTAAAGGGGTGTCATGATCATAACTATCAAAATGATCATCTCGGATGAAACAATTAGCTGAAAAACTGATAAATGCAATGATTTTATCATGAAAATAAAACTACGTTCTCAAAATGTACTATAAGAAGGAGAGTCATGGAAGGTTTGCGGTATTTTGTTGGGATCTTAAACATGCAGAAATCTGAAAACGTTTTCAAGCGTTACAGGAACAATTGATGAAAACTATCAAATCAATTAAAAAGATGCCTTGCAGAACTGCAACAATAGCTTGCATCTGTTTGTAATTGTAAGAGAGAAGGCACTTACTCTGCAAAGAAAAACTAAATACTTCATTCATGAAACCAAAAAAACGGCTGACCGTCCTGCCCTTGTAATCAAGACGGCTCACGGCATTCTCATTGGCTACATAGATGAATATATTCCTGCAACAAAGAAACAATACAAAAACTTACTCGTTGCTAGCTCATAAGTTAGATCAAACATGTATATAAAGTGTTCAAAGCTCCTTAACAAAAGTTGGTTTCGATACTATCAAAATCAGTGCAAATATCGTGTAAACAGGAAGTCAAAATGTAATAAAAGTAATATTTCTTCCAGATACTATTAATAAAATAAAATTTCATATTGATTAACCATTCATGCAATAAAGAAGCTGATTATCCATAAGAACTTGTCATTCTTAACCTTACATGTATGTAATATCATTTTTTTCACCAAAACTATTTTAAAATTTTGCATTCAGGACCCAAGTGTTTCATGAATCCATGCCAGATGTGTTTTAGTAAAAATGATTTAAGTATCAAATTATATAAGTGTTAGGAACATGATTTTTCTTCCTGTCCCCGAAATATCATAATGTTTGTTTTGTTCATAGTTTATCGAAAAAATATGACTTTTACTTTTATTTTGACCCTATGGGCAATGCCAAAATTGTCTCAGCAATACCTCATATGTATAAACATTTTACATATCAGTTTAAAATTATTTTCTGTTAAGTGTTTATGTAAGAATAGGTGACTATTTTACATAGAAATTAATGAACAGTGTAACAAACATTTGTTTAGTAGCTGTTGGTTTAATCATCTTCAGATCTTAAAAAGATATCAAAGAAAATGTTTTCATTATGGGGCACAGTTCAGTGTCCATTTGAATTCTCGTTCTTTGAAAAATAATTGTCAGATTGTTCCAATAGGTAAAGATGTTATTTGCATAAGAAACGAATATATGAACACTTAAAAATCCACATTTCGTGTTAGGCATTTTTCTAATTTGCCTAATTCAATAAAAGTAATCTTGATCACCTTCCATGCACAAAATGAACCTAACGTAGGGGGTAATTATTTGAAAATAGTATCAATAGAACACATATTACCCTAAATGCATTACCCTTCATTTCCTTTAAATTTCATATTTCCCATGTGCCTATAACATTCAAACACACACTGTTTGAGAATTAACTAGTTTTACTAATTGAAATACTTTTTTTTATTTGCTCCCAGTTTATAACAGGTATTTAATATTTTACATGAAGAATATCAGCAAATAATCAATTGACACAATCTTTAGAACAAACATGAAGATAGCAGAGTCCTTGAACTGAGTCAAATTATCATTCCTTATTGCAATAAATTTGTCCTTTTTATAAATATCCTTCAAAATGCTCCAAAAAATCAATTTTGGAAAGAGTTTTCTCAAAGTGCAAGTATAAATATATCTTTTAGCTGACAATATTATGTGAATAAGAAGTGGGTTTTTATCTGTAATCCCAAACCAGATCAATGCTTTTGTGATTTCAAATGAAGACATAATATTATTTTGTATAATCAAGTCATCGATTTCTTTCCAAAAGGAATAAGTTACCTCACACTACCAATATACATGACATAACGATTCATTCTCAACATTACAGAAGTTACAGATAACATTGTCAACAAGTTTCCTTTTTAACAGCTCTTTTTTTAATAAATAATTCTATGCAAACATTTGAATTGGAAGTGACAAAGATTTACATCTGTAAGATTTCTTCTGCAAATATTAAAAATCATTTGCCAATCAAAAGCGATATCATCAAATATATGTTCCCATCTTTTTGCAGATATGAGATTTAACATTATCAGATGAGAGTTTATCATCCTTATACTAAAGAAGTCATTAAGAAGAAAGTTGATATCCATATTTATTACTCAACCGTGGTGAGATCACTCATTAGATAACAATGAGTTGGTAACACACATGTGTGTTACCATCTCGTGCAAAGAAACGGATTTACTTTCGAACGTCACATGCCATTGTTCAATCACGTGACATTCTCAACAAAATGTTAATTTATGTGAAAGAATATTATCTTAGCGGTTTTTTAAATGCATTAACATTTTGCTACCCAGCACAAATCAATCATTCGCTTGATCACTTGTCCACCTTCTGTGCCGTCATAAGCGGTGTTGCCTCCTCTGCCTAAGTACTACCGTAACATTAACATGGCGCTTCGACCTATGTTCACTAGCTTCGAATCCACCATAACCTTTCCCTCCAACAAGCACACAATCCAAACATGTTATTGTGTAACTACCTTTACACAAATTCTATCTCCCGATTCCTATCAACACATTCAGTAACTCATGTCAATGTAATCAATCAATCAATCGCTGCCGTTGACACTGTTCGCCTACATAGCGTGACATAGAAACAGGACACATTCCGATGACGTCACTTGGCGATCTGATGACGTCACTTTGTGAGTGCATGATGTGTTGACAGTTTTCGTTGCTTCTTAGTGTTTATTTTATCAATGCATCTTTTGATAATGAAATATTTTTCACCAATATACTTTGTATCATGTTTATAGGCGTATGATTTGTGTAAACATCAAAAAAATACCGAACTATTTTATTTGGACTCATGGAAATTCATACGCTGGTTTACCCGACTGTTCCAAGTCAGCTAGCTGATTCTTGTTTTGACGATTTGTTTACATAAATATTGATATGAGGGTTAAGTAATAAATAAAATACTAAACTCGTGGTAATGTGATAACATTTTTAAGCAACTCGTGAATTGAATTTGGTATCAGACTCACTTTCGTTCGTCTGATACCAATTCTATACACTCGTTGCTTAAAAATGTTATCACATTACCATTCGTTTAGTATTCTCTATCAATACCATGGGTAAGTCTATTTTGTCTTCTTGTCATTTTCCATGGTTCAGGTAAAATATATAGAACATATTTAAGATCCATACATGTACCCCTTATACCAAATTTAAGTTTCAACTCTTCAAAAGGCATAAACCATGTTCATTACAAAGGTCCTTAATTGCCAGTGTTCCATTTTTCGCCCAATTTCTGATATAGTGATTTTGGTTTTTGAAATTATATTTCATCCATAAAGGTTGGGCTAAAATCCCTTTAGTGTTGTCTTCTTCAATAATACCCCTTTAATAATTTTCATGCAAATAAAACATCTTTCCGAAAGGGATTGTCAATATCCACAAAATTATGAAAATTTGCTCCATATTTCAGTATATCGTTCAAGGGAAAATTGCATGGATTATTATGAATTTTCTTTCTTAAATAACGTTTAAGAGTAGAGAGTTTCATGACATTAACAAAGGTTTATCTCAATCATTCTTAAACTCCCTTCCCCATAGTATTTTTTCAACATGCTACGTTTAATTTTGTCATTTTGTCATTCCAAATAAATTTAAAGAAAATCTTCTCAAGGATGATAATGATAAATTCATCCGGTGGTAACAGTTAGGTAAAGAGTTGAAAATGTGAACCAATTGAGAAAGAGCAATGGTTTTAATAATAGTGATTTCACCAAATAAGGTCAAATGTCTTTTTCGCCTAATTGCAAGTAAATTGTTTATTTCTTCAAGCGTTATTCTTGTATTGATTACCCATAAATAATTTTTAAATCAGGTGTAAATTTGATACCCATTACTTCAAATTCATCTCTTTTTCCATTTTATATCTAAATCTCTACAGAGAATATCATTACTACTTGCTTTTGAGCCGATCCAAATTACTTTAGTCTTATCAATATTTATCCTTAAACCTGACTTATTGTAAAAGATATTGATGGTGTCAATAGCAGCATATAATCTTTCATCTGAGCCATCAAGGAATAATTCTGTACCATCAGCATATTGACCAAACATATAACCTTGGTCATCAATTACAATACCTTTTATTTTATTATTTTGTCTTATCATACAACCTGAATTTCAGCTACAAAAAGAAATAAGTATTGAGATATCGGATCACCTTGCCTGCAACCCCGATTATTAGGGAAGAAATCAGAGAGATGTCCATTCTGAATGATACATGAAGTAGTATCATAAGTTTAAGTAATAATCCATCTTATTATCTCAGGGCAAAAACCAAATTTTTCTAAGACAATGTTGATGAAATCTTTGGAAACGGTATCAAAAGCTTTTTCAAAGTCAAATGATATCAATAAACCTGGTATATTTCTTTTTCTAGTCTCAAATAAAATATCATATAATAACCTAGTATTCTCACTCAGTGTTCTGCCTGGATTAAATCCTGTCTGATTACTATGAATTATCTAATGTTATTTTCAGCCTGTTAGAGATACACGCACTGATTACTTTATACAGAGCATTTAGTAGAGTAATTGGTCTCCAGTTCTTAATGAAGCTTTGGGAATACATGTGATAACTCCTCTCTTCATGGTTAGAGACATCTTACTACTGCTTGAAACAGCTTTAACGAATCTAAAGATCACAACTTGAAGTTCTTTTCAAAAGAATTTAAAGAAGTCTATAGGGAATCCATCTATTCCGGGGCGTTTGTTATACTTCATGCCTTTTACTATTTCATTCAGACCAAATTTTCTCTCCAATTCCCCTCTGATTGGGCCACTCAAGACAGGAGTTGTCACAATTTCAAGGAAAACATCTTTTTCATAATTCTTATTTGACGAATAAAGTTTTTTTTTATTCCTCTGACTTCATTCATGATTGATTTACTGCCTGTAATTTCTTCATTCCTGTCCGTAATCATCTTATTTATTGAATTGCTGACATAATTCTATTTTCCAAATGACAGTAATATTTTGTTGGTTTTCTCCTTCTTCATCCCACTGAATTCTGTTTCTCGGTTGAATTCCTCTTGTTTCATTTTCTTTATTTTTTAAAAATTCTATTTTTAATTTTGTAAGTTCAGAAAGTAGGGCTTCGTCCATGTTTTGAAGTTCTTTCCAATATTGTCTTCACGGTCTCTTATTTTACCTTAAAACTCACTAGTTTTATCATGTCTTAGTTTTTTAAGGAAAGATGAAAATAAAATTGATTTACCTCGACTTTCATCAAAAATGTTTCTACAAATAAGCTTATCATCAATCCTTAGTTTTATATTAGCATCATTAGCATCATCTTTCATTAGTATCTGAATGTTCTTCTATTGTATCATGTAATAATGATCTAACCTAATCAGCATAATCGGCATCAAGGAGTAAGGAAGTATTATATTTCCAATAGCCCCTACCTCTTTCTTTGTTATTCGAGTTTGAGAAAGTATAGCTAATACCTGAGTGATCTGTTTTATAGCCAGGTATAATATCAGCCTCAAGGGAAATATTGAATAGGTCTTGTGAAATTAAGAAAAATCAGACCTTGCTTGTTGCCTAGGTTTTTTTCCTCCACCAGGAATACTCTTTTGAATCAGGATAAAGTTCTCTCTAAATATTTATCAGATCAAAAGATTCATTATTTTCAAAAACAATGCTTCTGGCCTGAGGATTATTGTTTATGTTTTTGTAGTTTTCTAAATCTAAGGAGGGATCAATGACCAGATTCCAAGCTCCAAAAAAAGCTCAAGATTCATTATCAAAGTTGGGAACCTTCCCAAAAAGAGTAATATAACATTTTTGATCATCATTATTTGGTCCATAAAGATTTGTAAGGGAAAATCTTTTGTCTTCTTTTCATCCTCTAATGTTCTGTGAATGGTAAGTTCAATGTCCTTATTAAAAGGTATAGCCACTCCCATAGAGGTCGATTTAAAAGGTGCAATAATAACCTGCAAACCCTATTCATCTTCATTCTGTTAACATCCTTCAGTCACATGAATATCTTATTATTAAGTAATTTTTTCTATATAGATTCATTACTTCTTTTATTTTATTTTTGTCTGCTAAGCCCCTGCAGTTTTTTTAAATCATTCTTATTTTCTTAATCTTATCCATTGTTGAATACTAGAAGTAGGCCTATATTCTTTTTAAGAGTACAGTGATTGAGATTGTATTTCATCTGAGATAAATTGTATCAACAGGTAGTTGATTAATCAAACAGTGGGAACAAAGTTTTTTAAAGTGGTATATGAAGTACTACCTGCTTTGGAATATTTCAGTGAAATAAAATAGAAAACTATGTACAACAATTAAAAAACCAAAAATAGGCATTGGTGCTCAAACCCTCATTGACATCTTTCTTCATAATATGATTCTACTCTTCAAAATAAAGTACTCGTTTCTGATGCCGAGGAACGAGAGACATTCTTTACCAAAACTCAAGAGACTAAAGAGATAGAGAAGAATTATTAAGACATTATTATGGATAAACAACTTCGGTCTAAGGTCGACACTGTTCCTAAAACCTTGGTGGAAAATATGATATCGAAACGGCGTCAACATTGAATAAGAAATGTGTATATGCATAATGTTGCCTTCATCATTTTCATTAATTCAAGTTCTATATATCCCCAAAAGAAGGAATGAGCATGGACCAATTGTGGCTCTAAGAAAACATTTGTCTCTCATATGTATACACCAATACTTGTTCACTTGAAATAAATTGAAAATTCAAAACAGACTACAAAACACAAATAATGTAGCTGCTGTTATCGAATAAAAATAAAATAAAATTATCATCACACGCAATTAAACTTACCGTTCCTGTTCAAGAAGCTGAAAACTGGTGATTTTGGATGAAGAAATGAGTTTGGATTTTTTCTGCCCTCTCTTTCTTCTCAAATTGATGCGAAATAGATTTTTCTTTTTCTGTCTTGCGAAAATGAAATTATTCTTTGTATCCGCCAGCAGTCCATACATACGGGGCACTGCAAGAACGAAATAACAATGTAACGCAATTATATCAACAACAAATGAGTTGATTTATATTACACTACTTATTAATTTAAAAAAATTCTTATCCAGGTGCATAACATAACTTATTTGAACGACCACTGTCAATCTAGGTCATATATTATGAAACTTTATTATTTACCATAAGACCAAAATCACAAAATGAAATCTGACTGTCTGTATTTCTGTATGTATGTGATATTCTTTCAAAACATTCATTGAAGGGGCAGTAGCACGTTTTTAATTGGAATATAATGGAAAATGAAAATATATTGTTCCAATTGCAAGATAATGTATTTCAACTAAATGAAGCAGTTATAAATCTAATATATCATGTAAAGTTCAGTCATGCGATTCTTTCTTCTTTCACAAAATGGATTAAAGGTGTTCACTAAAAAATGGCCGCCAATGGATTTTATATAGATCTTTATAATTTGTTTTCTGACTATGGATCATTTGTTTGTGTAATGAGATTTCTGAAACTATTGAAATAATAATTTAACATTAACGTGCAATTATCAATGAAAAATAGAGCCAGTGGCTCTGTAGCTCATCAGGCTTCATATCAATTTTGATTTAGGGTGTGGCAAATGTGGTTCCTCCCTTACTTTGGACCACAGGGTCACCAAATGTACAATTTGGATTCCTCCTTATCTAACTTAGGAGTTTGCACACAAAGTTTCAGCATTCTAGGCCTTATGCTTCTTGAGAAAAAGATGAAATTAGGTTAAAGGGTGTGACCCCTGAGGCCCTTTTTAGGGGCCACAGAGCCACAAAAGCTATAAATCATAATCCTCACTAGTCAAAGAGTATATTCTAGGCTTTATGCTTTTGGAGAAGATGAAAATAGGTTTTTAGGGCGTGGCCCCTATGGTGCTTATTAGGGGTCACAGGGCCACCAAAGCTACAATTTTTAATCCTCACTAGTCAAGGAGTCTGTACACAAAGTTTCAGCTTTCTAGGCCTTATGCTTCTGGAGAAGATGAAAATAGGTTTTTAGGGCGTTGCCCCTGTGGCCCTTATTAGGGGTCACAGGGCCACCAAAGCTACAATTTTTAATCCTCACTAGTCAAGGAGTCTGTACACAAAGTTTCAGATTTCTAGGCCTTATGCTTCTGGAGAAGAAGATGAAAATAGGTTTTTAGGGTATGGCCCCTGTGGCCCTTATTAGGGGTCAAAGGGCCACCAAAGCTACAATTTTTAATCCTCACTAGTCAAGGAGTATGTACACAAAGTTTCAGCTTTCTAGGCCTCATGGTTCTGGAGAAGAAGATGAAAATAGGTTTTTAGGGCGTTGCCCCTGTGGCCCTTATTAGGGGTCACAGGGCCACCACAGCTATAATTTTTAATCCTCACTAGTCAAGGAGTCTGTACACAAAGTTTCAGCTTTCTAGGCCTTATGCTTCTGGAGAAGAAGATGAAAATAGTTTTTTTGGGCGTGGCCCCTATGGTGCTTATTAGGGGTCACAGGGCCACCAAAGCTACAATTTTTAATCCTCACTAGTCAAGGAGTCTGTACACAAAGTTTCAGCTTTCTAGGCCTTATGGTTCTGGAGAAGAAGTTGAAATTCCACAAAGTTTACGGACGGACGGACGGACGCCGGACACCATGCCATGCCATAAGCCCATCGGGCCTTACAGGCCAGATGAGCTAAAAATTGAAAACATAAAGTTTTAAATAAAACGGGCTACTGCCGCTTTAAATCGTAAAGTTGTTAATAGTACAGCGATTTACCTCTCAAAACAACTCTTATTATTACAAAAGTTGTTAGAATAAAAAATAAAAATATGTTTATGGATATGTTTATCCCGTGAATTTGATTCATATTACCTTGTACAGACTTGTATTGGAATATGATCTTGTTGCCCTTGTAAGGCCCGTAATGTAGACGCTTGGTTTGGCTGCCCCCACATAACCAGTAACATATTCCTACACTGAAGTCTACAAGTGATCCCTTACCGCACTTCTTCCCAAGATTCTGAGTTTCTATCCTTGAAAACTTGTTATTGGCAAGTGAAACACTGAACAGTTTTCCTGTTTGCACGATCACAAAATCAGCATGAAAGTTGGCTTCTGGAACAATTCAAGATTTACTTGAAGGAAGTTGTAGCAATCAATTCCAGATAGTACACAATGCATAGGGTTAAAAAGAGTTATTGACTCAGTATCTTATTAGGCCAATATGATTAAAATTGACCAGTTTGCCGTTTCACAAAGGCCTCCTAAATTTAGGTCGTAGCATATACGTAGTTTGGTTGAGTGAGGGGTGAATCCATCCGTCAGTGAATGAAAAGAATGAAGTTCTGACGAATTTTTACTCAACAAAATGTTCGGAAACACAGATAAACTATGATTTTTTAGTCCAAGCGAGAGCTTGCCGCCATGATTTTTATAATTTACGACGTCCGAAATGATTTAGGACAGGTCAATCAGGGTCCTAAATTTTTTGGCCGTTTACGACGCAGTGTAAATTTAGGGGCTCTTTGTAGAAGGTTAAAATTATAAGAGGTGGGCTACGACCTCGTATTTACGAGGTCGTAGCGGTAAGAGGTCTTTGTGAAACGGGCTACAGGCACCGAGGAATTAAATAGTGAATACTGTGTCTAAATCATATCATGACTATTTTTAGCTTTCATGTGTCTCAGAGGCCTAATGGGCGGTTGGTTCGCTCTTTTTAATTTGTGTTATGTGATATGTACCACGTTATAAATAAGATATTGTTTCCTTCTTCTTCTTCTTCTTCCCCTTCTTCTTCTGTAGGGATTCGAACCGGCCGGGATATCCTCTTCGCAAAGGTGTAAATACACCCATCCTTGGGGCATATTTCTATCGTGAGCCGATCTAATTAATGGCGTTGACGCTGGCAAAGCTTTCGATATCATGCTAGGGGCAGAGTCTAGTTTACCATTCATTCTACATGATCACTTCTAAACCCTATTTAAGAACGACGATGTGATTTGGTGGCTTAGGACCTAGGTTTTCTTCCGCTAAACTGGTGAAAAAAATGCATCACAATCCATTTGAATTTCTTTTATCGCATGGAAAGGGTGGTTTATGTTAAGAACAGCGTCGCTGATTGCACAACTAACTTTGATCGCCTCCAATCAGGCATCTCCCATTCTATCCCTCAAACTCGGCGTAATATAACAATCCATTTGAATTTCTTTATCAAATGACAACGCTTCTCGCATGGAAAGGGTGGTTCATATCACAATGCCTTTGCCATGATTCAGTTGCCAAAATATTGTTAAGAACAGCGTCGCTGATTGCACAACTAACTTTGATCGCCTCCAGTCAGCCATCTCCCATTCTATCCCATCAACTCGGCGTAATATAACAGAGGCTGGACCAACATTTCATGACTTGATCTGCCTCTGTGGGGAGAGAGGGGGGCGTATTGGCAAACGGGATCACTTAGAAACGATTTTTTGTCAAGTCCCCCCACCCAAACCCGCCGCAACCCGTTACGGTAGATTATGCATTCACATGATTCAGCGGTCCGTACTCAAACTCTTCCAAATTGGTGTCAACCTACAAGACACCAGTTGATTATGGTGGTCTGGACTTAATTGTCAAGGTCATTATTGCACTTGGACGGCTTTTGAAACTCTTGTTAGCTCGACATCACATGAACCATTCCACTTCAAATTGGTGTAAACATACATAATGTAAATACACAGACACCAGAAGATTAAGGCGACCTAGGCCTTATTTAAATGTCACAACAGCACTTTGACCGCTTTGAAACTCTTGTAAAAGACTCATACTCAAACTGCAATATTTTAAAAAGTATTTTTACTTTATACGTGATATTTTTAGCAATATTTTGCGACCAACCATGAGAAGATCGGACCAAAATTCATTAAATAGGAGACAAGCCCCGGTTGAAAGAACGACTAGATTTTCTTTCTTTATCTCCGAATCAGGCACTAGTTGCCGCCCAAGTTTATACCCATCTCACGCAATTGCGGTACCTGAAGCGCACAATGACGATGTCACCGAAATCGGGTTCGTTAAAAGCAATGACACTATATCAGAGGGTACTGTACTTTTGATGTCGAAATATTTTTGTTGTTGATTAAAGCATGTATATATGATATCAAAGTTTCGATGAAAGATTTTTCTACCGAGTGATGTATTTCTTTTGTCAATAACTAACCAACTGGTGCACCTTTTCGAGGCCAGCATAGCAGGTTGATTTCACTGTTATAAAGGTAATACAGACAATGGCAGTTCTTATGGTATGAGTGATAGCAGATATTTAGTGGTCATTATAACTATATCTACGTATCTTTCATTTGATATGTATGGATAACATGATGCCTACCAAGCTATAAGAACTATAGAACTTGTTCTATGTGACGTGCATGTTAATAGTTTTCGGAAGCATAACTATGTATGTGACATCATTTTCATAGGTAATGATAGCCAAGATGTGCAATGCTATTCCACTGGTTATTGTCCCTGGTATACGTAACGATATAACATTATTGTACATGTACATGTGCTTTCGATTTAGCTCCTCGGTAGGAACATTTCTCCGCCGTATACCTCTAGTATATGTAATTATGTATACGGTAATACTTAATGATAAATGACGATGCAACACCATGAACTCACCGTTTTTTGTCGAGTCATCAATTTTCGTCAAGACGTCAGTTCCAGTGTGTTCCGCTGAAGGTTTCCAGGAACACATCGACAGCCTAATAGCCTGCCTACATGTCGCAAAGTGACACATTCTTCCTTCTCTAGTTATTTCTTCGTCCCTTCTTGTAGTTTCAGAAATGCATTTTCCGTTACAAAGTTTAAGACACCAATCAATACCTGACTTTCTTGGAATCAGACACGCTACCTGGAGAACTGCAACGAGGTATGCCCACACGACCAACATGTTTCTTGGGGTTTTAATTCAAGATTACTCGCTTAAACTGTTAGTAAATGAGCCAAACAGCTACCCTCATCAATCTTATTTGTTTCTTGAACATCTTGGTGGAAATGTAAAACATACATGGGTGTCTGATGTCTACCATCTATTATTTATACACAGTTTCTCTTTTGTCGGGTTGGCCCAATATGTTAGTTTATATCTTACAACTTTTAAAAAAAAGATTTTTTGGCACGACTCCTTATGTGCATCGATCCCCTTTTCTGAAACATTATTCAACTTTTAAATAATTATAACAGTATGAAATATAACTTTCAGCGTTATAAATCGTTAATACGTTATCTGTAAATTGCGAATCGTGTTACACTCGATGAAAATAAATCTTGTTAGATAATAAATGTATTGTTTTGGTGTGAATTTTGATTTTTGTACAAATTGTTATTCGGGTAAATATGAAGGTGAATATCATGACTGTATTTTCTGCATTAAAAAAACCCTCAGAAAAAAGTATATGGACGATGTACATCATTAAACCATGTATTCTGTGATTATATTTCTTTAAACATCGAATTGAATAAGAGCTGTTGAAATCTTCAACTCTCTTTCGGATTTCGCCAATGGACTTTATGTGAATCTTTATTATTCGTTTTTTGACTGTGGATGATTGGTATGTGTAATAAGATTTTTTTACACTATTAACCCTCACGCAGTATCGTTAATGACACCCCCTTTGCGGCTATGTGGGCCTCAGAGGCCCAGGCACATTCACATGCAATTCAGGAACACTGCGAGGAAAAAGGGTCAATATGATAATGATGTTATGTATAATATGTCACCAACTGATCGATGATATGTTTATTTAAGACTCATTTGAAGGCTTTTTGGGTAAAACTTTATTTAGAGTAAGTGTAAAGAAAGCAGAATTCACATGTAAGAGTAAATGCTAGATCATGTGATACCTATTGTTTCAAATTTCGTTATTCAATTTTACATGGAACAAAGGTTATCATTATGCATCGACATAGTGTCAGAAATTAAAACGTTGTCGAACGTGAAATTGAAACCGAAGTTTCATGATTCACAGTAGTTTGATATTATAATATTCATTATCGCCATAATACGCATTATTGGTTCGTTCCTACAGGCCAATTCCGGCCAAAAGAGCGTAAGATGCACGTGTGCATTAAATTAAGTGTTGCCAACGAAACCCAAAATCTCTACATCTGGGTTAAAAAAATTCTTCATTCTCTTGCCACAGGGATACAGATTATTCACAACATCACCTCCACCAAATTGAAACTTTAGGAAAGCGTTTGCATGAATGGGATATTTGACCATAAAGGCCAGTTATCGCCCCTGTTTTTGGTGGCTTCAAAGAACTCAATCATATGAACTGGCCATATGAACATGATCTTGAACCTTAAAAGTTCAGGAGAGTTTGGTTTACCAAAAGCTCACATATTCGTCAATAACAAAAAAACTTTGGATAGTTTTCAGTAAAAAAAATGAACATGTTGCCAATAGTTTATGCCACAAGTCAAGAGGTTGGGACAGTATTATTGGGTTGGATAAACTATTAAAGGGGGTCTGCAACCCAAATTCTTAACTTCCAGAGTTTTATTAGCAGGGCCCCGAAAGAGTCGTTAATGCTCGGTAGGGACGAAATCGTTTGGTTACCAACTGCTTACAGCTGACAGCCAGGTCCAAGTTTGTGTCACGTGACCCCCTTACCCGTATGGACGCTCTCGTTAACGATGGTCAATTTGGTTTCACAAGCTAGGTTGTTGATTTTCTTTTAAGCACACAAAGATGTAGTTAATTTATGGTATTGAAGAAGTTCAGGGGCAAATCACAATTTTGATAACGTCCATGAACGTCACTTGCATCAGATTATTGACCGACAAAGATAGTGCTTCAATCGTGATAACTTGAATTTACTTGCAGAACGTCATATGGCACATTGCATTGCCTTTTAGAGTAAAGAAGTTGTTAATGCCTAATGTTATAGTCAAAAACTATATTTAAAACCAAATACAACATCAATTGTATGAATTAATTAAACGTGTACGTCAACATCACAAAACGCCCGAGACACACCAACAACTGGTCATTGCACTGCAGAAAGAGTGGGGTAGAACTGCATGGGGACTCCATCAATGTGTCCATTCATTTACAAGGGGAAGTCAAGCAAGAATTTTTGCAAATGCCAGGAATTCATAAGACTGACTTCAACGCCATCTTGTGATTAACAGAATACGGAAACAAACCTAAAACTAGTGTTCTTGTTTTGGCTTACTCTTTTACATTTGACAATTTTCGCTTTGATATCATTGAAATCATATACAATTTTTGTTTTTTTAAGGCGAAGAAAAAGATTTTCTGAAAACTTACATATGCGTTTCAGTTTTTGGAGAGTATATTATTTTTGCTATGTAATTTTTTTCGGATGTTGGTTTATCTACATCAGGAAGTAATCTCAAGGTGTATTTTTTTTTATTGCGATTCTGTATATTTTGTACCGAAACAATGGTTTTATTTACCCTGGGCCTTTGAGGCCGAAGCTTACAGCAAACGTATGTATTTTCTTAAAACGTCAATTAAAAAAAACAGTATCTTGTCTACAGTTATGACATCAGACGTAGCTTTAGAAAACATACTAATGAAGGAATACATGAAGTAAGAAGTCGCTTAGTTCAAATGTGTTGATTCTGGGTAATGTCAAACATGTAACCGGGCCTCAAAAGCCCCACGATACTGCGTGAGGGTTAAAATAATACTTTTAACAGTAACGTACTATTATCAGTGAGTAATTGAAAATATAAAATTTAAAAAAATGTGCTTCTGCCCCTTTAAAGGGAAATGACAGATTGGTCTCATGATATGTTTTTTAGGCTTGTTTATTAATAGAACATCCTTTAATCAAAAGCACTAACCTGAAAATGTCAATTACGAGTGTGACTTCATGAGAAAAATATATTTTTTACGGTATGTATTTTTCAATCTGTTTCCTAGCTAATTTTTCCTTCTTTATTATCTTTTGAAAAAGATATACATGTATTCACTTACAAATCTGTTTAGTATTCTAAATACAAATATTAATTTGGAATAAGAAGTAATATTCAATCAATTGTTATCCAGACAAGATTAATGTTTACTATTTAATATTCTGTATTCTTTTTATTTACATTAATTTAAAATATTTTGAAATATAATTCATGAATATGAAAAATCGTAAAACTGTAATGATCATATATCATGATATATTCCTAATAAGATTAGATGACAAACAATAAAAACACTTTAAAAAGATAAAATGACAATTTGTACTAACAAAAAACTATTTTAAATGCTGAAGAAAGATTAATGTCAATATGAAATTTCATTGGGACATGTACTAGACGAAATGAAATATTGATATTTTACTTTTCTTGATTGATAGCACAACAAGTGATCACATAGGATATCTATCATTTATAATTTACAATTGGAATATATATCCCTTACTACTGATACAGTTGCATACCAAAAGTTTGTTCACTAACCTGTCTTTAGACCATGGAATAACTAACGCCATTTTCAGTTATACCACGGACGTAACTAATTTTTATGAGCAAAACTATTTCGTGATAAAAAAAATTCTAATATAAACAACATAACAAAAATATGCATTTTATTCCATACAAATGATTAACATACCGAGCAGCCTTTCGGTTCATTAACAGAAAAGCATGTACAACTTCATTTAAAAAACTTAGGTGCATTTCGGTGAATCTCCTCCGTCGAATTTCGGCATCCGTCATCCGTATTGAAGCCATTCATGTCATAGCATTGAGATGTCTGCACGGTGCTCTCCCGATAGCTGTAAATAGAAATAAACACCGAAATCAGGACTGTAGACCTTCATATCCAGATTAAGTTGCGGAATGAAAACATTTCAAACGCAGCTTTTATAATGTTTACAGAGAGGTCACCATCGCGAACATTAGGAAACAGTTCATTATATCCAAGGACAGGCCAAATTGGATGTCCGGCACGTCGACTCATATATTGTGTTGTAACATGGCCTTCAAATAATATCTAAACTAAATAGACTATTGTTTCGTAAAACTATTTGTGTTAATTACTTGTTTATCGTTTAATACTCACCATATTCACCATTCATATTCATATATTTTGCCGGTTGAAAATGCTAATATATGACATTATTGTATGTCTTCAACATGCACGTCAATGAATATTTTGCGAAAGGTTTTTGACCAAACGAAGAATCGATATTTCTTTAAATAAGATATTCTTTTCGACTCGATTCGGAATCTTGTACTCCCCTGATGATGGTATATGATTTTAACATGTTCGTATGTTAAACCTAACTGTTAACCGTCAAGTCAATGAAGAGACAGGGTGTCAGAATTCCGGAAACGCTATTTTTCAAACAAAATCCTTATATTATAAGTGATCAACAGTTTTAAACAGACATCATGTCGATATGGAATGAGAGAGAGTCGATATGGAATGTTTAATCGTAGTTTAAGAAAATGGGAATTTCAAAATATGACCCAAAATATGCACGACAGGCAGGAAAAAAGTTGAATAATGGTTATTTACACATTGGCATTTGCTGATTCTTGTGAGTTCTGCTGAAGTTATTTAAATGACGCACAAAAACTAAACCCAACTTACATGATATTAACTCGTATAACAAGTGAAAAAACTTTAGGTACGCAGTTGGAAGGAATCATATGCTGTGCTGGATGGGAAACCGGCAACATCAGCTGTTTTTGGTGCACAGAGTTAGAATTAAGAACATAACTTTAGAACGAAAATGAGGGATTTTTTTTAGTGGTTGGAGGGCTGGGTTTGGGTGTTTTAGGCTTTCGAATTCTATCTTTTTATAATTCAGAACACAAAAGATTATGCCGAGTTTCCTTTAAACCCAAATAAGGGCGCATTTTAACCTATTTCATACACCACCATAAAAGCCCTGTCATTACTCGAATTAACTGAAAATCGACCTCTAAGTATCATTCACTAGAAACTAAGACCTCTGATATCAATGTCTCAGCTCTTTTAGCATTTTCTCCTCACAGAGGCATATCAAGTCATGAAATGTTGATACAGCCTCTGTTCTATTACGCCGAGTTTGTAGGATAGAATGGGAGGTGCCTGATTGGAGGCAATCAAAGTTAGTTGTGCAATCAGCGACGCTTTGCTAAAATCATTATTTTGGCTACTGAATCATGATAATAGCATTGTGTTTTGAACCACCCTTTCCAAGCGAGAAGCGTTGTCATTTGATAAAGAAATTCAGATGGATTGTGTTGTAATTTTTCCCGCCAGGGGAAACTGCCGTAACCCACTGATTTCGGCGTAATAGAACAGAGGCTGTATCAACATTTCATGACTTGATCTGCCTCTGTGGGAAGAGAATGCTCTTTCAGCCCAGCCGCTTTGTCGTCGTGTGAGATGCGTGAGAGTTCACAAATGCAATACCATTGTTTTTAACAAAGAATTAGTTCGTAAAAGAAATTACTTTAAACGAAAATCGATAATCTTATCATTTAACAATCGATATATTTGAAGAGGAATGATATGATGATAATTTCCAAGGGAACTTTCAACTGGGATGTAGATATTGCCAAAAGTTGACTAAACAAGAGAAGTGCTCTCAGCTAAGAGTAAGTAGTTCGTTAAGTTCAAATCCAAGGCCCAGAGTCATGATATATAGAGGATATTAAACGACCTTCAATTTGATACTATTTTTATTAAACGGGTTAATTGTTTTGTATAAAACGAACGATTTACCATACAAAACTTCACGTTAATAACAAAAAGCGCTAATGCGATAGCTTAGATTTTTAACTTGTTAATATCAGTTATTTCAAGTCCATGGTATGAACATGTAGTATTGTATATTTCAAAATGCGAGTGATAGAAATTTGCCCCTTACAATATCATCCCCCTTCTCGTTGACCAAAGGCCTTGCATGCACATTGTCTGCGCTAAAACCATTCTTAGATCCTCACCCTTTTAGCTTATCTGAACTGTAAGGCCCGATTGGCTTATGGCATGTCATGGTTTCCGGCGTCCGTCCATCCGTCCATCCGAAAACTTTGTGGATTTAGACTTCTTCTCCAGAACCATAAGGCCTAGAAAGCTGAAACTTTGTGTACAGACTCCTTGGCTAGTGAGGATCATAAATTGTAGCTTTGGTGGCCTTGTGACCCCTAATTAGGGCCACATATGCCACACCCTAAAAAACCTATTTTCATCTTCTTCTCCAGAACCATGAGGCCTAGAAAGTTGAAACTTTGTGTACAGACTCCTTGACTAGTGAAGATTATAAATTGTAGCTTCGGTGGCCCTGTGAACCCTAGAAAACTGAAACTTGTCGCCTATATTATATACTTAATTTTACGATTGGTGACCCTGTGGCCTCTACAAAGGGGGAATCACATTGTCCACACTCTACATCATAATTGATGATGAAGCCTGATGAGCTACAGAGCCAATGGCTCTATTTTTTCGCATCTAGATTCTAGCAGGAAAGCCCTAGATCATGACGATTTTGCTGATCTTTGTATTATTTTCAAGCTCGCTGGAAAGCTATTAGAAAGGGGTGTATAACAAAATAGTGAAATAAGTTATTACAAGCAATTGATTATTATTGTAAATGATAACACAGTGTATTTAAATGTATTTAAAGGAGAATAATTGTACATCAAAGGTATTTTAGATGGTACATGTAGTTTATGCGATCAATGAAGTAGATACTTTGTTGTGTTGTTATTTTGTGTTTGTTTTTTGAATAAAGAATAAACAAGATGTGTTTGTGAAACACGAATGCCCCCGGATGCATCCTGCTTGCTGTGTCAAGGTCAAGGTCACAAGGTCAAATGTCATGGTGTCATCTGAAAGGTCACATCACAAGGGATCCATATGTCAAGTATCAAAGAGCTAGCTCTGACCAATCAAAAGTTATGACCAAGGTTAAAGTTTTTGTGGACAAACGGGCAGACGGACGGAAAAGGTCAAATATCATGGTGTCATCTGAAAGGTCTTATCACAAGGGATACACATGTCAAGTAGCAAAGACCTAGCACTGACAGTATAGAAACTATAGCCAAGGTTAAAGTTTTCGGAAAAGGCTCGCTGTGTCAAGGTCAAGGTCACAAGGTCAAATGTCATGGTGTCATCTGAAAGGTCTCATCACAAGGGATCCACATGTCAAGTATCAAAGAGCTAGCTCTGACCAATCAAAAGTTATGACCAAGGTTAAAGTTAAAATGCTCGCTGTGTCAAGGTCAAGGTCACAAGGTCAAATGTCATGGTGTCATCTGAAAGGTCTCATCACTAGGGATCCATATGTCAAGTATCAAAGAGCTAGCTCTGACCAATCAAAAGTTATGACCAAGGTTAAAGTTTTTGTGGACAAACGGACAGACGGACGGACGGACGGAAAAGGTCAAATATCATGGTGTCATCTGAAAGGTATCATCACAAGGGATAGACATGTCAAGTATCAAAGACCTAGCACTGACAGTATAGAAACTATAGCCAAGGTTAAAGTTTTCGGAAAAGGCTCGCTGTGTCAAGGTCAAGGTCACAAGGTCAAATGTCAGGGTGTCATCTGAAAGGTCTCATCACAAGGGATCCATATGTCAAGTATCAAAGACCTAGCTCTGACCAATCAAAAGTTATGACCAAGGTTAAAGTTTTTGTGGACAAACGGACAGACAGACAGACAGACGGACAGACAGACGGACGGACAGACGGACAGGTGAAAAACAATATACCCCCGGAATCTCCGATTCGGGGGCATAAAAAACAGATAAGTACGATTGGTTTGCAGGCTTACTGATGCGGATTGTAAGGTTCAGATTATAATTGGATGCTGAGAAGATGACGTGTAAGTCGCCGACAAAGTAATGTACACTCAAAATGCTCGATCACTACTAGCTGATATATCGACATGAAGGTAAATGAAGATAATAATATATAAATAACGTGGTGGTGATAGATAAGATAATGTTAATTTTGAATTTTAATAGGTTGGAAAGCTATTAAAATGATACTTTTTTTGGTCTGTTGACCAAAGCAAAGATATGAACATTTTAAAATGCATAAATAACTTGGTTCTCAAAACATGATATTATAATTAAATAATACATCAAAGTAAATAATATATATTCACAATACAATATATATGAAATAAGTCTATTACCGGTAAATGAAACCTGTTGTTTCCACGAAAAATCGGTCTCTACGAACCTGTTTAACTACGAAATCACTGGTTCCCTTAGAAAGTTTTTTTTACCGTTTTATCATACGAACATGTCTTTGGAGCTTAAAATGCAGTTTTGAAGAAATATGTCTTGAAAATTATCGTACAATTGTGAGCAACGTTGTTCAGGGTATATAGAAAAAAGATATTTTAACATTTTTGATACATCAAACATATAATATCATACATTTAGGACTGTAGTTTTATTCAAAGGCATGTTAAGAGAACTCCAGAATGAATGAAAACTTGCATAGTTAAATGAGAAAATGCGATTGATTTTGTTTCCTGAAAGTGTCGTAGCATTTCTTGTCGTAGTGGTCTGATATATGGGGTGTTTTTTCTAAAAACAGGATCTGCACAGCATTTGTTTGGTTAGAAGAATAATTACATCCAATTCGTTAGTATTTCGACTCTTTAAACCAAATAGCATATTGTCTTCATTGAAATAAAAACTTCCATGGATGTCACTTGCAAGCCACTCTATCTCTCCGCGATGGTCTCAACCCAACTACCATTGTCACATGTTACTGTAACCTGTTTGGCGCAGTCAAACTCCAGTCATAAGTTCTCTCGTCGTCCTTCTGACATAGCAGTTATCGGCGATGTTGTATAACAACTGCTACACTGGAGTTAGCTGCCCCTAGCATGATATTGAAAACCTTTGCCGCTATCCGGATCCTTCCGATTGGTTAGTGTTAATTTTTATAAGAGATGAGTTTAACTATTTCTTCAGATGTGAAACTCTTCGCCCATATATAATTTTTTATTTTACTTAAACATATCATTATGAAAATGTATATTCGCTTTGTAAAATTATGACACCTAAATGTACTACAGAAATAAAATGTTTTTCTAAATTCATTACTATCCCAGTTGCTTCGAGTCCCGATAGAGACAACATTTTTATGATTTTATTCCTCGGAACACGGTCGATTTTTATCAGACTGTCGATATAATGCACTTTATTTGACATTTATTTGTTGCGCATGACTGATGGAGGGTTCAATTTCACTCTGTTATCCGATTTAATGAGATTCCAAATAGACGACTTTTTTAAAAGCTTCAAAATCATTAATCAGAGATAGTTTTCTTCCGAGGAATGTATGTTACTATGTCAGTCGTATCAATCACTCGTGGAATAAATTATTTAGCGGTTTGGATGGTAGAGTTTATTTTGGTCACTAGTGTTTCAGAAGGTGACACCGCTTTCAAATTCACAAAAATATTAAATGGCGATTAATCTTGATCGTTGCTGTTACTCTTCTTTCTCATTAATAGTCTCATGATTATTTGGGGAGGGGGGTAGGACATGTCACATAAGTAGCAATTATTTGTGATTAAATGTATTCAGCAACATCTGATATTTTACTAATTCCCTTTCCGACTTATAAAGAATTAATATTTTTACAAGTGTTGTAAAAACAACATGACATTTCTGTTCGGGTATTATTCTTTTTAGGGAATGTTAATTTTGAACCTATCAGTTGCATCATTAGATTTATTTGACATACGAGTAAACGAAAAAGCGACTTACAGATGCTGCGATATCCAATATGCTTCGTTCGTATGATTCTAAAGCAAATAATATTAAATCTATTTCCTCAATAGGGCATGTTTCTAGTAATAACTCATTATCGCATTCTCTTTTCACAGAAGCAGATTAAGTCATGACTTGTTGATACAGCCTCTGTTCTATTACGCCGAAATCTGGCAGTTTCCCCTGGCGGACAAAATTACAGCACAATCCATTTGAATTTCGAATGACAACGCTTCTCGCTTGGAAAGGGTGGTTCATATCACAATGCTTTTATCGTGATTCAGTAGCAAATATGATGATTTTAGAACAGCGTCGCTGATTGCACAACTAACTTTGATTGCCTCCAATCAGGCACCTCCCATACTATCCCACAAAGTCGGCGTAATAGAACAGAGGCCGTATCAACATTTCATGACTTGATCTGCCGCTATGCATGGGGAGAGCATGTTTTATCGCTGCTCTCCTGTTTTTTTCAACTTAATCGGTCGACCAGTGCCGAATGTTTGGATACTCTACACTATAGAGGATATCCACGGGTGCTCAGGTCCGAGTCGTGTCAAGCTGGATACTCTACACTATAGAGGATATCCACGGGTGCTTAGGTCCGAGTCGTGTCAAGCTGGATACTCTACACTATAGAGGATATCCACGGGTGCTTAGGTCCGAGTCGTGTCAAGCTGGATACTCTACACTATAGAGGATATCCACGGGTGCTCAGGTCCGAGTCGTGTCAAGCTGGATACTCTACACTATAGAGGATATCCACGGGTGCTTAGGTCCGAGTCGTGTCAAGCTGGATACTCTACACTATAGAGGATATCCACGGGTGCTCAGGTCCGAGTCGTGTCAAGCTGGATACTCTACACTATAGAGGATATCCACGGGTGCTCAGGTCCGAGTCGTGTCAAGCTGGATACTCTACACTATAGAGGATATCCACGGGTGCTTAGGTCCGAGTCGTGTCAAGCTGGATACTCTACACTATAGAGGATTTCCACGGGTGCTCAGGTCCGAGTCGTGTCAAGCTGGATACTCTACACTATAGAGGATATCCACGGGTGCTTAGGTCCGAGTCGTGTCAAGCTGGATACTCTACACTATAGAGGATTTCCACGGGTGCTTAGGTCCGAGTCGTGTCAAGCTGGATACTCTACACTATAGAGGATTTCCATGGGTGCTTAGGTCCGAGTCGTGTCAAGCTGGATACTCTACACTATAGAGGATTTCCACGGGTGCTTAGGTCCGAGTCGTGTCAAGCTGGATACTCTACACTATAGAGGATATCCACGGGTGCTTAGGTCCGAGTCGTGTCAAGCTGGATACTCTACACTATAGAGGATATCCACGGGTGCTTAGGTCCGAGTCGTGTCAAGCTGGATACTCTACACTATAGAGGATTTCCACGGGTGCTCAGGTCCGAGTCGTGTCAAGCTGGATACTCTACACTATAGAGGATATCCACGGGTGCTCAGGTCCGAGTCGTGTCAAGCTGGATACTCTACACTATAGAGGATATCCACGGGTGCTTAGGTCCGAGTCGTGTCAAGCTGGATACTCTACACTATAGAGGATTTCCACGGGTGCTTAGGTCCGAGTCGTGTCAAGCTGGATACTCTACACTATAGAGGATATCCACGGGTGCTTAGGTCCGAGTCGTGTCAAGCTGGATACTCTACACTATAGAGGATATCCACGGGTGCTTAGGTCCGAGTCGTGTCAAGCTGGATACTCTACACTATAGAGGATTTCCACGGGTGCTTAGGTCCGAGTCGTGTCAAGCTGGATACTCTACACTATAGAGGATATCCACGGGTGCTTAGGTCAGAGTCGTGTCAAGCTGGATACTCTACACTATAGAGGATTTCCACGGGTGCTTAGGTCCGAGTCGTGTCAAGCTGGATACTCTACACTATAGAGGATATCCACGGGTGCTCAGGTCCGAGTCGTGTCAAGCTGGATACTCTACACTATAGAGGATATCCACGGGTGCTTAGGTCCGAGTCGTGTCAAGCTGGATACTCTACACTATAGAGGATATCCACGGGTGCTTAGGTCCGAGTCGTGTCAAGCTGGATACTCTACACTATAGAGGATATCCACGGGTGCTTAGGTCAGAGTCGTGTCAAGCTGGATACTCTACACTATAGAGGATTTCCACGGGTGCTTAGGTCCGAGTCGTGTCAAGCTGGATACTCTACACTATAGAGGATTTCCACGGGTGCTTAGGTCCGAGTCGTGTCAAGCTGGATACTCTACACTATAGAGGATTTCCACGGGTGCTTAGGTCCGAGTCGTGTCAAGCTGGATACTCTACACTATAGAGGATTTCAACGGGTGCTTAGGTCCGAGTCGTGTCAAGCTGGATACTCTACACTATAGAGGATTTCCACGGGTGCTTAGGTCCGAGTCGTGTCAAGCTGGATACTCTACACTATAGAGGATATCCACGGGTGCTTAGGTCCGAGTCGTGTCAAGCTGGATACTCTACACTATAGAGGATATCCACGGGTGCTCAGGTCCGAGTCGTGTCAAGCTGGATACTCTACACTATAGAGGATATCCACGGGTGCTCAGGTCCGAGTCGTGTCAAGCTGGATACTCTACACTATAGAGGATATCCACGGGTGCTCAGGTCCGAGTCGTGTCAAGCTGGATACTCTACACTATAGAGGATATCCACGGGTGCTCAGGTCCGAGTCGTGTCAAGCTGGATACTCTACACTATAGAGGATATCCACGGGTGCTCAGGTCCGAGTCGTGTCAAGCTGGATACTCTACACTTTAGAGGATATCCACGGGTGCTCAGGTCCGAGTCGTGTCAAGCTGGATACTCTACACTATAGAGGATATCCACGGGTGCTCAGGTCCGAGTCGTGTCAAGCTGGATACTCTACACTATAGAGGATATCCACGGGTGCTCAGGTCCGAGTCGTGTCAAGCTGGATACTCTACACTATAGAGGATATCCACGGGTGCTCAGGTCCGAGTCGTGTCAAGCTGGATACTCTACACTATAGAGGATATCCACGGGTGCTCAGGTCCGAGTCGTGTCAAGCTGGATACTCTACACTATAGAGGATTTCCACGGGTGCTCAGGTCCGAGTCGTGTCAAGCTGGATACTCTACACTATAGAGGATATCCACGGGTGCTCAGGTCCGAGTCGTGTCAAGCTGGATACTCTACACTATAGAGGATATCCACGGGTGCTCAGGTCCGAGTCGTGTCAAGCTGGATACTCTACACTATAGAGGATATCCACGGGTGCTCAGGTCCGAGTCGTGTCAAGCTGGATACTCTACACTATAGAGGATTTCCACGGGTGCTCAGGTCCGAGTCGTGTCAAGCTGGATACTCTACACTATAGAGGATATCCACGGGTGCTCAGGTCCGAGTCGTGTCAAGCTGGATACTCTACACTATAGAGGATTTCCACGGGTGCTCAGGTCCGAGTCGTGTCAAGCTGGATACTCTACACTATAGAGGATTTCCACGGGTGCTCAGGTCCGAGTCGTGTCAAGCTGGATACTCTACACTATAGAGGATATCCACGGGTGCTCAGGTCCGAGTCGTGTCAAGCTGGATACTCTACACTATAGAGGATTTCCATGGGTGTTTAGGTCCGAGTCGTGTCAAGCTGTTCTCGAGTCATTTTCTTGGACTCGGAGATTTGAAAAGGGGAAGTGAATGTCAATTATTTGTGTTATTTCAATCTGTTTGTCCGTAACATGTAAAGGATGATGGTCAAACTTACCATTTCAGACATTGATCTCAAAATATTTATTATAAGTCTGTTTGTCCTTTAAATGTGAAGACTGATTGTCAAACTTACCATTTCAAGACATTGATCTCAAAATATTTATAAGTTATATATGTATAACATCTAGGCTGAAAACCAATGACAGGATTTCTAATAAGGTAATAGATAGAGATTATTAACCGAGTGTGTTTTCATATCATTAATATCATATAATAGGAATAAAATTTGTATTATGCGAGCCTTTGGCGAGCATAATACATATATTTTTATTCCTATTATATGATATTAATGATACGGAAACACACTAGGTTAATAATTTTTTTATCATATAATGTCATTTTGAAATAAAAGGATTGAAACGAAAATATGATACCTTCTAAAAATATGTTTGACCTAGATTTCGCGGAGTAATTGCTTTCACAATAAACCAAGGTGAAGGTCATATTGTCGGCGATGTACACTGGTGAACAGTCTAGATATATTCCTTCATGAAATGATTTTTTTTCACAGTGAAAGAAACGTCTCCTTCAATCTATGAACATTTTCAGTCTAATTTCCAATGCACGAGTAAACATTGTAATTTTTAATAACACAAAATGATGAAGAACCAGTTGTCAACGTCGCTACAACAGGGGAAGTAACTCTAACTGCATTTTGAAAAGCTGCATTGTCATTGTTACGCCAGTTCAGTTAAGATAATACTTAGACTAAACGTCGACTATTTGCGAAGGTGAGGTTGTTGCGTTTGTAACTACGCTACTAGATAATCTGTACTATCACTAGAATATGATTTGTTTATGCTGATAAGTTGGTAACCGACACGACCAAAGCGATCCAGGCCTATGTTATGCACGAAAATTGAAGCACCTATTGTTTCGATAGCCGACATTGTTAGCTGCATATCGTTTTATTTTTAAACGCGCAATGAAAACAACTTGAAATGCTTCGATAACCAAGCTATTTCTAAAATACGAATGCGTGATAAGTTTTGACAGATTGTGTTTACGATATTTTATTCGATAAAAACCCACAAAACCTGAAAACTCCCGACGACGTTATCAATGTTTAGAGACCGGTTTAGGACTCGCATGACATGCATGGAGTTTTGAGAAAATAGTTCGGGTTTTGACCTCATTTGCATTGTTATCAGGGATCTGATAACATGATTACAAGATGGGTTTATTGCACAGATAACACTGCCAATTAAATGATAAATTAACATAAACCAATATTCAAAACGGGACATTGAATATAACAACTTACAATACGTCTTTGTTCTCATATAAGTAATATCTGCTTTCAACTTTGCCAATACAAAACAAAACTAAATTGTTGGATAGTTTTAATTCGTAAACACTCGTAAGGTGGGATATCTTATAAAATCGTAATTCCTCGAAATGTGTTGGATGTCAAAGTTATTCCAGTTTATCCTCCTTGCCATCAATTTTCCCTGCAAAAAAAAAAGAGATATATATTTCATTCACGTGAGATGGACATACTGAAATGTGATAAGTACAACCGTAAATAGCCTATAAATACATGTACCTTACTCCTTAGAGTGTTTCAAAGTTTCACAGAACCATGTTGTTCACATGCCACAAACTTCGTACTGTACAGGAGAAGACAAAATTAACTTGCGACCTTTGCTGTTTCATACAGCAACAAAATATATTTATTATTTTAAGACACTCATGTAGGTTTATTTACCTAAACATTAAACGTTCCTTGGTCTCTAAGCTAAAGAAACAAAACATAAACTTCAATTTCATAAAATGATTAACTGACACGGTCACTTTCTTCTAAGGGAGTTGGATATTCAGCCTTTGTACGTGCAAGTCATAAATAGTCCTACAGGGCATTTGTTTTTAAAATCAGGGTAGGATCTAAGTAGACACCAATACACTGATTTTAAAGGATGTGTTATATTTGGGATCACATTATTTTGAAAAGAACTAATTGATGAGTGAAAGCAGTCTAAGTAAACCTAATCTCAATATTACCCGTTTCACTCAGATATTGAGTCTAGAAAGGTCTAGTAGAAGGTCGCATCTGTACTTTCTGCGACCTATGATCCTTCAACGTTATACGTGCGAAGGCAAACTATAGACCGATCCATTAAGCCCCGCCCCCTAGCAACCGTCCCTAGCAACCACAAACGTCGGACAAACATGCGGAAGTGACCGAGGTTTGCTTTGTCGACTCAGAGTAGTTTGTTGATGACTATGGCTAATTACAGATTTGTCATGCCTCAGAAAGGATTGAAATTATAAAATTACGGTCTACTGATAATGAAACTGAGGAATTTCGAACAAAATCCCTGTCAGAAATTATTTTACATACAGACAGACAGTATTTATTCAGTATTCAAGGCCATGGCCCATATTACAAAAATATTGCAATTTCATGTTCTGCTGGTAGTCTTGTTACAAAATGCAAAATCCAAGAATTGGACGAAACGAACGAAAGCCTACAGGGCTCAGAATGGATTTTTGAAATTTCTCCTTTAAAAGTGGTAATTACCACTTTTAAAATGGTAATTACCACTTTTTGGGGAAAATAGTTTTTTTAATTTTTTTCTTTTATAATTGGTAAATACCATTTTTTTTCTCGTAATTACCACTTTTGAAACTGGTAATTACCATACTTTTGGTTATTGGTTATTACCACTTTTAACTCGTAAATTCCACTTATAAATAAACTAGTGTCCAAAAGAAACGCTACCGCGTGTTTGCATCGACATAAAATTAAAACAAACCCATATAGGAATATCATTTTGGTTTTACTTTCAAGAGTGTCCTTTTTACACAATGTGTAAAAAGTTTCATTTTAATCAAGTCAGAATATACGTTAGGACAAGCCTGTAAAGTTGGGTGGGGTCCAATATTTGAAAAATCATTTAAGCACTGATCGCGAAAGCGTGGAGAAATGTCACAATACATGTTACAAAGTGAAGTTAGTAACTGGTATGTACACCATAAGAGTCTATACAGGCAAGAACACGTCTACGGACTGACGTCGTCAAACGTCTGATGATGTCTGCGGTGATCCGTTGCCATTCGTTGAGGGGGCATTGTTTAACATACTGGAGGTTGGCTTAACGCACAAGGAATGAGATAATCCCATAAATGTTCGATAGGGTTCATATCAGGTCGTGGCCCGTTGTGACTCTGCAAGAGAGAGAGAGAGCCCTTGGAAACGTCCTACAAGGGGCCTCACACGCCGACGTCGCCATAATCACCTTCGGAACTGCTCCATCACAGCAGCGTCAACAGTGGTTACAGCACTGGGAAACAGAATCAGTCGATAGGCCGTGTACCGGATACTGCGACAACATGGTGTCCGGCCACTCCAACCTACCGCGAAAGGTTCCTGACACCCGACAAACAGACTGATACCCAGGCGAGTTAGCAGGTGGCAGAGTCGCAACGGGGCACGACCTGATATGAACCCTATCGAACATTTATGGGATTATCGCGATCAGAATGTCAGAAGTCGCCTTGTACGTTAAGCCAACCTCCAGTATGTTAAACAATGCCCCCTCAACGAATGGCAACGGATCACCGCAGACGTCATCAGACGTTTGACGACGTCAGTCCGTAGACGTGTTCTTGCCTGTATAGACTCTTATGGTGTAGATACCCGTATTTGTTTTTATTTTATGTCGATGCAAACACGCGGTAGCGTTTCTTTTGGACACTAGTTTTTTCCCAAAAAGTGGTAATTACAAGAAAAAAAGTGGTAATTACCATTTTAAAAGTGGTTATTACCACTTTAAAAGAGAAATTTCGAAAATCCATTCTGAGCCCTGTAGGCTTTCTTAGAAACGTCCGTAAAATATCTGGAAGGTTTGAACAATTTGCATGAATTCTACTCTATACAGTCAAGGTTCTGAATTTATAACTATATAGGCTATTGTCCTAAAGCCTAAGCCTACAGGGCTCAGAATGGATTTGAAATTTCTCTTTTAAAAGTGGTAATTACCACTTTAAAATGGTAATTACCACTATTTTTTCTGGTAATTACCACTTTTGAAACTGGTAATTACCATATTTTTGGTTATTGGTTATTACAACTTTTAACTCGTAAATTCCACTTATAAATAAACTAGTGTCCAAAAAGAAACGCTACCGCGTATTTCTATATGGGTTTGTTTAAATTGTATGTCGATGCAAACACGAGGAAGCGTTTCTTTTGGACACTAGTTTATTTATAAGTGGAATTTACGAGTTAAAAGTGGTAATAACCAATAACAAAAAAATATGGTAACTACCAGTTTCAAAAGTGGTAATTACCAGAAAAAAATGATATTTACCAATTATAAAAGAAAGAAATTCAAAAAAACATTTTTCCCAAAAAGTGGTAATTACTAGAAAAAAGTGGTAATTACCATTTTAAAAGTGGATAATTACCACTTTTTAAAGAGAAATTTCAAACATCCATTGTGAGCCCTGTAGGCTTTCGTACTATTGAATGAAAGTTTACATATTTCTATTTTACGAGCCTGCAAAAGGAATTTAGCAACATTCACTATAACATTAACATTATTACAAGACATAAGTCTTACATAATCTTCCTTACTAGGTTTGATAAAATCATAATGATGAATATACTCTTTTCTTGCATCCTTGTAGAGTTCACAAACCATTAACAAGTGAAATTATTTAAACACAAGGAGAACGGCTCTCTACAGTCAGGAGGAAAACCAAGGGTCAACGATAAAATTCAACGTTCTTTTCTGTCAAACCCAGTGAATTTACCGATGATTTCATTGATTGATTGCATGTTTACCTTGCCTAAATTGTGGTTTGATACTTACATGTAATTTTTTAATGACACTAAGAAAATATTACCCCGAAGAAATCTCCCCATCCTGTCCTCAGGGTATAACGTATACGCTAACGCGTGTGGAGCGTTAGCGTATACGTTATACCCTGAGGACAGAATGAAATCTCCCAAGCTACGATACATATTCAGTCTATAAATAGCAACACAAGGGCCATACTGTACCGAGTCGACGTGATGTTCTTTAACAACTTTTTATATCGAAGTCAAATTTCTAACAATATTAAAATTACCCTCTAAAATGTGGTTGTCCAAGTTATTCCTGAATTTATCCCAGCAACAGTGTTTGAGCCTCAATAATTTTATCAATTTCAGGGACAGAGATGTAGATCTTCCTGTCAATTATCTTCCTTGAGTGTTCAGTCATCTGTTTCTTGCAGTTTAAAATATTTAAAAAAAAACAAAAAACAAATATTCTTTATGTTGCTGTACAGCACCATGGATACTCATCTACCGTGTAAAAATATCAATAATTAATATCGAACTGATTGATAATTTTTTATTTTGTTTTGGGAATGTTTGTATTAATGCAATATAATTTGATTCAATAACAAATCAAACAGACTTAATTTATTTCAATTACTAACATTAAAATCAGAATATTCAACAAATTGTAATTTCATAAATTATTCAAAAATCCAAAACATATTAAGGAGGTTGGATACAAAATATCGAGGTATTAAGAAATAGCTAAATTTGGTCTTATTTTGTTGAAAAATATGTCTTGAATCAAATTGTGTCATAAAAATACCATGTCACCACAGTTTTTGTTCGAAAAAGGGCCCATCCGTTAGGGCACCCAATGATGAAAATACAATAATTTAAAAACTCCTTTAAAAGATAACTTTGGAATATAATTGTTATTTAAATGTTTTTCTATTAAGCCATTGCAGTATGTAAGTAAACTAAGTCGGAAAAAGGGAACTTGAAACTAATATGAAGTAAAGACATGCAAATAACCTTTTTCTTTGTATGATTATTTTTGTAAAATATTATTCTTTTATGAAAAAAAAATCAATTTCTCGTATTAAGATTTTTTTGAAAATTATATATTTTATAGTTAATACACACTAGAATAAGATTAAAAAGAAAAAAAGATATGTCACCAGCGGATAACAGAGATATTCACATTCAATTAAGCCACATCAATGAAAATCAACATCCAGGGGAGATAACTCTTCATTGTCAACATTACCCTTTTTAGAATTTTTCATTAGTTTTTAAGGTTAATTAGTGAAATAAATTTTATCATAAAACAAATACTTATGTTCACAAATATAACATAGTCATTGTTTTTTGTTAAACTAAATCATTATTTAATTTTGTAGTTTTTTAATCTCACACTTGCAGTGAAAAATAAACAAAATAGCATAAACTTTAAAATAGCTCAATCTGATTATCTGACTGTTGCGGATGTGCAGAAACAAAGGTATCCAACCTCCTTAACAGTTAAAATAACCTACATGATACCCTAATTAATTAGCAAACAGGATTTTTAAATATACATTTTCATGTGAATGCATGATATCGATTTACTTAGATATGCTAAATCATTCCAGATAAACTTTGAAACTATTTTTTAAGAAATGATACATTTAAATAAAATGAAAACAATGATTTCACCTTTAGGTTCAAATTACTCTATTCAAAAAAAAATTAAATTGAATAAAGTCCATATGCCCTGCTGCTTTATTGTTCATAGCCCATTTTTTTTACATCTTTTATTTATGCAAGTTCTGTAGATGGTTTCCTCATTCACTTAAATCTGTGTTCTATCAGTCTGAAAAAAAACCCCTTTCTATTTATCATGAAAGTATTCATTAATCCCCTCTTTAAATGTAAAATAAACAAAATTAATGCATGGTCTGCACATTTTTATGAATAAACCATGATATGAACTTATGATAATGCAAAACAACCTATGCAGATCCAAAGTGTTCAAGATACCTATAGAAACCATTAACATATTCAAAGATTTGAATTTGAACATTTCAGTGTTTTCAAACTTATTTGACTTAAATGTCTAGTAAATTTCTCACCCAATACAATACAATACAATACAATACAATCATAACTATATTTGATTACTCATATCCATCTAAATACTTTTCAAAATGTTTAAGGTACTGGATGATTATTTTCTAATGTTTTAATTATCTTAAAGTAAGAAATTTTGTTTCACATCAACTTATGGATAAGATATTGGCTCTTCCCTGTCGTTCAAATATTTGAAAATTATCTGAAGATATTAGATGAGACATTTGAATAAATGTCCACATTTCATAAATCTCTTTATTTGGATAAAATTGCCTAGCTCTGACTTAATTTCAAACCCTGATATTGAGTGATAATATATATTATTTATAATCAATAATAACAACACTTCAACAAATTAATTTGGATATTAAATCATAAATTAATTTCATAAATCTTGATAAAATCATTATAATTATTGTGTTGATTATGATATATTTTTTTTTTTTATATATTTATTTATAGTGCCTTTTTCAAACCTGAAGGCGGCATTTTACCTTCACTTTTATACTTAATTTTCATTGTGATAAAGTCTAGAAATCATTTATTATTTGCAAATATTCCTTCGAGTCGTTTTTTAAATCTGTCTGTGGTTAACTTACCATGAAACGAATTTTTTCAACATCTTTTCATGTACTGAAAACAATTTCTTTCATGAAAATCAGACAAACAGATATAGGCCTACCGCAGACTGCAGCACATGTTTTTCAATGTAAACAAACAGAGAATCATGCCCTCACCTCACGAAAATTCGTGTGTACATCTCCGAAATTAATCAGATATGCCGTTGTTAATGAAGAATCCCGGAAGGTAGGACCCGTTTTTCAGTTGTTTACATTGTCATGGAATATATAACACTTTGAAGGACTCGTTACATTCGAAAAATGTATCGGCGACATTCCTTCCGTCAAGCAGACAGCCCTCCATATTACTTGTCAATGTCCGAGGAAGCGATCGCGGGGTAGGAGGTCAGAAATACGGCGCACCGATTGGTCGAAAGACTGAAGGGGCGGGGCCTAATGGATAGGTCTATTGCGGCTTGGTAAGATGAGTTCTGATTGGTCAAGTCGATATTCGGGCTGACGCGACCCTCTACTTGACCTTTCTAGATTTAATATCGGAGTGAAACGGGTAATATTGAGGCTAGGTTTACTTAGACTAGAGTGAAAGGCGCTTACTCTGCTCCTTGAGTTTGTGGAGGAGTCGGAGGAGGACGTCCCGAGAGAGATCACCCTCAAAAGCAGGGATGTTCCACTGGTGTCGGCTTGCAGTTCCCTCGACCACAATTTCCCTGCCCCCTTCTGAAAACAAACACGAAGTAAAGATTTGATACATTAAAATATATATAATTTTAAACGTAAACCGAAATAGAATGATTGGTCTTTTCCCATTTGCACTTTCACTTTACATTGTCCTTATCATGACATGATCAGATATATACATATGTACAAATACACATCACTTTTATTTTTCGACCGCCCGCTCCCTTGCAGAAGGCCTTAGGAGATGAGAAACACACAAACATACTCTAGTGCCATTTTGACCTTCAGGATCACTGTAATCAAATCTAATTCTGTGAAAATGTCTTACTTGTGACTATTGGAACTATGAAATTCACTCCACCGCCTTTGACTGAAAAAAAATATATTTCAAAGCAATTATACTCATATATATCATAGTTTTATAATTATCTTTTATCAATTATAAATGTATATTGTTAGTCACTGCAAACTTGAGAGAAACGAACAAAATTCCCCCTAAAAGGATTATCAGGATATTTCATCTAAAAAGCTCCACCAATCCTTTGACGTCCTCTTGGGATTTGCTTTTTGGATTGCCAAAGGTGCAAAGGAGGCAGTGCCCGTATGAGAGGAGCGATGTGCGTCTGCTTGCTATAAGATATGCCTTATGGCACTACGACGCAAATACTGAGGTGGCAGTGCCCGTATGAGAGGAGCGATGTGCGTCTGCTTGCTATAAGATATGCCTTATGGCACTACGACGCAAATACTGAGGTGGCAGTGCCCGTATGAGAGGAGCGGTGTGCGTCTACTTGCTATAAGATATACCTTATGGCAATACGAAGCTAATACTGAGGTGGCAGTGCCCGTATGAGAGGAGCGATGTGCGTCTGCTTGCTATAAGATATGCCTTATGGCACTACGACGCAAATACTGAGGTGGCAGTGCCCGGATGAGAGGAGCGGTGTGCGTCTACTTGCTATCAGATATACCTTATGGCAATACGACGCTAATACTGAGGTGGCAGTGCCCGTATGAAAGGAGCGATGTGCGTCTACTTGCTATAAGATATGCCTTATGGCAATACGACGCTAATACTGAGGTGGCAGTGCCCGTATGAGAGGAGCGATGTGCGTCTACTTGCTATAAGAAATACCTTATGGCAATACGAAGCTAATACTGAGGTGGCAGTGCCCGTATGAGAGGAGCGATGTGCGTCTACTTGCTATAAGATATACCTTATGGCAATACGACGCTAATACTGAGGTGGCAGTGCCCGTATGAGAGGAGCGATGTGCGTCTACTTGCTATAAGATATGCCTTATGGTAATACGAAGCTAATACTGAGGTGGCAGTGCCCGTATGAGAGGAGCGGTGTGCGTCTACTTGCTATAAGATATACCTTATGGCACTACGACGCAAATACTGAGGTGGCAGTGCCCGTATGAGAGGAGCGGTGTGCGTCTACTTGCTATAAGATATACCTTATGGCAATACGAAGCTAATACTGAGGTGGCAGTGCCCGTATGAGAGGAGCGATGTGCGTCTACTTGCTATAAGATATGCCTTATGGCAATACGACGCTAATACTGAGGTGGCAGTGCCCGTATGAGAGGAGCGATGTGCGTCTACTTGCTATAAGATATACCTTATGGCAATACGACGCTAATACTGAGGTGGCAGTGCCCGTATGAGAGGAGCGATGTGCGTCTACTTGCTATAAGATATGCCTTATGGTAATACGAAGCTAATACTGAGGTGGCAGTGCCCGTATGAGAGGAGCGGTGTGCGTCTACTTGCTATAAGATATGCCTTATGGTAATACGAAGCTAATACTGAGGTGGCAGTGCCCGTATGAGAGGAGCGATGTGCGTCTACTTGCTATAAGATATGCCTTATGGTAATACGAAGCTAATACTGAGGTGGCAGTGCCCGTATGAGAGGGGCGATGTGCGTCTACTTGCTATAAGATATACCTTATGGCAATACGACGCTAATACTGAGGTGGCAGTGCCCGTATGAGAGGGGCGATGTGCGTCTACTTGCTATAAGATATACCTTATGGCAATACGACGCTAATACTGAGGTGGCAGTGCCCGTATGAGAGGAGCGATGTGCGTCTACTTGCTATAAGATATGCCTTATGGCAATACGACGCTAATACTGAGGTGGCAGTGCCCGTATGAGAGGAGCGATGTGCGTCTACTTGCTATAAGATATGCCTTATGGTAATACGACGCTAATACTGAGGTGGCAGTGCCCGTATGAGAGGAGCGGTGTGCGTCTACTTGCTATAAGATATGCCTTATGGCAATACGACGCTAATACTGAGGTGGCAGTGCCCGTATGAGAGGAGCGATGTGCGTCTACTTGCTATAAGATATGCCTTATGGTAATACGAAGCTAATACTGAGGTGGCAGTGCCCGTATGAGAGGAGCGGTGTGCGTCTACTTGCTATAAGATATACCTTATGGCACTACGACGCAAATACTGAGGTGGCAGTGCCCGTATGAGAGGAGCGGTGTGCGTCTACTTGCTATAAGATATGCCTTATGGCAATACGACGCTAATACTGAGGTGGCAGTCCGGGAATTGATTGAGTTTCGCAGATGAAAATACCTTGTTCGAGCAGAATCTTGGTCTTAAGAATTAATTAACTGCTTCTAAGTGTGCCATGATAGTTGACATCAATAAAGTCATAGACCCAGTTCGTTTGCAGGGTAAACAAATTTTCATCAAATAGTTAATCACCTACAATGTATATGAAAATCACTTTTTCCCTGCTGTTAACAAGCAAGTAACTCGATCTTTATTGTAACCAAACAATCCATATATACATGCAAATGCAAAGACAGAAAACCACATATAAATGGCCTAAAATCGGTTCTTCAAGACAAATATGATGTCAGTAAACAGATTCTCTATACGGACTGTAGATATGAAAAATTCATTTCCTTTTGGTCCTCTTGCCACAGCCTTTTTACATAACTTATCTCTTATTGTTCTTTTGGTTTGCAATTTTGTCGCATTGGATTGAGAATGTATACCATGTTACTACCCATGTCAATGTGATATAATGTACTACATGTTGAATAACTATGTACACATACGGTACCCCAAACAAGAAATAAACTTCCGTCTTTTGTGTCTATGTGTGCATTCTACCAATTTTGTCAATATTGAAATTTAAACTGCATCGCCCCTGTCTAAAGTTAAGGTTCACTATGTCATTTCGAAAAACTATGGAATTGTGTGATCTGAAGGTTCAGCTTAGACCATTTGTAACACAGGAAATTTTCAATATTTGACAACGGTAATGCAGTCAAAATTCTCGTCAGAGGCTGTCCTTTCGATTGGTCAAATTCACCAGGCTGTTACAACATTTCAGTTACAATGCAGACTTTTTATAAGCAACATATCAAAACAGCAAAACAAATTATTGTAGGCATCAGAAGTTCTAATACTTTGTCATTGTCTATATCGACCTATATCATACAATCAGCATACATGCTGACGATTTCAAAATATGTTGATTCACATCTAGGAACATAATGCAATCGGGTCGAATCGATTTTTTGTGTGCAAAACTTTAGTTCATTTACGAAATTTTATACCAGAGTAGGATGAATATGAAAGGTAATAAAGAATGGATGGTACGTGATGGCAGATGATATTTGTGGAATTTGAGTTTGAGCGATTTTCCGTCCAAGAATCTATAGGGGAGAGATTATTGTTATCTGTAATGCCTTCCGCGTTATCTTTGTAATTCCCGTTTATTCCAGAGTTTGTCGCGACAAAAAAGTTGTCGTCAACAAACAAATTTTACATAGAAAGTTCATATTTTACATACTATTGAGTTACACTTTGTAAATTTTCAGGTTAAAAATTTTAATTTGGAATTTTTCCGACGTAATTTTTTTCCCAATGGAATTATTTTCAATTGAAATATTTTTCAAAGTTTTGACAATTTAATGTATTTTGAGTTGAAAATGTGGTTACTTTATTAAAGACTACAGTGTATGTAAATACTTGTAAATATTGACTACTGTCAATTGTCTGTTTACCTGCTGGAATGACATCCCGAAATTATGTTTCTTGCTTTCTCAAGGATTATAATTACTTCAATATGACTTTTGAACAACATTAAAGCTTCAAGATTTGCAAAACTGAGACAATGACTTAAGGGAGCTCAGAGCATTATCTTCTTTAACGTCACTGCCACCAAGACACCTCTCAATATTTTTTAAATTCTGTTTCAAAGTTTGTAACAATCAAAGCCATTAAGATCATAACTATGAAATATTCAAAACATATACTTTACGCCCGAAATCAGAGACTCGCCATCATTATCAAGCTTTAAAAGTGAACTTCTAAAGGATACCGACACATACAGCCATTTTGATTTAAATTACGGTACACGATCTTGTCAAATTTCACACTCTCGACTCAGGCTTGAATGCAGTGACCTAAATGCTCATAAATACGAAAGATTTATTTCTCAAACACCCGACTGCTCGTGCGGCTTCAATTATGAAGATTCACACCACTACTTCTTTTTATGTCCTCTTTACAGTGATACAAGGGAAAACATGTTCTTTTACAAAAATAGATATGATCTAAAGTCTGTTTTATTTGGAAACTCAAATTGTTCCCCATGCAGAAATAAGGAACTTTTAATCTCAGTACACTCTTTTATAGATTTAACAGGCAGATTTGATCATTGACCACTGAGATGATGGATGTTGTATCTATTTATAAATCATATTGGCATTTGTCCATCTTTTTTAGAATATTGTTCTTATCATTGTACGCATGCTATTTTGTAATTTCAATCTTGACTGTACTATTAATGGCTTGTGTAAAAAAAACTCTTATCAACTGTAAATTCACCATGTCACATTTGTCATACATGTATTCTGGAGCGGTATTCAGATAAGCTATTGCTTGTTTACCAATCCAGTTCTTCTAAGGAAATAAATATGTTTAAACCATATACTTTACTACGATGAAGAAGAAATGTCTTTGTTTCTACCCTTCATATATAAACTATGTTTTCACGGCAAGATACACTTACTTTTGGTCGAATGCACGGCAGCTGAATCAATCATTACTGAAAGGAACCAAAAATGTTCATGTTGGCTTTGGTTACGAGATTAAAAACAATGCGATTACATTATTAAACACATATTGTATTATGCAATGAATAAAACTGTAAATAAAAACATTCTTACTCTAAAAATAATTGTATGAAATAATCAGAATACTATAGGAGGATATCAGGGGATAGGTTGTAGCCTTACGCGGAGACATATACGCTGATGTAGCGGGATAAATAATCAGTTGATTTTTGATATTTTGATTTAAATCCAAGATAAATCGAGATCATCGAAAGTTGACCCCTTCATGAGTAGACGAGCCAATTCTACAAGTAGTAACAGTGTGTGTATTTTACACATTTGTAATGGTTGATCCTTTTTAATTTCTCGTCAAGTTACTAAATTGACTTTTAAACAAAACCCTTATTATATGATATCTGCACCAAGTTACATCAGCATATGAACAAACTTAAGGTGCACAGCTGTAGAAAGAAGGCGATTTTAAATGAACTGATTGGGGGCGAACGAAGATCGTTTTTATTTTTGTATTGCATAAATTATTTTGTGCCTTTTGGAGTTTTAGCATCTATTTAAATTCAACGTATTTTAACTTTCAACTTTGTCAATTCTAAGGATAGTTTCATTTCTATTACATAATTCCTAAACCACTTGGCCAATCATCACTTGATTGGGTAGTTTGTCTCCTCGAATCGTACAGGAGAAAACGAAACGTATTTGCATACACAATCGTATTATATGATGTACTTTATCCAGTAATTTTTCTGTATGGATATAACCTACTAGACACAAAAAGCATACGTAACAGAATAATATAAATGCATATATATGTTGTAAAATTTACACACACATTCACTCACAAGAGCATCATATGCCTACCACATAACGTAAACCCCTCTTTAAAAATTAACTTTCATGCAAAAACGACATCAATCAATATAAAAATTTAAGGACCCACTGAAAGACATGAACTTTTCGCTGGAACTCGAAGAAAGTCAGTGCACTGCTGCAGATCTATTTCTCGTTTACTTAAAAATGTTTTTAGAGATTTTTGAGAATTTCGAGAAGGGGGAAACATCAATCTTATTAAAATACGATCTATTTGCTACACTACGCTACGCATGTACGTAGTGAAGCAATTAAGATATCATTTCAATGAGATTGGGGGAAACATAGACATTTTATAATGAAATAATATCATATTCATTAAACAAAACCAGAAATCCTTAATATGGAAACAATTTACATTTTTTAAATAGTTTCTAATTTATATTGTTGCCCGATTGAAAAAAAACCTCACTTACCCTCAGCTTGAACTGTGTGTTTTGGCGACCCCATGAACGCTGAATAAAAGATAACCACTTTGCATACATATTTCTTAAAATTTTCAATTCTCTACAAACAAAATAACCAGATTATTTTATTTGTTTTGTTTTGATCGAATTAACCTTTTAAAATATTCCCTATTGATTATGCAAAAGATAGGACAAAATACATGCTTCCAAAATCACTTTACAGACAGACAGACAGACAGACAGAAATATTTTATTTAAGTGTCACAAGTCAGTTTCAATGGTATATAAAGCTTGATATATATGTACAGCATAAAAAACTGACGTCCAGCCATAAATTGGCTTATGAGACACTAAGCAAACTAAAACACTATATTTATCGTAAAAGCATATTATTAAACAATAACATAAAAAAAATGCTTATATAAAAGCGTTAAAATATATGAATTTATATATACACCCAAGATTGTATGAAATGGATGAAAAAATTGATATTGAATTTCTTTAAAACTATTTTCGACCTTTTGTATGGATCCTTGCCAGTCTGGTAAAAAAAATGACGTGATCAGAGGAATTAAATTGTAAAAATATTGACTTTATCGGGATTCGAACTCAACCCAACCCGTATACCTCTGTCAAGGTCTGACCGCATCCACCGTTTTCGCATGTTTCTTACGTCAGCTTTTCTCAAGGATTAGCTTTCGGTAATTCGAGCGTACCATTCGTTGTACATGGTCGCCGCTAAACGTTTGTTTAAAACAACAATGTGATTTGCTTATTGATGACTGAGTATTATTTGCGTTAACTGATTCCAGCAACATGGGATTAGGTAGGCTGCATACCAGACCTTGTTGAGGGGCAGCTCCTTGATATAAATTGTTCGATTCTCGGTAGCGTCATGTTTTAAAACTTTGATTTCCTGGACCACGGGCAATTTTTAACAGACCTGATCTTTCCAAAGCATATTTTGGGTTGGGAAAGACAAATCAGCATCATTGATGATGTTAATGGCTGAATACATGTACAAATTAATGCAGAACTACACAGTACTTATAATTTTTTACTTTTGTAGTGATCTTACGTACATTCACAGTAAAAGCCACTGTATTCTGGTGAACAAGCACAAAAAGAATGTACTTCGTCGTATGCAACACACGTTCCACCATTCTTGCAGCCTGAGTCGAAACAAGACTCTGAAACATATTAAATCAGAGATTACCTCAGTTCAAGGTGTTATCCCTAGTTACTTTAAGGAGGAAGATTCTGTAGATTTACAAATTATAAACGATTATCAAACCTTGTTCTGGTTCTGGGTCTTCTTCCTCTTCTTTTTCTTCTTCTTCTTCTTCTTCTTCTTCCAACCCTGTTTCTTCTCCTATTTCTTCTTCTTCCAATCCTGTTTCTTCCCCTGTTTCTTCTCCTGTTTCTTCTTCTTCCAATCCTGATTCTTCCCCTATTTCTTCTTCTTCTTTGGAATTGGAATAAAATAATTATGAAATTTAAAAATCTATAAAATCTAAGATGTTATCAATATAAATAACCCTTGTAGAGGTTAATTTGTTCACGCATTTTGCCTGTATTTTGGTTTAAAAACAAGAAAAATTGCCATTTTCACTATCCTACGGAAGCGTATTAGTGTCACGGTGAAAAAACATTTTAGAACTATCTCCTACGTAGGACTTAGTATCTCCTACGTAGGACTTAGTATCTCCTACGTAGGACATAGTATCTCCTACGTAGGACTAAGTATCTCCTATGGAGGAGATAGTATCTCCTACGTAGGACATAGTATCTCCTACGGAGGAGATAGTATCTCCTACGTAGGACATAGTATCTCCTACGTAGGACTTAGTATCTCCTACGTAGGACTTAGTATCTCCTACGGAGTAGATAATATCTCCTACGTAGGACTTAATTCGTATTAGATATTGCTCAATTTACAGGATTTTGTGTTTATTTGCTGGTGTATTAATTATTTCTATTTGATATGTTGATGTTAATATTACATAATATCAAATAATGAATGAAGTTATTGAAATTTTTGTTTAACGTTTGATGGTCATAAATGGGATATGTATAGTTTTGTTCTTACTGAATTGGGTCATTTAACAAATTATACCATATAATGTTGTATTGATATTTGTTAACATGTTGTTATTAACAGACAATTCGATTTGGAACAAACTCTTTAGGTCAATATGGTCGTAAACTGAACTAGATATTGTAACTAAGCATTATTGACTCATCGGGCCCCTTACTCGGCGAAGTTACGAAGCCACATCTTTACCCAAATTGTAAAAAAGATGAAAAGCAGAACTGTGATTCAAAGTTACCTTTATGTAAATTAACTGTCAAAAAAATCAATGATTCCCCCCAATATTGGATGAATCGATCTGATTGCATATCGATATCATCGCCACATATCTAAATCAGGTAAATTTAAACAATATTCTTAATTCTTCAATCTAGTTTATTAGCAAAAGTAACGATTTTGTTGTAAACTATTATTACTCATTTGTGATATATTTCCTTAGTATTTATAGCATAAATTGACCTTAGGCTTCTCCAAAATCATTTGGCCTTAACGAATTATACAAATTGCTTTGATTATAAAGATGTTAGATGGTTTTTTTGGTTTATTAAAATACTTTTTTTGTATTTATATGTGTACAACCTTCTGTTGTTTTTAAGGGCGGCCTTTAAATAAGCCTATAGCTTAATCCACAAACATAATTTCACCGTATGAAATAAAACGTTTCCGAACCAGGGCTAGACAATATCGAACCGCACATTGAGATATTTGCTGTTGTCCGTAAGATGTTTCTATCTAAGGAAACGCTTATCTATCTTTTATTCTTAACCGAGTTGTTCTGCTTTGAATCACATGTATATTTATATCAATATTCATAGATAATATAAGGCAAAAGTGTAGATGTCTTAGAGAATTGCGTCAACTTATGTGAATTCTCTTGCTGTAAACATTGCTATCTTTCTTAATATTGTTCTTATTCACAACAAGAAAAGCCTTTAAAAAGGCATGCTTGGTGCCACATAGGCAGATGAAGGAGATTGTGATTTGTCGAACAATTTGGGTGATAATATATACAACACTGGATAACAGCAGTAATAATAACACGAGTATTACTCAAAGTTAATTTCTATCAACACGAATTGCTGAAAGTTATGAATAATTTTTACATTCATCAACGATTGTTGGTATATTTCAAATCAAAACACACGAGGGTGATATTCTATTTATCATTCAAATTCACTCTTTTTGAGATCTCAGAGAAAAAATGTAAATCTCTGAACACAACAACACTAGATTTTCAAGACAGTGATGTGACAGTGACAGTTTATGATGTTATGGCATTGTGATGTTGTTACTTGAAGTAAAAGCACTGCATGGGTTGCCATGTAGCGTTGACAATGACAGGAAATTTTGCAAAACGTACTGCCAAAACCATATCTCCTTGTCATGCTGGTTAATTATTAACCGTAGTATTACAGATAATAAACAATATACTCTCCGATGATCTGACGGGATTTCAACCCAGCTCCGCTGAGCTAAGCCGCGGCCTTATAGTAACCGTATGGAACCAGCGATGTAGGTCATATTCTAAATATAGCACGAGTCAATTTCAGTAGCTCTGTTAATAAATACATGTTTTCAACGTAAACATTTAGTGACATCGTTAAGTATGACTTGTCACGTGGTCGTAAGTGATCTACCTATTAGTAAACATAAGTCTTTTTTCGATGTCACCATCGTTCTTACACAAACATTACTTTTAAATCGCCAGGCGAGCCCAGCGTGAAATTAAATCGCGTGGGTTATAAAAAAGTGGATTCTGCCATTATTGAATGCGAAATAATGCTCTTATATGGAACAAATGCAGACTCTTCATCAAATGAAGATGTTTTTGATTGAGTCTGTTAACATTTATCAGCGTCTTTAATAGAAAATATTGTTTCTCTTTTAACATGACATTTAAAGCGAAATCATATTCCACAGTTTAATGTGCCAAATATTTTGTATTACCCACATGGTGACGTAATGCATTTTTTGCTACAGCTCTGTTCATTGGTCTTTTGATTTGGATACAACACATGTGATTGGCGCGGCTTCCCTTTGAAAATATCAAGAGTAATATAGAGAGAATTCAGAAAAGTTTTAGGAGAATGAAATCATAATACTTGGTGCCCTTTGGGGCACCAAGCAATAATCACAACACGCATTCAAATACTAGAAGTAGTATTTAATGTATCATTTATGGTATTAAATGTAGGACTTATGTTGCATACGGTATTCAGTGGAATCAAACAGTATTTTCTTAGCGAAAGAACGCACAAAAAGTTAATATTCATGTCTCAAATATTCTTTAAAAAATTATGAGGAGTGAAGAAAAGGTACATTTGTATTTGTATTATTTGAAGCGTACAATAAGGCAGTCGCTGGCCCGCACATTAAAACAGATATGAAAACAGAAAACAGAAACCACAAAACTCAATCAAACTGATTTTCGTTTACAAATTAATCGTTACTTTTGCTTATAATTTAAGATTTAAGGATATTGTTGTCTGTTTTCTTTGCTACTGTCTAATGCGTTGCTTTGAAAAGGATTGAGATATTTGTCGATTATATATAAAACTTTAGCTGCATTTAAATCAAATAGATCGGATTGAGGCGACAATGGTTATCTTGACAAAAGTCTGTAACCTTTGAGACACATCTTGAATTGTCATATTTAAAAAAAATTGTTATTTCGACGAGTGAGTGGTCCTATGAAAAAGGAACTTGAATAACTAGTTTAGTTTTCGATCAGATTTGAAACGGTCTCCCTTTTGCTGATATATACAAAACTTAAGTTTGAAACAATACCTAAATTCCAACTAAAATAATATATTAATATCAACATATATTCATATAATATTACATGGAATAATTGTTTAACGACCCCTCTCGGTAAATAACAATATAACATAACGTTAACTGTTAGATACATAATCAATTTGTGACCAACAAATTTTAATACAGATGTTATCGATGATTCATTCGATATTTAAACTTTGAACATCATGTAATATTAACATCAACATACAAACAAGAAATAATAAAGACACAGGCAAACACAAAAAAAAACCATGATCAATTTCTGAAACAAATTATCTCCTACGTAGGAGATACTAAGTCCTACGTAGGAGATACTATGTCCTACGTAGGAGATACTATCTCCTACGTAGGAGAAACTAGGTCCTACGTAGGAGATACTAAGTCCTACGTAGGAGATACTATCTCCTACGTAGGAGATACTATCTCCTACGGAGGAGAAACTAGGTCCTACGTAGGAGATACTTAGTCCTACGTAGGAGATACTATCTCCTACGTAGGAGATACTTAGTCCTACGTAGGAGATACTATCTCCTACGTAGGAGATACTAAGTCCTACGTAGGAGATACTTAGTCCTACGTAGGAGATACTATCTCCTACGTAGGAGATACTAGGTCCTACGTAGGAGATACTCAGTCCTACGTAGGAGATACTAAGTCCTACGTAGGAGATACTTAGTCCTACGTAGGAGATACTATCTCCTACGTAGGAGATACTATCTCCTACGTAGGAGATACTTAGTCCTACGTAGGAGATAGTTCTAAAACAAAATTTCACCGTGACACTTATACGCTTCCGTACTTTCCTATCTTGTTTAGTTAAGGAGATTTTTTAACAGCGTTTTATGAAAGGCTTGTATTTCAAAGGCGTTAACAGATATAGCTCTGAAATTAAAAACTTAGTTCAGTTAGCTCTTGAATACATGAATTAACCCTGTTTCAGCCATGACTATCAATCGTAGATTAATCTATCTTGCATTTTATATGTTATCGTTTCTTTTGCCCCTGAGTGTATTTATGTTAAACAATATTCAAGTTGTATTGGTATTGAGTGGTGTTTCCTCATGTTTAGTTTGCTGTAAAAAGATAAATACTAAAACATTGAAGATTCGCATTGATGACGTTGTATGCTAGCTATTTATTATTATCTTAATGATTGTTCTCAATATTGCACTGTTGAATGAATGCAGTCTGCAGTCTTGATCTGACATACATTAAATCATCCGCGTTCAAAACTGTCCAAACCTGAGGCAAGTTAAAATAAAATGTTTATAGTAAAAATATCTTAGTCTTTTGGGTATAAAACGGTGTTTCTATCATTCTGAGTTTGCTGTAAAATGATAAACAACAAACCATTTAAGATTAGCCCTATTTAGCCCTTAAACAATATATTTTTGGTTTAGATTATTTTTCCTAGTATTGCACTGCAAAAGGAAAAGATAAAAAAAATAACTTACCATTTGGTTTGTCCAATGCATCTACATTGAATAGAAATAAATGATCATTACAAAGGCTTAACTTTATTTGTATTGTAATATGATTTACATTGTATGTCTGAACAACACAAAATATTCGTATCCTGAAATGAATGCTAAAGATGATAACAATTTGCAATCTCGAATTTCTAATTTGATGGAAGTGAGAATTTATTTTTAACTTAATCAATATACCATGGATTATAATTTCATTTTTAAAAACGTTCAACAAATTCTGACATACATTATCACAAAAACAGCAAACAAAATAAGTTCCGCATGAACTGGATTGGTTATGAAACAGCGAAACTAGACTTAATACAGAAACCTATAGTGTATTACCTAGCATTAAATTCCATAGGGTTCATAGGTGTATTAACGTTATAAAAGTATACGTTTGCAACATTATATATGTACATCAATATATTGTTTTATGCTATGTTATGTTCTATTCTACAACCAATAGATACAAATATACAATAAGACATTTTAAGCCGAGATAAGACTTTACCATAATGGATTTTTTAAAACAGATTTCAAGTCACATTTGCTTGCGACTATTTAAACTTATCTTCTTTTAGCGAAGAAACCTCATTAGGATGATTTACTCAAGAACAACCTTTACAATTGACCGCTGGTCTTATATAAGGGCCACATATGCCACGCCCTAACCTATTTTCATCTTCTTCTCCAGAACCATGAGGCCTTGAAAGCTAAAAGTTTGTGTACAGACTCCTTGGCTATTGAGGATTATAAATTGTAGCTTTGGTGGCCCTGTGACCCCTAATAAGGGCCACATATGCCACGCCCTAAAAACCTATTTTCTTCTTTTTCTCCAGAAACATAAGGCCTTGAAAGCTGAAACTTTGTGTACAGACTCCTTGACTAGTGAGGATGATGAAGTGTAGCTTTATAATAATAATAAAGGCAACAGGAACGTCCTTCAAAACTATTTTCATCTTCTCCTGAAGTATAAGGCCTAGAAAACTGAAACTTGTCGCCTATATACAGTGTTTAAAATATTGCCCGTCCGTCAGTCCTTGAACTGGCTACCTTTTGCCAGGACTGGTTACTTTTTGGTCAAGACTGGTTACTTTTCAATTTTTTTCTTAAATTTCCGAAAGGAATTGACCAACGAATTTTCAGGACAGGCCAGATTTCCAATCTATTTTATACACTACTATATACTTAATTTTATGATTGGTGACCCTGTGGCCTCTACAAAGGGGGAATCACATTGGCCACACTCTACATCATAGTTGATGATGAAGCCCATTGAGCTACAGAGCCAATGGCTCTATTTTTTGGTTGGTACAAAAAACTTTGACAAATAATTGTTCAAAAGGACATGGGATACTTCATGAATCAAACGAGTTTCACCTTGTGTCAAAAGAAACTGTCTTAGCAGATTTGTGTCCCTAAGTGTTTTCCTAGCAGTGTTTTTATTTTCCTGCATTGCAACTAGGGCATCAACATCCGCATCAGTTACTTCATTAAAGCGAGAGTTAGGTTGGACATTTGATTTCAAAGTAGTAGCTTCTACCCCCGACAACGAGGATGTTCTGGATGACACAGACGTCTGGTCACCTGGTGTAACTGTAGATCCAGAATTAACTAGTTTCAGACTTGTTTCCATTACTTCCAACTGCCAATCAATGCCATCAATGGAGCAAAGGTACAATCCATCCCCAAGGTAGGATATCACACTTCCTTGACCAATACCATCTATGATCACTTTGTCACCGTTCTGGAAGTCTACAATGGCAGCCATGTTTGTTTACTCCTCAGAGGGAAGGTGAAAGTAGTTCCAATAAGATTAACCAATCAGCAACTAGATGAAATTTGGTCAAAACGATATCTTCTAGGAGATATCGCTCGATCTTTCACAAGCGATATCTCCTTTGGAAGCCAGTATTGGATGATAAAAAAGTATTCGTTTGCAACATTATATATGTACATCAATATATTGTTTTATTCTATATGTTCTATTCTACAACCAATAGATACAAATATACAATAAGACATTTTAAGTCAAGATAAGACTTTACCATAATGGATTTTTTAAACAAATTTCAAGTCACATTTGCTTGCGGCTATTAAAACTTTTCTTCTTTTAGCGAAGAAACCTCATTAGGATGATTTCACTCAAGAACAACATTTACAACTGACCGCTGGTCATAGAAAAAAAAATCAACTGATCTTGTAGGTTACATTTGAAACTAAGAATTCTTAGCCTATCAAAATTACCTAAGGCTTAAAGCGATTCTTGAAATTAGTTTTCTAATAATTCAACGGCAAACGTAAATGAAAGGCAAGAAATTTTAAATAACTTACCATTAGGTGGCTCCACAACATCCCATTCATCTACATTGAAGGGAAATAACATAAACATGTCATAGGTTTACTTTTATTTTTATTGTTATATGATTTACATGGTATGTCTGCATAACACAAAATATTCGTATCTTGAAATGAATGCTAAAGGTGATTACAATTTGCAATCTCGAATCTCCCAAGTGAGAATTGATTTTTAACTTAATCAATATGCCATGGATTATAATTTCATTTTAAAAAACGTTCAACCAATTCTGATATACATTAGCACAACAACAGCAAACAAATAAAGATCTGCATGAACTGGATTGGTTATGAAACAGCGAACTAGACTTCACAAAGAAACATACCGAGCATCTAATTCCATAGGGTTCACCATATTTGTGATAAACAGTCATCCTATCCTTCACTACTTATCTACTTCTGTATAGCCATCAATGCCTGTCTTTAAACTGTTTGTGCACAGACACGGTTATAACCTTTGAAATATAGATATTTCTTGTTCAGAGTATCTCACAGTGTTGCCCTAATATATACATATTTCACTGTGGAATCTGTAAACTTCAAGTTCTTGAATTGTCGACATCGCACTAATGAGTAATGACGTTCTGTGGCGACTACCAGCCGTAATTACTTTGTTTCAATGATATTTCCAAATATTGGAAATGCCGAAATTACGTAAAAGAGTGAGAGGAATAGAAAATATAAAGAAAAGCACACTTACTTTTGGTATCCAATCCATCTATATTTTAATAGAAATAACATAATAATGTTATTTGTTAAACTTCATGCTATTTGTATTTGATACACAGAATACTATATATTAACCATAAGATGAAAAAAAATTATTGTGAGCAAAATGATACAAAATAAATCTATGAACAAATACAATGATAGTATAAAATATTCCACTGCTGAACGAATGTCATGAATGTAAGCCAATAAAAACATATTTACAATGAAACTTTTTAAAAAGTTCAGTTAAATGAAATTATATTTTATAATTTTAAAACGCATTTTACTGGCAGTCATTTTATTTGATTAAAGAATAACTAAGTTGTTAAAACCGTACAATACTGCACAGTAGTATGTACGTTATAGATGTAGATGAATGGAAAAGATACGGAAAAATCTAACCTGAAGGTTGGTCCACTTCAGCTGCATTTGATTAGAAAAAAAACCATCATTACAAAGGTTTACCTTCATTTAACTTGTTAATTTACTCACATGGTTAGCCTACAGATAAAAAGCTCTATATGTAAGGTTATGTGTAATAGTATGCGTAATGATGTAGATGAATGGAAAATATACGGGAAAATAACTTACCTAAAGGTTGGTCCACTTCAGCTGCATTTGAATAGGGGAAAAAAACATTATAATTACATAGGTTTACCTTCATTCAACTTGTTAATTTACTCACATGGTTAGTCTAACTAAAAAAATATGTTTTAATTAAGCATTGTTATAGAATTTGTCAATCATATTCTGATGAGCAGCGGTCTGCGGTCTTATCATGAATTCTTCAGTTTGATTACAAATGTGAGCAATTTATATTCTTGCATTTGTTTCCTTATCAGGAAAGAGTACTGAACAAAAAAGACCTAAGATTTTATGATGTGAAAATATTTTGGAGTTGGTTCAAAGATCTTAAAAGGCTCATCATAACCTGCTGAGGTTTTGGAAACGTTATGGACTAATTCTCACTATACAAACCTCCGAATAATAATGGATTTTTTAAACATATTTCAGGTCACATTTGCTTGCAGCTATTAAAACTTTTTTCTTTTAGCGAAGAACCCTCATTAGGATTATTTCACCCAAGATCAAACTTAACAGCTGACCGCTGGTCTTAGAAGAAAAAACAATTGATTTTGTAGGTTACATTTGAAACTAAGAATTCTTAGCTTATCAAAATTACCTAAGGCTTAAGGCGATTCTTGAAATTAGTTTTCTAATAATTCAACGGCAAACGTAAATGAAAGGCAAGAAATTTTAAATAACTTACCATTAGGTGGCTCCACAACATCCCATTCATCTACATTGAAGGGAAATAACATAATCATGTCATAGGTTTACTTTTATTTTTATTGTTATATGATTTACATGGTATGTCTGCATAACACAAAATATTCGTATATTGAAATGAATGCTAAAGGTGATTACAATTTGCAATCTCGAATCTCCCAAGTGAGAATTGATTTTTAACTTAATCAATATGCCATGGATTATAATTTCATTTTAAAAAACGTTCAACCAATTCTGATATACATTATCACAACAACAGCAAACAAATAAAGATCCGCATGAACTGGATTGGTTATGAAACAGCGAACTAGACTTCACAAAGAAACATACCGAGCATCTAATTCCATAGGGTTCACCATATTTGTGATAAACAGTCATCCTATCCTTCAATACTTATCTACTTCTGTATAGCCTTCAATGCCTGTCTTTAAACTGTTTGTGCACAGACACGGTTATAACCTTTGAAATATAGATATTTCTTGTTCAGAGTATCTCACAGTGTTGCCCTAATATATACATATTTCACCGTGGAATCTCTATACTTCAAGTCCTTGAATTGTCGACATCGCACTAATGAGTAATGACGTTCTGTGGCGACTTACACTTACTTTTGGTAACCCATCCATCTATATTTTAATAGATATAACATAATAATATTATTTGTTGAACTTCATGCTATTTGTATTTGATACACAGAATACTATATATTAATCATAAGATGAGATATTGATTGTGAGCAAAATGATACAAAAATAAACAAATACATGGTTTGTTCAATGATAGTTACAAATAATGAAAGAATGTGCAAAAAGTTGTGACCATTGAAATAAAGATATTTCTAGTTCCGAGTATCGAAGAATGTTGTCCTAATATATACATATTTCTCTGTGGAATTTATACACTTTAAAGGGGCAGTAGCACGTTTTTAGGGGGAATATAAGATGATGCCAGGAACATGAAAATTAATGGTTCCAATTGAAAGACAATGCATTTAAACAGTAATACATCAAATATATAATGTAAAGTTTAGCCATTCGATTCCTTTTTCTTACACAAAATGAATCAAAGGTGTTCACACTAAATGGCCGCCAATGGATTTTATTTGAATCTTCAGACTTTGTCCTCTGACTATGGATGATTGGTTTATGTAATGAGATTTTTGACACTGTCAAAATAATATATTAAGCATAAACGTACATTAATCAGTGAAAATTTTAAAATATAAAATTATCCAAAAAAAAGCTACTACTAAATTGTCGCACTAATGAGTAATGACGTTCTGTGCGACTACTAGCCGTAATGACAGTAGTTTGTACTTTGTTTCAATGATAATTCCAAATATTGGAAATGCTGAAAGTACGTAAAATATTGAGAAGAATAGAAAATATAAAGAAAAATACTTACAATTGATATCCCATTCATCTATAATTCAATAGAAATAACATACTAATATAATTTGTTTACCTTAATGCTAATGTATTGTGTACACAGAATACTATATATTAATCATTAGATGAGAAATTGATTGACAGCAAAATAACAAAAAGGAATCCATGAGCATATGTATGATGTGTTTCAATGATAGTATAACACTGCTGAAAGAATGTCATGAATTTAAGCCAATAAATACAAAATATGCAATGAAACGTTTAAGCCAAAGGTAGAGTTCAGTTTAATGAAATAATTTTTTTATTTGATTAAAGAATAATTAAGGAGTTAAAACCTCACAAGGGTGTTTTTAATTATGAACAACTCTGAAAAGTTTGAAGAATGTGGTCAAAGAAATACATTCAGTAGTAAGAAGGTTGTCATTGAAACATGTTCCTAAGTCTTGCGAAAAATTCTTAGCATTTTAGTGAAATCAGGTTCAGAACTATGTGAACCGCAAGTTGAAAGCATGGTTTTACAAATACAAATACAAAAATGATATGTTTATATTAAACAATGTTTAAGTCTTACTACGGATACCGTTTTCGATCGTATTTATTTTGCTGAAAATGATAAGAAACGATGTAATTACGCCTTATGGTAGATATTGTTGATTTCAATGATCTTCAAAATATTGCACAGTGGTATATACGTAATAGATGCAGATGAATGGAAAAGATACGGGAAAGGTTAGAAAACTTCAGCTGCATTTGAATAGAAAAGAACATCATCATTACATAGGTTACCTTCATTTCAACTTGTTAACTTACACACATGGTTTGCCTACAGACAAAGGATAACTTTCCTTCGGAACATGTGATATAACACTAACATCATTCTGATAAGTTTAACTTATTTGATGTTTTCTTTAACATAATTATGAACTTTGTATTGTAACACGACTTCCTTAAGTACTTGTTCAGTTAAGGATAACATACAAGTAACCGTCCATTCGTGAAACAGAATTTACGAGCCGCGAAGCGGCGAGTTCATTGTTTTTCTCGAATGGACGGTTACGCGTATGTTATGTGACTTAAAATACAGCCTAGGTATAACAATATTTTAGTACAACATTCAGCTTTGGTTTGTGTGATAAACACTCCAGTTTAATTGCACAACTTACAATAACACAAGATACATGGTTCAATAAAATATTCCCTTAAACCCCTTGAGATGCCCAAATTGTTAATGCATGTGTAAACTGTTTAAACTGTGTATGCGTCAGAACCACCGTGCCGGGACATTCTGAATGCACGTGCGATCCAACTATTTAGCCAGTACATTCTTAATACACGCACAAATGGTTCTAAACGAAACGATCTGACATTATGCCCGGTCATTTGGTTCTCGGAGGGACAAAAGGTTCGAGTGATCTCAATTTGAAGGCATTTCATCAGACGATGTTATTGTTCACAAGCCACAAAGTTAGCGAAGAAACGTTTTCATGCATTTGTACGACCAAGGCTAAATAATTTCATCGAATAAAGACCAAATCTTATCTCAGGGTCAAAGTGAATTTGAAGGAAGCAACGGACGGTTTGCTTTGCAAACAAGTGAAACCAAAATGACCTTTAGAAGATGGGAGGTTTTGTTTCTATACACTATACTGATGGTAAACATTATATGTTTATTTGCTAAAGGTGAATACTTTATGTTACAAGAAAGTGATTGTTTCTATTTTCGTTTTCCATTTTATATATAATAAGTTTTTCAACATGTATTTAGGATTGAACTACATGAATGGTGTTTATGGTTGGTAAATTGTCAATCAAACTCAACAAGGTTAGTGCAGAGCTGACAAACGTTTTCTGAACAAGAGTTGATGTCAATTTTGTTTGTTTTTTTTACAGATTATCCCAGACTGCTAAAACGGATACACTGGACTGTTTAAAATCTGCCAAACTGGGCCCAAATTAGAAACACTGTATACGCGATTTCATGCAATACGGATTAGCTGAGGAAAATCACCGCGAAAGGATACATTATTCGGACCGCCTCAACATTAAATTGTTCTGATTCTCCCAATATTCGCGCGCTACTCAATTTTTACTGTTCTTGTTGTCATTTTCTACCTTGCGCATTCCCGCAAATGCCACAAATTATTTTCTATATGCTTACGCCGTTGGTTTTAAACTAAATTTGCGTGCGTTGATTAACAATGAATCCCGAAACAGTTTGTAGATGTACAAATAAGAAATAAACGATACTTATAAAACAGATTGCATATTAATGAAACAGTTTTTAATGCACAAATAGAAAATATAGCTTGAAAAAACATATTGCATATGTAAAAATAGAAAATATAGCATATCAATAAAACAGTTTGTAGATGAACAAATAGGAAATATGACAGAATAATAAAACAGATAGATAAATAAGAAAGAGGAAGAAACTACATACCTACAGATTGGTCCCAAAAAACATAGGTTTACCTCCATTTATCGTATAATTGTATACATGCGGTTAGCCTACAGGGGATATAATATGCAGTAATTGAAATGAATGAATGTATTATTGGCTAAGAAAATTAATGTTAGCTTAATAAGTTAACGTTAGATATAATAATTTGATTGAAGGAAAGTTTCAAATCTTACACTTACGCTTATGTATAGGAAAGATAAAGAAAAGAATAACTTACCTTCAGCTGATTAGAAATAACACCACCATCATTGATATAAGTTAAACTTAGTTGATATTTTAATCTCTGACACATGATGAATTTCTTTTAAAATAATGTAACATATGAAGCATTTTGCATTTGGCCAGTAGCACGATTTCAGGAGGAATATAAGGTGATGTCTTGAAAATGAAATTACATGATTCCAATTGAAAGACAATGTATGCAAACCAAATGAAGCAGTAATATATCAAACATATAATGTAAAGTTCAGCCATGCAATTCCCTTTTCTTTCACAAAATGAATAAAGGTGTTCACATAATAATGACAGCCAATGGATTTTATGCGAAACCTCATAATTTGTTCTCTAACTATAGATGATTGGTTTGTGTAATGAGATTTTTGACACTATCAAAATAATACATGCAATGTTAACGTACAATTATCAGTAAAAAAATAAAATATATTTTTTTCAAAAAACGTGCTACTGCCCCTTTAACGCCTGTGAGACGATATTAAAAGTCAATGTGATGATGAAGCAGTAATCGGAAGATTCGTGAAAGGCTGGTTGTGGACTGTAGTCGTTTTATAGATTTAGTAATTCCTTTGGTTGCGTTGAAAATGTATGAGAATATTAAACATAATGAAGACGACCAATTGGGAATCATAACGAAATAATATGCCCACATGGTAAACATTGGAATAATACTAAAACAGATTGTCGATGCACAAATAGAAAGTACATGAGAAAATTAAGACAAATAGGAAATATAGCACATTAGTTAAACAGATGCAGATGGTAGATGCACAAGTAGAACATAAAGTAGAATAAAGGATCAAATTGAAGATGCAAAAACATGAAATTATCCATATATCAATAAAACAAATTGTAGATGCACAAGTAGAAAATAAAGCAGAATAAATTAACAGATTCAAATATATATATAATTAACCCTATTTTAATAAAACAAATTGCAGAAGCCCAGGCAGGAAATATAGGAAATATCGCAAATAGAAATCATCATCTTTATCTCAAAAAAAATATGTGAACTGACCTTTTTCTTTATCGGTTGACTTAATAAAACATAAAATTTATTTATTCATAATGATATATCTTACAATATAAACAACACAAATGTTTTGAAAGTTTTTCAGACAAGAAAATTCAAATATTCAACCAAAATTAGCCGTTTTACCTGTTAAATTGTTCACCGCTCTTCCATTGTTTATTATTTGCAGATCATCTATAGCTTGCACGTAAACACAATCTAAATTATACTATATACTGAGCCATTTTCAAAATGAATTTTTGAAAAGAAAAATATAATATTGATAGTGTAAATTTACAAATTTGGCCCTAGAAAATAAAAGCTTACCCGTTGATGGTGATGAATATTGTTCCCAAGGGAGGGAACCAGCAAGACAACCACCACTGTGATCACCGCTAAATTCATCTTTGAACTGCTTGTGAAAAACATGGTCTTGCTCCTGTATGAAGAATCATCTGTTACACTTATAATTATTACAGTTTATGCGTCAATAAATCTGTCCTCGGAAATTATGTTTATGAGATATTATTTAGAAAATCGGTAAAAGTAATTACGGCTTGAATTTTGCAATTTCATCTATAACTGAAGTCAATTAAAAGTTAATTTAAAAAGAAATTAATATTATTTTGTGTCGAGTGTTCATTTTTGACTATAACTCTAGAATTGTTTCAAAAAAAGATCAAAAGCGCCGCCCGTCTTTTTCAAAAATAGAATTAGTGTAGGCCTATACCTATAACTATCACATGTTTTGCAATGTAAGTTAAGTTTTGCCCTGAAACCTATAGTTCCTATAGTACCAGACCGAAGACGTTTCAATGGAACAGGGCAATGTTCAATTTGATTTGTAACTCGTTTCGGATAGCTTTACTGCAAAATAAAAATGCAATTTTTAAATAACACTGATAATCCTAGACCAGGGCCCTGAATAGTGACGTCATAGCACAATTGTTATTGGTGTCATGGGCCACTGTTTCGTGAAATCACTAAAAAGAATACTTTATTGCTAAATAACGGTCGGACGGCGCCTTTGATCTTTACGGAAACAATACTGGAATCCGCAATGAAGTCTTCTTTGCATGACGTCAGGACACAATGGTTCATTACGTAAATAACGATAGTGCTGCGACATCACTAGTCATGGCCTGATTAAAGGGTTTTTTATCCTTGGCCGAAAATTTTATTTGCAAAGTTTGTTTAATTCTTTTTTTAGTAAAAATAACTTGTTTTAACTATTATAGTTAAGGGCAAAACTATACTTTATAGACAAAAACATGTATGATGGTTAGGGCTACTCTATTTCTTAAATCATAGGTTAAAATCATTGTGTCAAATGTCAAATTCATCATATTTACTTGATGATAATCGAAAACCAGGAATATAAATGTTGCGAAGTCGGTATTCTACGTTCTAACAAAAGGAACACCATTAAAGGAATCATATCTGACTTTGTATTTGCTGTAAATACATTCTATAACTTAGATTTGAATCTTTGATGTCCGATTTTGTCGTGATGTCACTACTCTAACAGATCTGCTTTATTGTAATTGTATTGAACTGATAAGAGATAAAAATAGAGCAATAGGCTTCATATCAATTTTGCTGTTGGGTGTGACAAATGTGGTTCCGACCTTAGTAGGAGCAACAGGGTCACCATAAGTACAATTTAGAATCCTCCATATCTAAGTTAGGAGTCTATAGACAAGGTTTCAGAATTCTAGGCCTTAAGTTTCTGGAGAAAAAGATGAAAAAAGGTTTTAAGGGTGTGGCCCCTGAGGCTTTGAATCAGGAAGTCCGTGGTTCGAGTCCCGCCAGGGGCTCGGCAACTTTGTCTCCAGTAGAGAACTGTTCTACACGCAGTCAGGTTTGGGTGCAATGCTACACTGAATTTCAGCGTAGTACAACCCATTGTCCGCTAGTTAGTTTCTAGTTTCTAGTTTCTAGTTTCACCGCAATGCATAGCCACGGTTGTGTTGCGGGCATTCTCCCTGCAATAATATCAGCAGCCACGATATCAGTGAGATGCTCTTGAAAGCGGCGATAAATCCCACATCACCTCACCTCACCTCACCTCGCATATAAATCTCGAAACATCTGTGACACAATTTCATTCATGATTAAAATTCGATATCAGTGTACATGTTCCATGACGTTTAATTATTCCCTGGGTAATATATGTGTCTATGATCTTGCGGACTAACAATTATTCTTCACGTTTATTTTATAGGTCAAAAGATAGATTTAATGTTTGAAAAGAAAACAAATCATATTTTCGAAAAGCGTTTTGTTTCCTCTGTCTCTAATGCCAAAGGTAAATATTGAAATAGGAACACCTAAAAACATTGTTTATTCATTTTTGTGACGATTGTGTGTGTGCATGGTAATGTGTGTTTGTGCTTTCGGGACAGTTATTTGGCTAAATATCTGTTAAATGACATGTTCACTGAAACAAATTCCAACAACTGACGTATTCATTCAATAATGACAATTCCGTCTTTGAACAGTTTTTAACAAGAGCCATTTTGCGGAGCGGCCAAAGTCCGCGGTATTTATATATATTGTATAACATATCAAAGGCAAAAGGCAAGACTTATCAATTCAAATTTATTTCTAGGAAAACGATGCGCCTCCAGCGCAATTTCGCAGAAACTCGATGTCTTTAAACAGCAACCTCCATGAGTTGCTGCAGTTAAATATGCCAAAGATTATATATGGTGTTATGAGGAGTGATAGTGTTTATATACATTGGGCGCATGATCTCGGCTTCTGTTCATATACAAATTTATTTCATCGGAAATCAGTATGTTTGGCAAAATGTGATGAATACATATATGTGAGCTGTTTTAATCTACGTCACTTAATATGGCATTATGGTTCATTTTAGCCTAACGACATGACAAACAAAAAGAGGAACTGTGCGCCTCCTTCGAATTTCATAGAACGACTGTGCAACCGATTAGCACTAGAATTATCATGCATGAACAGTCACATCCTACACCATCTTAAGCTATATGCTGTGATACTCTTCAAATTTCAGTCCTGAATATTTAAAAACAAACAAAAGTATGAGTTGAGGGCTGGAATTTAAAGACACTGGCTCTTGCTTCGACATGGCTGAGCTCTTCCATCCCATTACCCACTTGTAGAAAGGTTGAACAGGACTGGTCATGCTCTTGTATAAGTTTGCACCTTTTAGAATTCCGTAGCCGAATCAAGGGGGAACACAAAAGTTCAAGCTCTCCTTATAACAATCGTTTATAGAATCAAGGTCGTGTGCTACCTGAGCCCATACATTCTCGATTATCCAGAGTTTACGTTCCGAAAATATCTTCACTAACCTCTGGAACCAATATGGGCTCAATGCGATTCATAAATTACCTCCCCTTAGTTGCATGACCGTCTAGTTTCAAAGTTTCAAAGTAACACAATGTGTAACGGACAGACAGCGTCCATTTCGATAGCACTCAGCAACAAGTCCAGTGTCTTAGGGCAAAGACTCGTTTTCAAGTAAAACATTCATTTACATTCAAGCAGTGCTCCAGATAAGCTGCGTATCTGCGTATTTTACGCACTAAAATCGTTAAAAACGTAACTGATAGGAAAACTGAGAGTACAGATACGCAGACATTTTCCTTAAAACCCAAAAGAATCACAATACCATGCGTACTGTACGCAATAGTTTGTAAAGTCTTGCGTACTGACGCATAAATTTAAGTTGCGGGGTATCCGGGTGAGTAAGGAGTTTATAAAACTGATTTCAACATGTTTAATGTACATTTAAGATAATAACACAGTTATCTTGGTAGAAAATAACCCAATCGTGAAGAATTGTGAGTGTACAATCTAATTCTTAAACAAAAATACCCAATTGCCAGAAACCTGAGGAGTACAATTTCACTCAGTACTCTCTTAAAATCAAGTTTACTCAATTGTTTTCAAAACGGGGAGTAAATACTCAATAGGTCAAAAAATTATCTGGAGCCCTGCATTGCATGGCCTCAGTAACCGTACAGTGTCTGGGGCTAAAGAATCGTTTTCAAGTAAAACATTCATGTAAATTGCCACCTGCATGGTGTTTACGCTTTAGAGACGGGAAGGTTACAGTGACTTCACAGGATGATTGATGACCTGTAGGTGGCAGACCGTCTCGCATAGCCCGGGGCTAATCTTCATGTCACAAGGTGTCATCGCGGCCTCTTAGTGAACCTCAGACCGAAAACATTACAGTGAGTGTACAACCCATATGCAAACGTTTACTTTAATATAGATTTATATATGTTACATATATTTGGTTAACAAAAAAACTTCACACAGTCGATTTTGGATGCAAATGAATATGATGCCCGAATGTGGTTAAATCTTTGACTTAAAATGCATGAAGGGAATTATTAACCAGTATATTCGTCATAAGTAATTGCCAACCATCTGACATATTTCCTTATTACGCCTGGCTGCACATCGTTTTTCCTTATGTGAATATATTTTACGTCGAATTGTCAAAAATAATTTTGTGAACAGATACTTACTAAGGATTGTTTTCATTGATGTCAGAGTCCGACGATCAGAGATATCTATCTCAAACAGTGTTCATAGCGATCAACCATCAACCATCAACGATTGCTCTGTTCACGGATATAAACTATCAACGATTGCTTTGTTCACGGATATAAACCATCAACGATTGGTTTGTTCACGGATATAAACTATCAACGATTGCTTTGTTCACGGATATAGACCATCAACGATTGGTTTGTTCACGGACAAAAACTATCAACGATTGCTTTGTTCACGGATATAAACCATCAACGATTGCTTTGTTCAAGGATATAAACTATCAACGATTGGTTTGTTCACGGATATAAACCATCAACGATTGCTTTGTTCACGGACATAAACTATCAACGATTGCTTTGTTCACGAATATAAACTATCAACGATTGCTTTGTTCACGAATATAAACTATCAACGATTGCTTTGTTCACGGATATAAACTATCAACGATTGCTTTGTTCACGGACATAAACCATCAACAATTGCTTTGTTCACGAATATAAACTATCAACGATTGGTTTGTTCACGAATATAAACTATCAACGATTGCTTTGTTCACGGATATAAACTATCAACGATTGCTTTGTTCACGAATATAAACTATCAACGATTGCTTTGTTCACGGATATAAACTATCAACGATTGCTTTGTTCACGGACATAAACCATCAACAATTGCTTTGTTCACGGATATAAACTATCAACGATTGCTTTGTTCACGAATATAAACTATCAACGATTGCTTTGTTCACGAATATAAACTATATATCAACGATTGCTTTGTTGACAGATATCAGCCATCAGCGATTGAATTATTGTAATTGATATTCATTATCAATGAAAACTGTGTTTTTTTAAATCCATCTTCAACAACTTCGGTGTTGATAATATTTAACTTCAACATTTACTGTGGCTAAAGATATCAACCGTCAGTTATAAGTTTGTTCACTTATATCGATGTTTGATGATAAATGTGAACTGATAGTCATCACAAGTCTCACAGTGTTCACAGATATCAACTATCAACGATTGCTTTGTTCACGGAAAACCACTTTTCAAGTCTCACTTTGTTCACAGATATCAACTATCAACGATTATTTTGTTCACGGATATCAGATCAATGAATATTATGTTTTTCGAAATTCATATTCAATAACTTCAGTGTTATAATATTCATCATCAGCATTTACTTTTCCCTACAGATATATACCAACTGTCAGCGATAACTTTCTTCTCTGATATCAATCTTTGATGCTAACTGTGTAATTCTTCTTCAACGTCTACAACAACAACAACCTTTATTGATTACTTTGTACGAGGATATCTATCCCGGACTATCACTGTGGTAAGTAATATCTATCATGTCTATTTTCTCCTTAAATTGATATAACAAGTTGATAGTTAACAATCAGGACACTTGAGATCTGAGCAAACGGATGAGAGGATTTTATCTAATGAAATTTTGATTCAAATAATTAGTTAAAATGACAATAATGTCCATTGTGACGTAGCCTATGATATATAAAGATTATTAACCTAGACCCGAGTAATTGTGTCATATGACTCTTACGAATTGTGGGTGAGTGTGCCCGAGCGAGAGCGAAGATTACACATAGATTTGAACGAGTTTCGTAAAAGTCACATGACACACTTCCGGGGATAAAACTTTCTTTATTACCGATACAATCCCATTTTATCATCTAAGAAATGTCCAGAAACCGGGCCGTTTCCTTTGACGGCTTGCTAAAGTAAGGCCACGAACAGTGGTTTTATGACATCACAAGCGAAAATATACGGGTCAACGAGCTACAACAATTGTTCAAGTGCTAGGTAGACGTGTTATGTGCACATGTGCTCATATTGAACACACGCCACTACTTATATTTAACCCTATGTGTAATAAGCAACACTTGGTATATTGATGAGGCGTGGATATGTAGACATGATGATGACAGATGGTGGCTTACGGTTGGGGAAACACGTCTGCATCAGTACGCACATCAACAGGACTACCATTACCAGCTGTAGGAAGTTCATCGTTATAGCAGTTGGAGATGTGAGTGTTAACATTCAGGTGCAGAAAGGAGTTGTTCTATAATCTGCTTGTAAGTACAACAGCTTGGCATCCGTTAGAGCCGTTTATTAGCAGGTCTTTGTACATGAGTTTGGATAGGTCATATGTTGTGACACTGCTTGGAGTTGGTTAAGTATTTAGCAAGTTCTCTGTTGAAGAGTTTTTCAAGAACTTCAGATTCGAAAATGAAGCGTGTTTTAACAATGATAATCATCTGAAACTTATTTTTAAGTCGTTGGTTTTACATGTCTTGACTACAAGAAGACTTATGGTGGCCGGCCTCCATGACATACCGTTAATCAAAGATAACTCTGACCTTTTCTCGCGTAAGAGCGATTTTATTTTGACGTACGCTTCGTTCATGACTTGGGGTCATTACTTACATTCTACCACATACCCCCCCCCCCCCCCCCCCCCATCCCCCAAAGCCCCCCCCCCCCCCACCCCGCCACTGGATGTCGTTGGGTGGTCGATATTTAATCAGTAACTTTTGTGTTGAGAACATCTGCAATATCTTGACCGTTATCGTAAATTATATATCATCAGAGACAATCGACGGGTAACAAGATTTGGGAGAATTCATTTTGATGTAGCTTTAAACCACATCTTTGATCATCAAGGATCATAAAAGACAGGTATTATTGATAGTTTCATAGATTTCTGTGTCGAAGTTGCTTTTCGCTTTCCTTTCTATTGATATTACTTTGTTCCAGAGCTTTCTAAACTTTTTTTTTAATCCTTTTAATTCTTTTTTTTATTGGTTCCCAGGGGTTACACAGCATATAAGAAGTATATTATACATGAAATATTTCAAATTTTACAATAATTCTAAACTTTATCCAATCATTAGGAGAGTTTCGGGTTTTTGCAATCTTGTGTACCGTTTCCTCATATGGGATCTGATTTCGTTATTCATCCATGCAGGATCTTTGGTTCGTATTGTATCAGTTTTGTTTGGGATATATTTATTCATCAAATCATTTATAACTGATGTCAACGTTTCAGTGATATGATCTATGTTCATGGAGGGAAAAAAATATCGAAATTTATCTTATAGAAAAGATACTCTCGGTCATACCATTTACATCTGCTGAAGAATGATCATATAGATGTATGATGGTTATGTATAGTTTCTGAAATATTAACAAACAGGGGGTAATGGTCTCTGCATATAGGATCTAAGACGCCATAATCCCGAACATCAACGCAAGATAAATCTGTCTAAGTTTTATTATATGAGGTAATTCTAGTAGCATCAGTAATTATTTGTCGAAAGCCGTAATCGGTTTGTTTGTTTATAGTCTAACTTTTGTTTTTTCCCCTTTAGAATATCAGCGTTATAATCGCCAGTTAAAATCGTCGGCATGTTGAGATCGACAGTTTTTCCAATCGACTCATCAGTCAATTTCCAATAACCGGAGTTCATGTCAGCGAGATTATATCTTCTGATCAGTTTACTCAGAGAAGTGGAGTCTAAGTGTTAATATTGATAAAACAACTAAGATTGTTGTATTTAGAAAAGGTGGTAAAATTAGAAATACAGAACATTGGTTTTATAATGGTAAAATGGTTGAAGTAGTAAATCAGTTTTGTTACTTGGGTATACTATTTAATAATAATAATAAGTTTTCCTCTGCTGAAAAACAGTTGTCTGATCAAGCCAGGAATGGTGAAATAATATTGTCTCTGTTTGATTGCTATATTGGCAGTATCCTTTCTTATGGAGCTGAGATATGGGGTAATAATAAGGGTGTTAATATTGAACGGGTACATTTAGATTTTTGTAAACGGTTATTAGGAGTAAAAAAATGTACAAATAATGCAATGATTTATTCTGAATTAGGTCGTTATCCATTAAGTTGTAAAAGGCAGTTTGGTATTGTTAGATATTGGTGTAAATTACTTAAGACAGAAAATTTTATTTTGCGTGGTTGTTATGAGTATTTATTTGATGAAACTGAAAACCGGAATGTACATAATTGGGCTTATAATGTTAAACACATACTTTTTTCTTTAGGTTTTAATGATATTTGATATAAACAGGAGTTGCCATCTCATTTCTTGCCTGTAATTAAACAAAGACTTATAGATAATGCTATTCAGGTTATTAATGGCCAATTAGAAAGCTCCTCGAAATGTGTAATCTATAAAAACGTTATTACAAGTCATGTATTACAGTATTATTTACAGAAACCTATCCCAGCACTGCATAAAAGATATATATCCAAGTTTAGACTGTGCTCTCATACGTTGTCAATTGAAACGGGTAGATATCAAAATGTTAATGTATATGATAGGAAATGTGTTTTATGTAAAAATGAAATTGAAGATGAAT